>JAJUPC010000102.1:0-600000 GCA_023614405.1 Avena insularis
GACACATTTCAATGACTCTGGTTGTTGTTACTAAAAAGAACACACGTGCAATGACACTAGTGGATCCCTGTGTGGTCTCTGTAGAGAACACACATTTCAATGACATTGGTGCATCCATATGTGGTATGTGAAAAGAAGACACATGCAATGACTCTGGTTGTTGTTAGTGACAAGAACACACATGCAATGATACTGGTGGATCCACATGTGGTATGTGAAAAGAACACACATGCAAAATGACTCCGGTTGTTGTTACTAAAAAGAACACACATGCAATGACACTGGTGGATCCATGGGTGGATTCTGAAAAGAGCACACATGCAATGACACTGGTGAATCCATATGTGGTATGTGAAAAGAACACACATGCAATAACTCTGGTTGTTGTTAGTGAAAAGAACACACATGAAATGACACTGGTGGATTCATGTGTGGTATCTGAAAAGAGCACACATTTCAATGACTCTGGTTATTGTTATTAAAAAGAACACACAAGCAATGACACTGGTGGATCCATGTGTGGTCTCTGAACAGAACACACATGCAATGATACTGGTTGTTGTTACTAAAAAGAACACACATGCAATGACACTGGTGGATCCATGCGTGGATTGTGAAGAGAACACACATGCAATGACTCCAGTTGTTGTTAGTGAAAAGAACATACATGCAATGACACCGGTGGATCCATCTGTGGTCTCTATAGAGAACACACATTTCAATGACACTGGTGGATCCATATGTGGTATGTGAAAAGAACAAACAAGCAATGACTCTGGTTGTTGTTAGTGAAAAGAACACACATGCAATGACACTGGTGAATCCATAGGTGGTATGTGAAAAGAACACACATGCAAAATGACTCTGGTTGTTGTTACTAAAAAGAACACGCATGCAATGACTCTGGTGGATCCATGTGAAAAGAGCACACATGCAATGATACTGGTGGATCCATAGGTGGTATGTGAAAAGAACACATATTTCAATGACTCTGGTTGTTGTTACTAAAAAGAACACACATGCAATGACACTGGTGGATCCATGTGTGGATTGTGAAAAGAACACACATGCAAAATGACTCTGGTTGTTGTTACTAAAAAGAACACACATGCAATGACTCTTGTGGATCCATGTGAAAAGAACACACATGCAATAACACTGGTGGATCCATAGGTGGTATGTGAAAAGAACACACATTTCAATGACTCTGGTTGTTGTTACTAAAAAGAACACACATGCAATGACACTGGTGGATCCACATGTGGTATGTGAAAAGAACACACATGCAATGACTCTGGTTGCTGTTACTAAAAAGAACACACATGCAATGACACTGGTGGATCCATGGGTGGATTGTGAAAAGAGCACACATGCAATGACACTGGTGGATGCATATGTGGTATGTGAAAAGAAAACACATGCAATGACTCTGGTTGTTGTTACTAAAAAGAACACACATGCAATGACACTGGTGGATCCATGGGTGGATTCTGAAAAGAACACACATGCAATGATACTGGTGGATCCACATGTGGTCTGTGAAAAGAAAACACATGCAAAATGACTCTGGTTGTTACTAAAAAGAACACACATGCAATGACACTGGTGGATCCATGGGTGGATTGTGAAAAGAGCACACATGCAATGACACTGGTGGATCCATATGTGGTATGTGAAAAGAACACACATGCAATGACTCTGGTTGTTGTTAGTGAAAAGAACACACATGCAATGACACTAGTGGATCCATGTTTGGTCTCTGAAGAGAGCACACATTTCAATGACTCTGGTTGTTGTTAGTAAAAAGAACACACATGCAATGACACTGGTGGATCCATGTGTGTTGTTTGAAGAGAACACACATGCAATGACACTGGTTGTTGTTACTAAAAAGAACACACATGCAATGACACTGGTTGTTGTTACTAAAAAGAACACACAGGCAATGACACTGGTGGATCCATGTGTGGATTGTGAAGAGAACACACATGCAATGACTCCAGTTGTTGTTAGTGAAAAGAACATACATGCAATGACACCGGTGGATCCATGTGTGGTCTTTGTAGAGAACACACATTTCAATGACACTAGTGGATCCATATGTGGTATGGGAAAAGAACACACATGCAATGACTCTGGTTGTTGTTAGTGAAAAGAACACACATGCAATGATGCTGGTGGATCCATAGGTGGTATGTGAAAAGAACACACATGCAAAATGACTCTGGTTGTTGTTACTAAAAAGAACATACATGCAATGACTCTGGTGGATCCATGTGAAAAGAACACACATGCAATGGCACTGGTGGATCCAGAGGTGGTACGTGAAAAGAACACACATTTCAATGACTCTGGTTGTTGTTACTAAAAAGAACACACATGCAATGACACTGGTGGATCCATGGGTGGATTGTGAAGAGAACACACATGTAATGACTCTGGTTGCTGTTACTAAAAAGAACACACATGCAATGACACTAGTGGATCCATGGGTGGATTGTGAAAATAGGACACATGCAATAACACTGGTGTATGCATATGTGGTATGTGAAAAGAAAACACAGGCAATGACTCTGGTTGTTGTAACTAAAAAGAACACACATGCAATGACACTGGTGGATCCCTGGGTGGATTATGAAATGAACACACATGCAATGACACTGGTGGATCCACATGTGGTATGTGAGAAGAAAACACATTTCAATGACTCTGGTTGTTACTAAAAAGAACACATATGCAATGACATCGGTGGATCCATGGGTGGATTGTGAAAAGAGCACACATGCAATGACACTGGTGGATCCATATGTGGTATGTGAAAAGAACACACATGCAATGAGTCTGGTTGTTTTTAGTGAAAAGAACACATATGCAATGACCCTGTTGGATCCATAGCTGGTATGTGAAAAGACGACACATTTCAATGACTCTGGTTGTTGTTACTAAAAAGAACACACGTGCAATGACACTAGTGGATCCTTGTGTGGTCTCTATAGAGAACACACATTTCAATGACATTGGTGGATCCATATGTGGTATGTGAAAAGAACACACATGCAATGAATCTGGTTGTTGTTAGTGAAAAGAACACACATGCAATGATACTGGTAGATCCACAGGTGGTATGTGAAAAGAACACACATGCAAAATGACTCTGGTTGTTACTAAAAAGAACACACATGCAATGACACTGGTGGATCCATGGGTGGATTGTGAAAAGAGCACACATGCAATCACACTGGTGAATCCATATGTGGTATGTGAAAAGAACACACATGCAATGACTCTGGTTGTTGTTAGTGAACAGAACACACATGCAATGACACTGGTGGATCCATGTGTGGTCTCTGAAGAGAGCACACATTTCAATGACTCTGGTTGTTGTTTTTAAAAAGAACACACAAGCAATGACACTGGTGGATCCATGTGTGGTCTCTAAAGAGAACACACATGCAATGATACTGGTTGTTGTTACTAAAAAGAACACACATGCAATGACACTGGTGGATCCATGGGTGGATTGTGAAGAGAACACACATGCAATGACTCCAGTTGTTGTTAGTGAAAAGAACATACATGTAATGACACCGGTGGATCCATGTGTGGTCTCTGTAGAGAACACACATTTCAATGACACTGGTGGATCCATATGTGGTATGTGAAAAGAACAAACATGCAATGACTCTGGTTGTTGTTAGTGAAAAGAACACACATGCAATGACACTGGTGGATCCATAGGTGGTATGTGAAAAGAACACACATGCAAAATGACTATGGTTGTTGTTACTAAAAAGAAGACGCATGCAATGACTCTGGTGGATCCATGTGAAAAGAGCACACATGCAATGACATTGGTGGATCCATAGGTGGTATGTGAAAAGAACACATATTTCAATGACTCTGGTTGTTGTTACTAAAAAGAACACACATGCAATGACAGGTGGATCCATGTGTGTTGTCCAAGAGAACACATGCAATGACACTGGTTGTTGTTACTAAAAAGAACACACATGCAATGACACTGGTTGTTGTTACTAAAAAGAACACACATGCAATGACACTGGTGGATCCATGTGTGGATTGTGAAGAGAACACACATAAAATGACTCCAGTTGTTGTTAGTGAAAAGAACATACATGCAATGACACCGGTGGATCCATGTGTGGTCTCTGTAGAGAACACACATTTCAATGACACTGGTGGATCCATATGTGGTATGGGAAAAGAACACACATGCAATGACTCTGGTTGTTGTTAGTGAAAAGAACACACATGCAATGACACTGGTGGATCCATAGGTGGTATGTGAAAAGAACACACATGCAAAATGACTCTGGTTGTTACTAAAAAGAACACACATGCAATGACTCTGGTGGATCCATGTGAAAATAACACACATGCAATGGCACTGGTGGATCCATAGGTGGTACGTGAAAAGAACACACATTTCAATTACTCTGGTTGTTGTTACTAAAAAGAACACACATGCAATGACACTGGTGGATCCATGGGTGGATTATGAAATGAACACACATGCAATGACACTGGTGGATCCACATGTGGTATGTGAGAAGAAAACACATTTCAATGACTCTGGTTGTTACTAAAAAGAACACACATGCAATGACACCTGTGGATCCATGGGTGGATTGTGAAAAGAGCACACATGCAATGACACTGGTAGATCCATATGTGGTATGTGAAAAGAACACACATGCAATGAGTCTGGTTGTTTTTAGTGAAAAGAACACAGATGCAATGACCCTGGTGGATCCATAGGTGGTATGTGAAAAGACGACACATTTCAATAACTCTGGTTGTTGTTACTAAAAAGAACACACGTGCAATGACACTAGTGGATCCTTGTGTGGTCTCTATAGAGAACACACATTTCAATGACATTGGTGGATCCATATGTGGTATGTGAAAAGAACACACATGCAATGACTCTGATTGTTGTTAGTGAAAAGAACACACATGCAATGATACTGGTGGATCCACATGTGGTATGTGAACAGAACACACATGCAAAATGACTCTGGTTGTTACTACAAAGAACACACATGCAATGACATTGGTGGATCCATGGGTGGATTATGAAAAGAGCACACATGCAATCACACTGGTGAATCCATATGTGGTATGTGAAAAGAACACACATGCAATGACTCTGGTTGTTGTTAGTGAACAGAACACACATGCATTGACACTGGTGGATCCATGTGTGGTCTCTGAAGAGAGCACACATTTCAATAACTCTGGTTGTTATTTAAAAAGAACACACAAGCAATGACATCAGGATCCATGTGTGGTCTCTGAAGAGAACACACATGCATTGATACTGGTTGTTGTTACTAAAAAGAACACACATGCAATGACACTGGTGGATCCATGGGTGGATTGTGAAGAGAACACACATGCAATGACTCCAGTTGTTGTTAGTGAAAAGAACATACATGCAATGACACTGTGGATCCATGTGTGGTCTCAGAGAACACACATTTCAATGACACTGTGGATCCATATGTGGTATGTGAAAAGAACAAACATGCAATGACTGGTTGTTGTTAGTGAAAAGAACACACATGCAATGACACCGGTGGATCCATAGGTGGTATGTGAAAAGAACACACATGCAAAATGACTCGTTGTTGTTACTAAAAAGAACACATGCAATGACTGGTGGATCCATGTGAAAAGAGCACACATGCAATGACATTGGTGGATCCATAGGTGGTATGTGAAAAGAACACATATTTCAATGACTCGGGTTGTTGTTACTAAAAATAACACACATGCAATGACACTGGTGGATCCATGTGTGTTGTCTGAAGAGAACACACATGCAATGACACTGGTTGTTGTTACTAAAAAGAACACACATGCAATGACACTGGTTGTTGTTACTAAAAAGAACACACATGCAATGACACTGGTGGATCCATGGGTGGAATGTGAAGAGAACACACACAATGACTCCAGTTGTTGTTAGTGAAAGAACATACATGCAATGACATCAGGATCCATGTGTGGTCTCTGTGAGAGAACACACATTTCAATGACACTGTGGATCCATATGTGGTATGGGAAAAGAACACACATGCAATGACTCTGGTTGTTGTTAGTAAAAAGAACACACATGCAATGACACTGTGGATCCATAGGTGGTATGTGAATGAACACACATGCAAAATGACTCTGTTGTTGTTACTAAAAGAACACACATGCAATGACTCTGGTGGATCCATGTGAAAAGAACACACATGCAATGGCACTGGTGGATCAATAGGTGGTACGTGAAAAGAACACACATTTCAATGACTCTGGTTGTTGTTACTAAAAAGAACACACATGCAATGACACTGGTGGATCCATGGGTGGATTGTGAAGAGAACACACATGTAATGACTCTGGTTGCTGTTACTAAAAAGAACACACATGCAATGACACTAGTGGATCCATGGGTGGATTGTGAAAATAGCACACATGCAATGACACTGGTGGATCCATGTGTGGTCTCAGAGAGAACACACATTTCAATGACACTGTGGATCCATATGTTGTATGTGAAAATAACTATAATGCAATGACTCTGGTTGTTGTTAGTGAAAAGAACACACATGCAATGACACTGGTGGATCCATAGGTGGTATGTGAAAAGAACACACATGCAAAATGACTATGGTTGTTGTTACTAAAAAGAAGACGCATGCAATGACTCTGGTGGATCCATGTGAAAAGAGCACACATGCAATGACATTGGTGGATCCATAGGTGGTATGTGAAAAGAACACATATTTCAATGACTCTGGTTGTTGTTACTAAAAAGAACACACATGCAATGACACTGGTGGATCCATGTGTGTTGTCTGAAGAGAACACACATGCAATGACACTGGTTGTTGTTACTAAAAAGAACACACATGCAATGACACTGGTTGTTGTTACTAAAAAGAACACACATGCAATGACACTGGTGGATCCATGTGTGGATTGTGAACAGAACACAGATTCAATGACTCAGTTGTTGTTAGTGAAAAGAACATACATGCAATGACACCGGTGGATCCATGTGTGGTCTCTGTAGAGAACACACATTTCAATGACACTGGTGGATCCATATGTGGTATGGGAAAAGAACACACATGCAATGACTCTGGTTGTTGTTAGTGAAAAGAACACACATGCAATGACAATGGTGGATCCATAGGTGGTATGTGAAAAGAACACACATGCAAAATGACTCTGGTTGTTGTTACTAAAAAGAACACACATGCAATGACTCTGGTGGATCCATATGAAAAGAACACACATGCAATGACACTGGTGGATCCATAGGTGGTATGTGAAAAGAACACACATGCAAAATGACTCTGGTTGTTGTTACTAAAAAGAACACACATGCAATGACTCTGGTGGATCCATATGAAAAGAACACACATGCAATGGCACTGGTGGATCCATAGGTGGTACGTGAAAAGAACACACACTTAAAGTACTCTGCTTGTCGTAACTAAACATATCACTCTTGCAATGACACTGGTGGATCCATGGGTGGATTATGAAATGAACACACATGCAATGACACTGGTGGATCCACATGTGGTATGTGAGAAGAAAACACATTTCAATGACTCTGGTTGTTACTAAAAAGAACACACATGCAATGACACCTGTGGATCCATGGGTGGATTGTGAAAAGAGCACACATGCAATGACACTGGTGGATCCATATGTGGTATGTGAAAAGAACACACATGCAATGAGTCTGGTTGTTTTTAGTGAAAAGAACACACATGCAATGACCCTGGTGGATCCATAGGTGGTATGTGAAAAGACGACACATTTCAATGACTCTGGTTGTTGTTACTAAAAAGAACACACGTGCAATGACACTAGTGGATCCTTGTGTGGTCTCTATAGAGAACACACATTTCAATGACATTGGTGGATCCATATGTGGTATGTGAAAAGAACACACATGCAATGACTCTGGTTGTTGTTAGTGAAAAGAACACACATGCAATGATACTGGTGGATCCACATGTGGTATGTGAAAAGAACACACATGCAAAATGACTCTGGTTGTTACTACAAAGAACACACATGCAATGACATTGGTGGATCCATGGGTGGATTATGAAAAGAGCACACATGCAATCACACTGGTGAATCCATATGTGGTATGTGAAAAGAACACACATGCAATGACTCTGGTTGTTGTTAGTGAACAGAACACACATGCATTGACACTGGTGGATCCATGTGTGGTCTCTGAAGAGAGCACACATTTCAATGACTCTGGTTGTTGTTATTAAAAAGAACACACAAGCAATGACACTGGTGGATCCATGTGTGGTCTCTGAAGAGAACACACATGCAATGATACTGGTTGTTGTTACTAAAAAGAACACACATGCAATGACACTGGTGGATCCATGGGTGGATTGTGAAGAGAACACACATGCAATGACTCCAGTTGTTGTTAGTGAAAAGAACATACATGCAATGACACCGATGGATCCATGTATGGTATCTTGAGAGAACACACATTTCAATGACACTGGTGGATCCATATGTGGTATGTGAAAAGAACAAACATGCAATGACTCTGGTTGTTGTTAGTGAAAAGAACACACATGCAATGACACTGGTGGATCCATAGGTGGTATGTGAAAAGAACACACATGCAAAATGACTCTGGTTGTTGTTACTAAAAAGAACACGCATGCAGTGACTCTGGTGGATCCATGTGAAAAGAGCACACATGCAATGACATTGGTGGATCCATAGGTGGTATGTGAAAAGAACACATATTTCAATGACTCTGGTTGTTGTTACTAAAAAGAACACACATGCAATGACACTGGTGGATCCATGTGTGTTGTCTGAAGAGAACACACATGCAATGACACTGGTTGTTGTTACTAAAAAGAACACACATGCAATGACACTGGTTGTTGTTACTAAAAAGAACACACATGCAAAGACACTGGTGGATCCATGTGTGGATTGTGAAGAGAACACACATACAATGACTCCAGTTGTTGTTAGTGAAAAGAACATACATGCAATGACATCAGGATCCATGTGTGGTCTCTTTAGAGAACACACATTTCAATGACACTGTTGGATCCATATGTGGTATGGGAAAAGAACACACATGCAATGACTCTGGTTGTTGTTAGTGAAAAGAACACACATGCAATGACACTGGTGGATCCATAGGTGGTATGTGAACAGAACACACATGCAAAATGACTGGTGTTTTTACTAAAAGAACACACATGCAATGACTCTGTGGATCCATGTGAAAAGAACACACATGCAATGGCACTGTGGATCAATAGGTGGTACGTGAAAAGAACACACATTTCAATGACTCTGGTTGTTGTTACTAAAAAGAACACACATGCAATGACACTGGTGGATCCATGGGTGGAATGTGAAGAGAACACACATGCAATGACACTGGTTGTCACATTAAAAAGAACACACATGCAATGACACTAGTGGATCCATGGGTGGATTGTGAAAATAGCACACATGCAATGACACGTGGATGCATATGTGGTATGTGAAAAGAAAACACAGCAATGACTCTTGTTGTTACTAAAAGAACACACATGCAATGACACTGGTGGATCCATGTGTTGTCTGAAGAGAAAACACATGCAATGACACTGGTTGTTGTTACTAAAAAGAACACACAAGCAATGACACTGGTTGTTGTTACTAAAAATAACACACATGCAATGACACTGGTGGATCCATGTGTGGATTGTGAAGAGAACACACATACATTGACTCCAGTTGTTGTTAGCGAAAAGAACATACATGCAATGACACTGTGGATCCATGTGTGGTCTCTGTAGAGAACACACATTTCAATGACACTGGTGGATCCCTGGGTGGATTATGAAATGAACACATATGCAATGACACTGGTGGATCCACATGTGGTATGTGAGAAGAAAACACATTTCAATGACTCTGGTTGTTACTAAAAAGAACACACATGCAATGACACCGGTGGATACATGGGTGGATTGTGAAAAGAGCACCCATGCAATGACACTGGTGGATCCATATGTGGTATGTGAAAAGAACACACATGCAATGAGTCTGGTTGTTTTTAGTGACAAGAACACACATGCAATGACCCTGTTGGATCCATAGGTGGTATGTGAAAAGACGACACATTTCAATGACTCTGGTTGTTGTTACTAAAAAGAACACACGTGCAATGACACTAGTGGATCCTTGTGTGGTCTCTATAGAGAACACACATTTCAATGACATTGGTGGATCCATATGTGGTATGTGAAAAGAACACACATGCAATGACTCTGGTTGTTGTTACTGAAAAGAACACACATGCAATGATACTGGTGGATCGACATGTGGTATGTGAAAAGAACACACATGCAAAATGACTCTGGTTGTTACTAAAAAGAACACACATGCAATGACACTGGTGGATCCATGGGTGGATTGTGAAAAGAGCGCACATGCAATCACACTGGTGAATCCATATGTGGTATGTGAAAAGAACACACGTGCAATGACTCTGGTTGTTGTTAGTGAACAGAACACACATGCAATGACACTGGTGGATCCATGTGTGGTCTCTGAAGAGAGCACACATTTCAATGACTCTGGTTGTTGTTATTAAAAAGAACACACAAGCAATGACACTGGTGGATCCATGTGTGGTCTCTGAAGAGAACACACATGCAATGATACTGGTTGTTGTTACTAAAAAGAACACACATGCAATGACACTGGTGGATCCATGGGTGGATTGTGAAGAGAACACACATGCAATGACTCCAGTTATTGTTAGTGAAAAGAACATACATGCAATGACACCGGTGGATCCATGTGTGGTCTCTCAGAGAGAACACACATTTCAATGACACTGTGGATTCATATGTGGTATGTGAAAAGAACAAACATGCAATGACTGGTTGTTGTTAGTGAAAAGAACACACATGCAATGACACTGGTGGATCCATGGGTGGATTAGAAAGAGCACACATGCAATCACACTGGTGAATCCATATGTGGTATGTGAAAAGAACACACATGCAATGACTCTGGTTGTTGTTAGTGAACAAAACACACATGCAATGACACTGGTGGATACATATGTGGTATCTGAAGAGAACACATTTCAATGACTCGTTGTTGTTATTAAAAAGAACACACAAGCAATGACATGTGGATCCATGTGTGGTCTCTGAAAGAACACACATGCAATGACACTGTTGTTGTTACTAAAAAGAACACACATGCAATGACACTGTGGATCCATGTGTGGATTGTGAAGAGAACACACATACAATGACTCAGTTGTTGTTAGTGAAAAGAACATACATGCAATGACATCGGTGGATCCATGTGTGGTCTCAGAGAACACACATTTCAATGACACTGGTGGATCCATATGTGGTATGTTAAAAGAACTCACATGCAATGACTCTGGTTGTTGTTAGTGAAAAGAACACACATGCAATGACACTGGTGGATACATAGGTGGTATGTGAAAAGAACACACATGCAAAATGACTCTGGTTGTTGTTACTAAAAAGAACACACATGCAATGACTGTGGATCCATGTGAAAAGAACACACATGCAATGGCACCGGTGGATCCATAGGTGGTACGTGAAAAGAATGTACATTGCAATGACTCGTTGTTGTTACTAAAAAAGAAAACACATGCAATGACACGGTGGATCCATGGGTGGATTGTGAAATGAACAGACATGCAATGACTCTGGTTGTTGTTACTAAAAAGGACACACATGCAATGACACTGGTGGATCCATGGGTGGATTATGAAATGAACACACATGCAATGACACTGGTGGATCCACATGTGGTATGTGAGAAGAAAACACATTTCAATGACTCTGGTTGTTACTAAAAAGAACACACATGCAATGACACCGGTGGATCCATGGGTGGATTGTGAAAAGAGCACACATGCAATGACACTGGTGGATCCATATGTGGTATGTGAAAAGAACACACATGCAATGAGTCTGGTTGTTTTTAGTGAAAAGAACACACATGCAATGACCCTGTTGGATCCATAGGTGGTATGTGAAAAGACGACACATTTCAATGACTCTGGTTGTTGTTACTAAAAAGAACACACGTGCAATGACACTAGTGGATCCTTGTGTGGTCTCTATAGAGAACACACATTTCAATGACATTGGTGGATCCATAGGTGGTATGTGAAAAGAACACATATTTCAATGACTCTGGTTGTTGTTACTAAAAAGAACACACATGCAATGACACTGGTGGATCCATGTGTGTTGTCTGAAGAGAACATACATGCAATGACACCGGTGGATCCATATGTGGTCTCTGTAGAGAACACACATTTCAATGACACTAGTGGATCCATATGTGGTATGGGAAAAGAACACACATGCAATGACTCTGGTTGTTGTTAGTGAAAAGAACACACATGCAATGACACTGGTGGATCCATAGGTGGTATGTGAACAGAACACACATGCAAAATGACTATGGTTGTTGTTACTAAAAAGAACACACATGCAATGACTCTGGTGGATCCATGTGAAAAGAACACACATGCAATGGCATTGGTGGATCCATAGGTGGTACGTGAAAAGAACACACATTTCAATGACTCTGGTTGTTGTTACTAAAAAGAACACACATGTAATGACACTGGTGGATCCATGGGTGGATTGTGAAGAGAACACACATGTAATGACTCTGGTTGCTGTTACTAAAAAGAACACACATGCAATGACACTAGTGGATCCATGGGTGGATTGTGAAAATAGCACACATGCAATGACACTGGTGGATGCATATGTGGTATGTGAAAAGAAAACACAGGCAATGACTCTGGTTGTTGTTACTAAAAAGAACACACATGCAATGACACTGGTGGATCCATGTGTGTTGTCTGAAGAGAAAACACATGCAATGACACTGGTTGTTGTTACTAAAAAGAACACACAAGCAATGACACTGGTTGTTGTTACTAAAAAGAACACACATGCAATGACACTGGTGGATCCATGTGTGGATTGTGAACAGAACACACATACAATGACTCCAGTTGTTGTTAGTGAAAAGAACACACATGCAATGACACGGTGGATCCATGTGTGGTCTCTAGAGAACACACATTTCAATGACACTGTGGATCCTCGGTGGATTATGAAATGAACACACATGCAATGACACTGGTGGATCCACATGTGGTATGTGAGAAGAAAACACATTTCAATGACTCTGGTTGTTACTAAAAAGAACACACATGCAATGACACCGGTGGATCCATGGGTGGATTGTGAAAAGAGCACACATGCAATGACACTGGTGGATCCATATGTGGTATGTGAAAAGAACACACATGCAATGAGTCTGGTTGTTTTTAGTGAAAAGAACACACAAGCAATGACCCTGTTGGATCCATAGGTGGTATGTGAAAAGACGACACATTTCAATGACTCTGGTTGTTGTTACTAAAAAGAACACACGTGCAATGACACTAGTGGATCCTTGTGTGGTCTCTATAGAGAACACACATTTCAATGACATTGGTGGATCCATATGTGGTATGTGAAAAGAACACACATGCAATGACTCTGGTTGTTGTTACTGAAAAGAACACACATGCAATGATACTGGTGGATCGACATGTGGTATGTGAAAAGAACACACATGCAAAATGACTCTGGTTGTTACTAAAAAGAACACACATGCAATGACACTGGTGGATCCATGGGTGGATTGTGAAAAGAGCACACATGCAATCACACTGGTGAATCCATATGTGGTATGAAAAGAACACGTGCAATGACTCTGGTTGTTGTTAGTGAACAGAACACACATGCAATGACATCAGGATCCATGTGTGTCTCTCAAGAGAGCACACATTTCAATGACTCGTTGTTGTTATTAAAAAGAACACACAAGCAATGACATCAGGATCCATGTGTGGTCTCTGAAGAGAACACACATGCAATGATACTGGTTATTGTTACTAAAAAGAACACACATGCAATGACACTGGTGGATCCATGGGTGGATTGTGAAGAGAACACACATGCAATGACTCCAGTTGTTGTTAGTGAAAAGAACATACATGCAATGACATCAGGATCCATGTGTGGTCTCTCAGAGAGAACACACATTTCAATGACACTGTGGATCCATATGGTATGTGAAAAGAACAAACATGCAATGACTCAGTTGTTAGTGAAAAGAACACACATGCAATGACACTGGTGGATCCATGGGTGGATTGTGAAAAGAGCACACATGCAATCACACTGGTGAATCCATATGTGGTATGTGAAAAGAACACACATGCAATGACACTGGTGGATCCATGTGTGGTCTCTGAAGAGAGCACACATTTCAATGACTCTGGTTGTTATTAAAAAGAACACACAAGCAATGACATCAGGATCCATGTGTGGTCTCTGAAGAGAACACACATGCAATGATACTGGTTGTTGTTACTAAAAAGAACACACATGCAATGACACTGGTGGATCCATGGGTGGATTGTGAAGAGAACACACATGCAATGACTCCAGTTGTTGTTAGTGAAAAGAACATACATGCAATGACACCGGTGGATCCATGTGTGGTCTCTGTAGAGAACACACATTTCAATGACACTGGTGGATCCATATGTGGTATGTGAAAAGAACAAACATGCAATGACTCTGGTTGTTGTTATTGAAAAGAACACACATGCAATGACACTGGTGGATCCATAGGTGGTATGTGAAAAGAACACACATGCAAAATGACTCTGGTTGTTGTTACTAAAAAGAACACGCATGCAATGACTCTGGTGGATCCATGTGAAAAGAGCACACATGCAATGACATTGGTGGATCCATAGGTGGTATGTGAAAAGAACACATATTTCAATGACTCTAGTTGTTGTTACTAAAAAGAACACACATGCAATGACACTGGTGGATCCATGTGTGTTGTCTGAAGAGAACACACATGCAATGACACTGGTTGTTGTTACTAAAAAGAACACACATGCAATGACACTGGTTGTTGTTACTAAAAAGAACACACATGCAATGACACGGATGGATCCATGTGTGGATTGTGAAGAGAACACACATACAATGACTCCAGTTGTTGTTAGTGAAAAGAACATACATGCAATGACACCGGTGGATCCATGTGTGGTCTCTGTAGAGAACACACATTTCAATGACACTGGTGGATCCATATGTGGTATGGGAAAAGAACACACATGCAATGACTCTGGTTGTTGTTAGTGAAAAGAACACACATGCAATGACACTGGTGGATCCATAGGTGGTATGTGAAAAGAACACACATGCAAAATGACTCTGGTTGTTGTTACTAAAAAGAACACACATGCAATGACTCTGGTGGATCCATGTGAAAAGAACACACATGCAATGGCACTGGTGGATCCATAGGTGGTACGTGAAAAGAACACACATTTCAATGACTCTGGTTGTTGTTACTAAAAAGAAAACACATGCAATGACACCGGTGGATCCATGGGTGGATTGTGAAATGAACAGACATGCAATGACTCTGGTTGCTGTTACTAAAAAGAACACACATGCAATGACACTTGTGGATCCATGGGTGGATTGTGAAAAGAGCACACATGCAATGACACTGGTGGATGCATATGTGGTATGTGAAAAGAAAACACATGCAATGACTCTGGTTGTTGTTACTAAAAAGAACACACATGCAATGACACTGGTGGATCCCTAGGTGGATTATGAAATGAACACACATGCAATGACACTGGTGGATCCACATGTGGTATGTGAGAAGAAAACACATTTCAATGACTCTGGTTGTTACTAAAAAGAACACACATGCAATGACACTGGTGGATCCATGGGTGGATTGTGAAAAGAGCACACATGCAATGACACTGGTGGATCCATATGTGGTATGTGAAAAGAACACACATGCAATGAGTCTGGTTGTTTTTAGTAAAAAGAACACACATGCAATGACACTGGTGGATCCATAGGTGGTATGTGAAAAGACGACACATTTCAATGACTCTGGTTGTTGTTACTAAAAAGAACACACGTGTAATGACACTAGTGGATCCCTGTGTGGTCTCTGTAGAGAACACACATTTCAATGACATTGGTGCATCCATATGTGGTATGTGAAAACAAGACACATGCAATGACTCTGGTTGTTGTTAGTGACAAGAACACACATGCAATGATACTGGTGGATCCACATGTGGTATGTGAAAAGAACACACATGCAAAATGACTCTGGTTGTTGTTACTAAATAGAACACACATGCAATGACAGTGGTGGATCCATGGGTGGATTGTGAAAAGAGCACACATGCAATGACACTGGTGTATCCATATGCGGTATGTGAAAAGAACACACATGCAATGACTCTGGCTGTTGTTAGTGAAAAGAACACACATGAAATGACACTGGTGGATTCATGTGTGGTATCTGAAGAGAGCACACATTTCAATGACTCTGGTTGTTGTTATTAAAAAGAACACACAAGCAATGACACTGGTGGATCCATGTGTGGTCTCTGAAGAGAACACACATGCAATGATACTGGTTGTTGTTACTAAAAAGAACACACATGCAATGACACTGGTCGATCCATGCGTGGATTGTGAAGAGAACACACATGCAATGACTCCAGTTGTTGTTAGTGAAAAGAACATACATGCAATGACACCGGTGGATCCATGTGTGGTCTCTGTAGAGAACACACATTTCAATGACACTGGTGGATCCATATGTGGTATGTGAAAAGAACAAACATGCAATGACTCTGGTTGTTGTTAGTGAAAAGAACACACATGTAATGACACTGGTGGATCCATAGGTGGTATGTGAAAAGAACACACATGCAAAATGACTCTGGTTGTTGTTACTAAAAAGAACACGCATGCAATGACTCTGGTGGATCCATGTGAAAAGAGCACACATGCAATGACATTGGTGGATCCATAGGTGGTATGTGAAAAGAACACATATTTCAATGACTCTGGTTGTTGTTACTAAAAAGAACACACATGCAATGACATCAGGATCCATGTGTGTTGTCCAAGAGAACACACATGCAATGACACTGGTTGTTGTTACTAAAAAGAACACACATGCAATGACACTGGTTGTTGTTACTAAAAAGAACACACATGCAATGACACTGGTGGATCCATGTGTGGATTGTGAAGAGAACACACATACAATGACTCCAGTTGTTGTTAGTGAAAAGAACATACATGCAATGACACCGGTGGATCCATGTGTGGTCTCTGTAGAGAACACACATTTCAATGACACTAGTGGATCCATATGTGGTATGGGAAAAGAACACACATGCAATGACTCTGGTTGTTGTTAGTGAAAAGAACACACATGCAATGACACTGGTGGATCCATAGGTGGTATGTGAACAGAACACACATGCAAAATGACTATGGTTGTTGTTACTAAAAAGAACACACATGCAATGACTCTGGTGGATCCATGTGAAAAGAACACACATGCAATGGCACTGGTGGATCCATAGGTGGTACGTGAAAAGAACACACATTTCAATGACTCTGGTTGTTGTTACTAAAAAGAACACACATGTAATGACACTGTTGGATCCATGGGTGGATTGTGAAGAGAACACACATGTAATGACTCTGGTTGCTATTACTAAAATGAACACACATGCAATGACACTAGTGGATCCATGGGTGGATTGTGAAAATAGCACACATGCAATGACACTGGTGGATGCATATGTGGTATGTGAAAAGAAAACACAGGCAATGACTCTGGTTGTTGTTACTAAAAAGAACACACATGCAATGACACTGGTGGATCCATGTGTGTTGTCTGAAGAGAAAACACATGCAATGACACTGGTTGTTGTTACTAAAAAGAACACACAAGCAATGACACTGTTGTTGTTACTAAAAGAACACACATGCAATGACACTGTGGATCCATGTGTGGATTGTGAAGAGAACACACATACAATGACTCCAGTTGTTGTTAGTGAAAAGAACATACATGCAATGACACCGGTGGATCCATGTGTGGTCTCTGTAGAGAACACACATTTCAATGACACTGGTGGATCCCTGGGTGGATTATGAAATGAACACACATGCAATGACACTGGTGGATCCACATGTGGTATGTGAGAAGAAAACACATTTCAATGACTCTGGTTGTTACTAAAAAGAACACACATGCAATGACACCGGTGGATCCATGGGTGGATTGTGAAAAGAGCACACATGCAATGACACTGGTGGATCCATATGTGGTATGTGAAAAGAACACACATGCAATGAGTCTGGTTGTTTTTAGTGAAAAGAACACACATGCAATGACCCTGTTGGATCCATAGGTGGTATGTGAAAAGACGACACATTTCAATGACTCTGGTTGTTGTTACTAAAAAGAACACACGTGCAATGACACTAGTGGATCCTTGTGTGGTCTCTATAGAGAACACACATTTCAATGACATTGGTGGATCCATATGTGGTATGTGAAAAGAACACACATGCAATGACTCTGGTTGTTGTTACTGAAAAGAACACACATGCAATGATACTGGTGGATCGACATGTGGTATGTGAAAAGAACACACATGCAAAATGACTCTGGTTGTTACTAAAAAGAACACACATGCAATGACACTGGTGGATCCATGGGTGGATTGTGAAAAGAGCACACATGCAATCACACTGGTGAATCCATAAGTGGTATGTGAAAAGAACACACGTGCAATGACTCTGGTTGTTGTTAGTGAACAGAACACACATGCAATGACACTGGTGGATCCATGTGTGGTCTCTGAAGAGAGCACACATTTCAATGACTCTGGTTGTTGTTATTAAAAAGAACACACAAGCAATGACACTGGTGGATCCATGTGTGGTCTCCAAGAGAACACACATGCAATGACACTAGTTGTTGTTACTAAAAAGAACACACATGCAATGACACCGGTGGATCCATGGGTGGATTGTGAAGAGAACACACATGCAATGACTCCAGTTGTTGTTAGTGAAAAGAACATACATGCAATGACACGGTGGATCCATGTGTGGTCTCTCAGAGAACACACATTTCAATGACACTTGGTGGATCCATATGTGGTATGTGAAAAGAACAAACATGCAATGACTCTGGTTGTTGTTAGTGAAAAGGACACATGCAATGACACTGTGGATCCATGGGTGGATTGAAAAGAGCACACATGCAATCACACTGGTGAATCCATATGTGGTATGTGAAAAGAACACACATGCAATGACATCTGGTGGATCCATGTGGTCTCAAGAGAGCACACATTTCAATGACTCGTTGTTGTTATTAAAAGAACACACAAGCAATGACATCAGGATCCATGTGTGGTCTCAAGAGAACACACAGGCACTGATACGGGTTGTTGTTCCTAAAAAGAACACACATGCAATGACACTGGTGGATCCATGGGTGGATTGTGAAGAGAACACACATGCAATGACTCCAGTTGTTGTTAGTGAAAAGAACATACATGCAATGACACCGGTGGATCCATGTGTGGTCTCTGTAGAGAACACACATTTCAATGACACTGGTGGATCCATATGTGGTATGTGAAAAGAACAAACATGCAATGACTCTGGTTGTTGTTATTGAAAAGAACACACATGCAATGACACTGGTGGATCCATAGGTGGTATGTGAAAAGAACACACATGCAAAATGACTCTGGTTGTTGTTACTAAAAAGAACACGCATGCAATGACTCTGGTGGATCCATGTGAAAAGAGCACACATGCAATGACATTGGTGGATCCATAGGTGGTATGTGAAAAGAACACATATTTCAATGACTCAAGTTGTTGTTACGAAAAAGAACACACATGCAAAGGACATCAGGATCCATGTGTGTCTCAAGAGAACACACCTGCAATGACACTGGTTGTTGTTACTAAAAAGAACACACATGCAATGACACTGGTTGTTGTTACTAAAAAGAACACACATGCAATGACACGGTGGATCCATGTGTGGATTGTGAAGAGAACACACATACAATGACTCAGCTTGTTGTTAGTGAAAAGAACATACATGCAATGACACGGTGGATCCATGTGTGGTCTCAGAGAACACACATTTCAATGACACTGGTGGATCCATATGTGGTATTGGAAAAGAACACACATGCAATGACTCTTGTTGTTAGTGAAAAGAACACACATGCAATGAAACGTGTGGTTACATAGGTGGTATGTGAAAAGAACACACATGCAAAATGACTCTGGTTGTTGTTACTAAAAAGAACACACATGCAATGACTCTGGTGGATCCATGTGAAAAGAACACACATGCAATGGCACTGGTGGATCCATAGGTGGTACGTGAAAAGAACACACATTTCAATGACTCTGGTTGTTGTTACTAAAAAGAAAACACATGCAATGACACCGGTGGATCCATGGGTGGATTGTGAAATGAACAGACATGCAATGACTCGTTGTTGTTACTAAAAGAACACACATGCAATGACACTTGTGGATCCATGGGTGGATTGTGAAAAGAGCACACATGCAATGACACTGGTGGATGCATATGTGGTATGTGATAAGAAAACACATGCAATGACTCTGGTTGTTGTTACTAAAAAGAACACACATGCAATGACACTGGTGGATCCCTAGGTGGATTATGAAATGAACACACATGCAATGACACTGGTGGATCCACATGTGGTATGTGAGAAGAAAACACATTTCAATGACTCTGGTTGTTACTAAAAAGAACACACATGCAATGACACCGGTGGATCCATGGGTGGATTGTGAAAAGAGCACACATGCAATGACACTGGTGGATCCATATGTGGTATGTGAAAAGAACACACATGCAATGAGTCTGGTTGTTTTTAGTGAAAAGAACACACATGCAATGACACTGGTGGATCCATAGGTGGTATGTGAAAAGACGACACATTTCAATGACTCTGGTTGTTGTTACTAAAAAGAACACACGTGTAATGACACTAGTGGATCCCTGTGTGGTCTCTGTAGAGAACACACATTTCAATGACATTGGTGCATCCATATGTGGTATGTGAAAACAAGACACATGCAATGACTCTGGTTGTTGTTAGTGACAAGAACACACATGCAATGATACTGGTGGATCCACATGTGGTATGTGAAAAGAACACACATGCAAAATGACTCTGGTTGTTGTTACTAAATAGAACACACATGCAATGACACTGGTGGATCCATGGGTGGATTGTGAAAAGAGCACACATGCAATGACACTGTCGTATCCATATGTGGTATGTGAAAAGAACACACATGCAATGACTCTGGCTGTTGTTAGTGAAAAGAACACACATGAAATGACACTGGTGGATTCATGTGTGGTATCTGAAGAGAGCACACATTTCAATGACTCTGGTTGTTGTTATTAAAAAGAACACACAAGCAATGACACTGGTGGATCCATGTGTGGTCTCTGAAGAGAACACACATGCAATGATACTGGTTGTTGTTACTAAAAAGAACACACATGCAATGACACTGGTGGATCCATGCGTGGATTGTGAAGAGAACACACATGCAATGACTCCAGTTGTTGTTAGTGAAAAGAACATACATGCAATGACACCGGTGGATCCATGTGTGGTCTCTGTAGAGAACACACATTTCAATGACACTGGTGGATCCATATGTGGTATGTGAAAAGAACAAACATGCAATGACTCTGGTTGTTGTTATTGAAAAGAACACACATGCAATGACACTGGTGGATCCATAGGTGGTATGTGAAAAGAACACACATGCAAAATGACTCTGGTTGTTGTTACTAAAAAGAACACGCATGCAATGACTCTGGTGGATCCATGTGAAAAGAGCACACATGCAATGACATTGGTGGATCCATAGGTGGTATGTGAAAAGAACACATATTTCAATGACTCTGGTTGTTGTTACTAAAAAGAACACACATGCAATGACATCAGGATCCATGTGTGTTGTCAAGAGAACACACATGCAATGACACTGTTGTTGTTACTAAACAGAACACACATGCAATGACACTGGTTGTTGTTACTAAAAAGAACACACATGCAATGACACTTTGGTGGATCCATGGGTGGATTGAAGAGAACACACATGCAATGACTCAGTTGTTGTTAGTGAAAAGAACATACATGCAATGACACCGGTGGATCCATGTGTGGTCTCTGTAGAGAACACACATTTCAATGACACTGGTGGATCCATATGTGGTATGTGAAAAGAACAAACATGCAATGACTCTGGTTGTTGTTAGTGAAAAGAACACACATGTAATGACACTGGTGGATCCATAGGTGGTATGTGAAAAGAACACACATGCAAAATGACTGGTTGTTGTTACTAAAAAGAACACGATGCAATGACTACGGTGGATCCATGTGAAAAGAGCACACATGCAATGACATTGGTGGATCCATAGGTGGTATGTGAAAAGAACACATATTTCAATGACTCTGGTTGTTGTTACTAAAAAGAACACACATGCAATGACACTGGTGGATCCATGTGTGTTGTCTGAAGAGAACACACATGCAATGACACTGGTTGTTGCTACTAAAAAGAACACACATGCAATGACACTGGTGGATCCATGTGTGGATTGTGAAGAGAACACACATACAATGACTCCAGTTGTTGTTAGTGAAAAGAACATACATGCAATGACACCGGTGGATCCATGTGTGGTCTCTGTAGAGAACACACATTTCAATGACACTAGTGGATCCATATGTGGTATGGGAAAAGAACACACATGCAAAGACTCTGGTTGTTGTTAGTGAAAAGAACACACATGCAATGACACTGGTGGATCCATAGGTGGTATGTGAACAGAACACACATGCAAAATGACTATGGTTGTTGTTACTAAAAAGAACACACATGCAATGACTCTGGTGGATCCATGTGAAAAGAACACACATGCAATGGCACTGGTGGATCCAAAGGTGGTACGTGAAAAGAACACACATTTCAATGACTCTGGTTGTTGTTACTAAAAAGAACACACATGTAATGACACTGGTGGATCCATGGGTGGATTATGAAGAGAACACACATGTAATGACTCTGGTTGCTGTTACTAAAAAGAACACACATGCAATGACACTAGTGGATCCATGGGTGGATTGTGAAAATAGCACACATGCAATGACACTGGTGGATGCATATGTGGTATGTGAAAAGAAAACACAGGCAATGACTCTGGTTGTTGTTACTAAAAACAACACACATGCAATGACACTGGTGGATCCATGTGTGTTGTCTGAAGAGAAAACACATGCAATGACACTGGTTGTTGTTACTAAAAAGAACACACAAGCAATGACACTGGTTGTTGTTACTAAAAAGAACACACATGCAATGACACTGGTGGATCCATGTGTGGATTGTGAAGAGAACACACATACAATGACTCCAGTTGTTGTTAGTGAAAAGAACATACATGCAATGACACCGGTGGATCCATGTGTGGTCTCTGTAGAGAACACACATTTCAATGACACTGGTGGATCCCTGGGTGGATTATGAAATGAACACACATGCAATGACACTGGTGGATCCACATGTGGTATGTGAGAAGAAAACACATTTCAATGACTCTGGTTGTTACTAAAAAGAACACACATGCAATGACACCGGTGGATCCATGGGTGGATTGTGAAAAGAGCACACATGCAATGACAATGGTGGATCCATATGTGGTATGTGAAAAGAACACACATGCAATGAGTCTGGTTGTTTTTAGTGAAAAGAACACACATGCAATGACCCTGTTGGATCCATAGGTGGTATGTGAAAAGACGACACATTTCAATGACTCTGGTTGTTGTTACTAAAAAGAACACACGTGCAATGACACTAGTGGATCCTTGTGTGGTCTCTATAGAGAACACACATTTCAATGACATTGGTGGATCCATATGTGGTATGTGAAAAGAACACACATGCTATTACTCCGGTTGTTGTTACTGAAAAGAACACACATGCAATGATACTGGTGGATCGACATGTGGTATGTGAAAAGAACACACATGCAAAATGACTCTGGTTGTTACTAAAAAGAACACACATGCAATGACACTGGTGGATCCATGGGTGGATTGTGAAAAGAGCACACATGCAATCACACTGGTGAATCCATAAGTGGTATGTGAAAAGAACACACGTGCAATGACTCTGGTTGTTGTTAGTGAACAGAACACACATGCAATGACATCAGGATCCATGTGGTCTCTGAAGAGAGCACACATTTCAATGACTCAGGTTGTTGTTATTAAAAGAACACACAAGCAATGACATCTGGATCCATGTGTGGTCTCTGAAGAGAACACACATGCAATGATACTGGTTGTTGTTACTAAAAAGAACACACATGCAATGACACTGGTGGATCCATGGGTGGATTGTGAAGAGAACACACATGCAATGACTCCAGTTGTTGTTAGTGAAAAGAACATACATGCAATGACACCGGTGGATCCATGTGTGGTCTCTGTAGAGAACACACATTTCAATGACACTGGTGGATCCATATGTGGTATGTGAAAAGAACAAACATGCAATGACTCTGGTTGTTGTTAGTGAAAAGAACACACATGCAATGACACTGGTGGATCCATGGGTGGATTGTGAGAAGAGCACACATGCAATCACACTGGTGAATCCATATGTGGTATGTGAAAAGAACACACATGCAATGACACTGGTGGATCCATGTGTGGTCTCTGAAGAGAGCACACATTTCAATGACTCTGGTTGTTGTTATTAAAAAGAACACACAAGCAATGACACTGGTGGATCCATGTGTGGTCTCTGAAGAGAACACACATGCAATGATACTGGTTGTTGTTACTAAAAAGAACACACATGCAATGACACTAGTGGATCCATGGGTGGATTGTGAAGAGAACACACATGCAATGACTCCAGTTGTTGTTAGTGAAAAGAACATACATGCAATGACACCGGTGGATCCATGTGTGGTCTCTGTAGAGAACACACATTTCAATGACACTGGTGGATCCATATGTGGTATGTGAAAAGAACAAACATGCAATGACTCTGGTTGTTGTTATTGAAAAGAACACACATGCAATGACACTGGTGGATCCATAGGTGGTATGTGAAAAGAACACACATGCAAAATGACTCTGGTTGTTTTTACTAAAAAGAACACGCATGTAATGACTCTGGTGGATCCATGTGAAAAGAACACACATGCAATGGCACTGGTGGATCCATAGGTGGTATGTGAAAAGAACACATATTTCAATGACTCTGGTTGTTGTTACTAAAAAGAACACACATGCAATGACACTGGTGGATCCATGTGTGTTGTCTGAAGAGAACACACATGCAATGACTCTGGTTGCTGTTACTAAAAAGAACACACATGCAATATACTGGTGGATCCATGGGTGGATTATGAAAAGAGCACACATGCAATGACACTGGTGGATGCATATGTGGTATGTGAAAAGAAAACACATGCAATGACTCTGGTTGTTGTTACTAAAAAGAACACACATGCAATGACACTGGTGGATCCCTGGGTGGATTATGAAATGAACACACATGCAATGACACTGGTGGATCCACATGTGGTATGTGAGAAGAAAACACAGTTCAATGACTCTGGTTGTTACTAAAAAGAACACACATGCAATGACACCAGTGGATCCATGGGTGGATTGTGAAAAGAGCACACATGCAATCACACTGGTGGATCCATATGTGGTATGTGAAAAGAACACACATGCAATGAGTCTGGTTGTTTTTAGTGAAAAGAACACACATGCAATGACACTGGTGGATCCATAGGTGGTATGTGAAAAGACGACACATTTCAATGACTCTGGTTGTTGTTACTGAAAAGAACATACATGCAATGACACTGGTGGATCCATGTGTGGTCTCTGTAGAGAACACACATTTCAATGACACTAGTGGATCCATATGTGGTATGGGAAAAGAACACACATGCAATGACTCTGGTTGTTGTTAGTGAAAAGAACACACATGCAATGACACTGGTGGATCCATAGGAGGTATGTGAAAAGAACACACATGCAAAATGACTCTGGTTGTTGTTTCTAAAAAGAACATACATGCAATGACTCTGGTGGATCCATGTGAAAAGAACACACATGCAATGGCACTGGTGGATCCATGGGTGGTACGTGAAAAGAACACACATTTCAATGACTCTGGTTGTTGTTACTAAAAAGAACACACATGCAATGACACTGGTGGATCCATGGGTGGATTGTGAAAAGAACACACATGCAATGACTCTGGTTGCTGTTACTAAAAAGAACACACATGCAATGACACTGATGGATCCATGGGTGGATTGTGAAAATAGCACACATGCAATGACACTGGTGGATGCATATGTGGTATGTGAAAAGAAAACACATGCAATGACTCTGGTTGTTGTTACTAAAAAGAACACACATGCAATGACACTGGTGGATCCCTGTAACATCCCTAAAATCATATTTCAAAGCTTATTCATATCATCCTTGCATCCTTCATCATTTAGGGTTTTTCTCAAAATCATTTCAGAAGCAGAAGCTTGTGCTATGATTTCATGTGAACAAATTTGATTCAAATGGCCATCACCCTTTGAAACTTGAATGTTTAGTAACTTGTTTGCTTGCCTCCATTGTTGGAAAGTTTAGGTGTAAAAGTTTGACCAAAGTTTTCAACTTAGAAATAAATTTCAAAACCCTATTTTGTTTTAAAACATTTGCAAATTAGAGACAAAGTCTCTGATTGTTAAGCCCAAGCTTGACCAAGACCTTGCAGGGTAACTACATGTTTAAATAACTGGTTTTTGAAACCACAGAACCCTGCAAAGGTCCCCAGAACTGTTTAAATTCAAAAAGGATTTGAATTCATATCAAAATCATTTCAGAAAATAGAATTAGAAAAAAGAAAAGAAGCAATCAAATGAAAAGGGCCGCGCGCCAGGTTTCTGGCCCAGCAACGAATCGAGCCCAACTAGCCCACCCGGGGATGTTCTTTTCTTCTCTCACGCGCGAGCGCACGCATTCAGTCACTGACAGACAGACCCCACCTCCACCTCGCGCACTTCGCTGACGAGCAGGCCTCCTCCACGTCAGCATCGTCTTACCCCTGAATCCGCGCATGATCTCCGCCGCTGGCCATTGCAGCAGTGATACCCGAGCTTAATTGGCATTGATGTGACGAGCGTTTCCTATCGAGCCTCTGGCTATAAGATCCCCTCTGCACCGCGGCCATTTCCCCTCACTTAGCACCACCTCTCCGCCACCAGGCTGCACACAATCATCCTCGCACCGCCGCAGACAGAGCTCACTCCGGCGATCGATTCCGGTAAGCCCCGTGCGCCCCTTCCCCTCTGGTTCAAACGAGCAGTTTCGCAATCTCTTTGCGCACCTCCTGACCCCCCAGTTCATCCTGTACTTCCCCAGGTCGCCGTTTCCGCTCGACGCCGCAAGCGTCTGACGACCACCTCGACTCCGACGACCGAATTCCGTAAGTCCCGTGCGCCCCTTCACTTCTGACTCACACGAGATTGTTCACCACGTTCTTGCGCATCTCCTAAACCCTCTGGCTTGTGTTAGGGCGACGCGGAACCTCGGCAACGACTCCGACAACAACCACCCGACGCTGTGCACAACTCCGACGAGGAATCATCACCGTGACAGCACGCCCCTTCGCAAACCGACGCTACCTTGAGCTTCAGCAGCTTCCTGCGAACCTGGTATGACCCTTCTTCCTTTCGCGGATGATCTGGAACGCCAGCGCCGCCAGTGAACCCGGCCGCTCGCCGCTTCGGCTGGCCAGGACATGGTCGCTCTCTCGCGCGCCGTTGGATCTTGATCCAAGTGTTAGGATAGATTCATTAATCGACGAAGAGGTACGCGATCTGGAGCGTACAATCTGTTTAGATCCTACGGCTGTAGAGCTCGATCCGGTGCGAACTGGTACGCGCCAATCACAACGCGACGCGTGGCTAGGAACAGATCTAAAAACAGATTTTAAATCAGAATTGGATCCAATTTTCAATTGCCTATAACTTTTGATTTCCACGTTGGAATTTTGCAAACTTTATACCGTTGGAATCAGTGAATCAAGGCCTTTCTGTTTATACAAAGTGTTTGACATATAGTAACCATTAGAATGACTTTATTCGTAGAAACATGTCTAAGGCTATTTTGAGTATGGATTTAGTTTAGTAATTTGTTTTAGGGTTAAATAAGTTTGTTTTGGCAAATTTTTGTGTCTTGTTATGTTTCTGTAAACATGCACATGCTTGGTAGAGTTTTTTCAAAATCCCCACTTAGTAAATTCATGCATGCATGCATTCATATTATTTTTGATTGTATATGAATTGTGTGTAATTGTATGCTACAATTTTGTGTAGATTTTGCTAGTGATTGTGACTGTGAAGAGTGCTACTCTCCTCATTACCAAGGCAAGTGATGCTTCATACTTTTGTCCCAATATTTTCACTAGGCATTAGTGATATTTCTAAGTAGGACTTGCATGGATTTTGCTAAGTATAAACTATGCTATGGGAAAACCTAGTAGATGAAACCTTAGTAGAAATTTCCTAAGTTAAGATTCCTATTACTTTCATGCTTAGCTTAGCTAATAGAAAACAAGGGTGGAATATATACTCATACTATGGAAAATTTCTAAGTCTGTGGACTTATGTTTTGTTTAATAAAACAACTAAGTGAATGAATCACCTGGGTGGAATGGAAGGAATGGTTTGTGTTGAGTGGTTACACAAGGCCGGGGGTAGTGAACCTTGTGTATCTCACTTGTGGATGGCCACCCAGGAACAAAGAGATTTGAGATGTCAAATGTTGAGAAGCTTCAAGTGCAGCCACATGGCATTATGGGCTCTGCCTGGATCATATAGGTTGCAATAACTTAGCCAAATGGACAGTGCGTGGTAGGGGTTTGATAGGTTGGAGCGCGCCCATGTTGGTCTAAGGGAAGGCTTCTGAAAGATCTTGTCTTGGTGAAACCAAGTCTTGTGGGGAAAGTGCACCACCTCTGCAGAGTGTAAAATCTAAGTACTTAGCCATGTCCCTGGAAAAGGACAATTTGAGCATTAAGACATGGAAGCTATCAAGAATCTCCTCATCCCAATTTCTAAGTAATAACTTGTGGTTGAACAAGGGTTAAAGGATCTTCAATCTTTGATTGGTAGATGCCTTGGGTGGTTTGTGCCAAACAAAAACTTAGTGTTTTCAAATGATAAGGAAAAATCTATTTTGAGCAATGCAAGCCTAAGCTCCACTTAGCCAAATGCATATAGTATTATAGTCCACTTTAAATAAGCTAAGGTATCACTTGCCAATACTATTCCAAAGTATTGACCCTCTGTGGCTGTAACTTGTAATGTTGCAGGTTACTCCGATGATGAATAGGAGTCATGAGTCTACACTCAACATGCTTGCCTGTGGCACATGAAGATGAAGACTTATGTTTATTTACTTATTCCATAAACTCTTGTATTAGGCCTTTGGCCCTGAGTTGTAAAAGACTATGTTTTATCTCTGGAATGAATGTAATAAACGACCTTTGTATCTGTGTACTTCATCTTAAACTGTGGATGCTAGCATTGATCCAGGGACTAGCATTGCAATCACAGGGATCCTTTCCTTTATAAAGGAGGGTCGGCAGATGGTATCGAGCACCTTTGTGTTGCCTGTAGGATTATGACCCTAGGATTGGAAACCACTAAGGAAAATCTTTAACTACTTCTACACTTGTCTATTCTTCTCGTAAACTTTTCTAATCTTCTCATTCTCATATCTATTTGTAGATGAACTCCATCAACGAAGCCGTGAAGAAAGGACCACTCATGACCATGACCTTGGAGTGTGAGACTGAGTTTCCCAAGATTCTCAAGGACCTCATATAGGCAATGGAAACACAGGGTGCAGTTGTGTACAAGGGCTTTCCAGTGATGGAGGAAGGAGTGGAGTATTGGTGGGTGCAACTTCACTTGTACAAAAACAAGGAAGACAACCACAAAGAAAGAGGCTTCTGCATGTACACCAACACTGTGATGCATACCACATTCTTTGAGTCAGCAAGAGAAGCGGCTTGGAAGACTATCAAAGAACTCAGTGCTAGAGTCAAGTGCAAGATGCTCAACCTCCAAAAAGACTTAGAGAAAGAAAAGGAACTTACCCAAGAGTTGGAAGTCACTAACCAAACCTTAAGGGGAGATATTATAGACTTAGTGATGGAAGCATGTGAACAAGATAGGCTGATTGCCTCTAGGAACATTGTGTTAGCCACCAGATCCAGTGAGATAGGTTTGTAAACGCACTTCGTTAGTTGGACCACCACCTATCACCTTATTTTCCAAATGATACCTTAAATAAGTTTGAACCTTGGTTGATGTAATGGATTCATGTATGCATGACTTGTGTGATTTTGTGTTCCATGGATATGTATGAATGTTTGTCTTGTTTATTTTAAATTGTGTTGTTCTAACTTTTTCAATCTTATAAATAGATGCCTATTACCATCAGCACTGTTGAGGAGTTCCAGGTTACCCGTTTTGGTCCTCGTATCGTAGAGCTTACTACCTTGCTCGATCTCCCTCTTCCCACCATTATGGTGCACCCACTCACCAAGTTTGAGAGGAAGGACCTCTGGGCTTCAAGGTGAACCAGCCAGGGGCGCGAGCAGGCCTACTACGGAGGCCATCGTCTTCAAGCTTATGCACGATGACAGGGAGAGAGGCATGGAGGTTGTCATGCAGGACCTGATAGGACGACTGTTGGGTCGTCACTCCCGACAGGTTAGAGGCACTCACTTCCACACCTTCGGAAGGCGTGATGATGACGGAGAGTCCATCGACTTTGAGGACGACTCGAGGGCCGCAGAGCCCGATACGCTCTCCGGGACTTAGAGACTCTTATTAGGCACGTGGATATCGACAGGACCAACGTCATGCTTAGCAATGACGAGCTCAGTGGAGCTTCGAGAAGGACAAGCTCTTCAAAGGCCAGACGAGGTAGTCAAGGAGATGAAGGCGAAGTTCGAGACCCAAGACCATAAGTTCAAGAGTCGTGGAGAAAGCGTGTCCGTGATAGGAACAAGAAGATTCGGGACATGACTGAGGCGAAGTCCAAGGACTTGAGTTAGAGCAGCAGCGATGAGCAAGGATTGAGAGACTTCGTTCCCGAAGAGGGCTCTCAAAGGCGAAGATCGACTCCTTGACCACTACTATCGAGGAGAACAAGACCGCAATGGAGAACGCAGTCTTACCTTTGTCGAGGAGGAGATTGATCTTTGAGTAGACTTGACTACTCAGTTATCTCTATTTACCGTACTTGTTATTTGTGAACTTATTATTGGACCATCCGACATGTGGATGGCTTGCCACTTGTGTGTTTTTACTTTGAGACTTTGTTATCTTGTTGAACTTTGATCCTTGTGTTGCATGCTATGTTTTTGCTTGTGTGATGTATTGTGCATGAATCATGTAAGGGTATCTCATTCTTATCTCTATATGAATAAACCACAGATGCCTCCCCGTCAAGAAACCCCAACCCCAACAACATTACCCCGAAATGCAATGATGATGAATGCGCAGATACGTTTATGCAAATGATGACGATATTCATTCAAAACCGTAACAACAACAACCCCAATGACAACAACAACAACAATAACAACAACAACCCTCCGGTTTTGATATGCTCACCAGATTTCTATGTCCGAGGCCAGCTAAGTTTTCGTGAACGATCGATCCCATGGTGGCCAATGATTGGCTACGCTCGTGAACAAAGACTTAGTGACCGTGGATGACGGATGCTGAAAAAGTCAGGTTCGTAGCACATCTATTGGAAGGACCAGCCGCCGCATGGTGGGACAACTTCCAGATCACCACTCCTATCGATGAGGTGACTTGGGCTATCTTTGAAGATGGCTTTCGCACTACACATATCTCACCAGGAATGATGAGCCTGAAAAAGAAGGAGTTTCACAACTGAGCAGCGCCACCACGTGTGGCTGAGTATATAGAAGAGTTCAACAATCTGGCGTGCTATGCACCGGATGAGGTTGACACAGATGCCAAAAGAAAGGAAAAGTTTCTGGAAGGCTTGAATGATGAGCTGAATCTGCAGCTGTCTGTGGCATATGTACCAACTTATCAGTCGCTGTGTGACAAGGCTGTTATTGTGGAGAATAAAATGAAGCAAGTCGAGAGTAGAAAGAGGAAACACTCCGACAAGCACAGCTCAGGATCATCTCATAAACGATCTCACTATGATGATAGTGTCAGCTCAGGATCCCACAAGCATGGGAAATTTAACAAGCACCACGACCACAACCGTCATGACAACAAGCATCATCGCAATCATGACAATGATAAGTACAAGAATCACAAGAGTGGACATAAGAGCCACCATAGTGGAAGTGGAAGTGGAAACCAGCCTAAAAAGGACATCAGTCAGGTCGAATGCTACAAATGCAAGAAGCTGGGGCATTATGCTAATGAGTGCCCTGAAAAGAAAGTTGAAGGACCTAACAAACCCAATCCTTTTCAGAAAGGACAGGTCAACCACATCAATGTGGAGGAGGTCTATGAAGAGCCTGATCTTTGTCGGTAAGTTCAGACTCAATTCCATCTCAGCATTTGTACTCTTTGACACTGGTGCATCTCATTCATTCATATCAAAAGCATTTGTTGATAGAAACGGGTTTGCATCTGAAAACATTGGGTGTCCAATAAAAGTTAGCTCTCCGGGTGGAGATATGATAGTGAGTCTTGGATGCCGGGATCTAGTCATAGAGATCGGAAAACATAAGTTTCCAGTGAACCTAATAATCCTAAATTCCCAAGGATTGGATGTGATTTTGGGAATGGATTGGATGGCTAAGTATGAGGGAGTACTAGATTGTGCCAATCGCACCGTTGCACTCACAACCCCTGAAGGTAAGAGGATAAAATTCAAGTCCAATTTTAAATCAAAGGGAAGTAAGCTGAATTCTCTTAAGGGGGTTAGCATGGACACGGTGCCAATTGTGTGAATATCCGGATGTGTTCCTAAGAGTTACCGGAATGCCACCAGATAGAGATGTAGAGTTTATAATAGATTTGGTACCGTGTTCGGACCAAGAGCAAAGAGGCCTTATAAAATGTCAGTTGACGAACTTAAGGAACTCAAGAAACAACTTGGAGAACAATTGCAGAAAGGATTCATCCAGCCAAGTTCTTCATCTTGGGGAGCTCCAGTTTTGTTCGTAGAAAAGAAAGATAGAACTCAAAGGTTATGCATAGATTACCGTTCTCTCAACGAGGTAACCATCAAGAAAAATTTCCTTTGCCAAGAATCAACGACTTGTTTGATCAGCTAGAAGGAGCGTGTGTGTTCTCGAAGATTGATCTTCGGTCAGGCTATTTTCAACTCAAGATAAGAGAGCAAGACATACCTAAAACAGCATTCACCACAAGGTATGGATTGTATGAGTACACTGTGATGCCTTTTGGTTTAACCAACACTCCAGCATACTTCATGAATATGATGAACAAAGTGTTCATGGAATTTCTCGACAAGTTCGTTGTCGTTTTCATCGATGACATCTTAGTCTACTCCAAGAGCAAGGAAGAGCATGAAAGACATCTACGCTTGATACTTGAGAAACTGAGGGAACATAAGCTTTATGCCAAATTCAGCAAGTGTGAGTTTTGGTTAGAGGAAGTTGGTTTTCTTGGTCATGTTATGACAAAGGATGGTGTAGCAGTTGATCCTGCTAAAGTTTCAGCAATGACAGAATGGGAATCTCCCAAGAATGTGAAAGAAGTTCGCAGCTTCTCGCTTTAGCAGTTATTACGAAGGTTCATTGAAATTTTTCAAAGGTTGCCAAACCAATGATGTAATTGTTAAAGAAAGATAAGAAATTTGCTTGGTCTGAAGGTTGTGAACTCAGCTTTCAAGAATTAAAGAAGAGACTTGTGTCGACCAGTTCATGTACCAGACTTGGAAAAGGATTTCCAAGTGTATTGTGATGCTTCTCATCAAGGATTAGGTGCCGTACTTATGCAAGGCGGAAAAGTTGTGGCTTATGCCTCGAGACAACTCAAAACTCATGAAGTAAACTATCCTACTCATGATTTAGAGTTAGCCGATGTTGTCCATGCACTCAAAACATGGAGACACTGCCTTTTGGGAAAGTGTTGTGAAGTATTCACGGATCACAAGAGTCTAAAATATATCTTCACCCAGAAGGAAATCAATATGAGACAAAGGAGATGGCTAGAACTTATCAAGGATTACGACTTAAGTTTGCAATACCACCCCGGTAAAGCAAATGTTGTAGCAGATGCTCTAAGTCGTAAGACGTTTGTAAATGGTCTTACCAAAGGTGAATTGTCAGATGAATTGTGTAAGCAATTCAAGGAACTCAGGTTGGAGATTGTGCCAGAAGGACATCTCATGTCTTTGGATGTTCAACCCACTCTGTTGGATAAGATTAAAGAAGCCCAAAAGACGGATAAAGAAATCGAAGAGATTAAGGAAAGGATTAGCCAAGGGAAAGCTAAAAGTTTCCATATAGACGAACAAGGTACTTTATGGCACGGGAAACGTATTTGTGTTCCACAAGATCCGGAATTGCGGAAACTGATTCTACAAGAAGCCCATAACTCTCCATATTCTATTCACCCGGGAAACACCAAAATGTACATGGATATGAAAGAAAGATTTTGGTGGAACAATCTCAAAAGGACATCAACACATTGCTTTGTGTGATGTGTGTAGTAGAGTGAAAGCGGAGCATCAGAAACCAGCAGGTTTGCTTCAACCAATGCCTATTCCTGAATGGAAGTGGGAAAATATTGGTATGGATTTCATTACCGGATTACCAAGGACCAGGTCAGGGTATGATTCCATATGGGTAGTAGTGGATCGCCTAACTAAAGTGGCTCATTTTATACCCGTAAAGACAACTTATACCAGTGCCAAGTTAGCCAAAATCTACATGAGCAGAATTGTATGCCTTCACGGTGTGCCTAAGAGTATTGTGTCTGATAGAGGAACTCAGTTCACTTCTCACTTTTGGAGACAGCTTCATGAATCTTTAGGAACGAGGTTGGAATTCAGCACTGCTTTTCATCCTCAAACTGATGGACAAACAGAAAGGACTAATCAAATTCTTGAAGACATGTTGAGGGCATGTGCCCTAGACTATGGAGCAAGTTGGGATGAAAGTCTGCCTTACGCAGAGTTCTCTTACAATAACAGTTACCAATCTAGCATTGGGATGGCACCATTTGAGTTTCTCTACGGAAGAAAGTGTACCACCCCATTGCTATGGAATGGTGTGGGAGAAAGAAGTTTGTTTGGACCAGATCTTATCAAAGACGCCGAAGAAAAGGTCAAATTGGTTAAGGACAGGTTGAAGATAGCACAGTCTCGACAGAAAAGCTACGCAGATTCTAAGCGTAGAGAAGTCACCTACGAAGTTGGGGATAGAGCTTATCTTAGAGTATCACCACTTCGTGGAGTGAAAAGATTTGGAGTCAAAGGAAAGTTGGCACCAAGATATGTTGGGCCATTCAACATTCTAAGTCGCAAGGGAGAAGTTGCATATGAAATCGAACTGCCAGCATCTTTATTAGCAGTCCATAATGTTTTTCATGTGAGTCAGCTCAAGAAATGTCACCCAGAAATGGAAGAATCTTCTCTGAAGGATACCATACCTTTGGAAGAAGTCCAACTAGAAAGTGATCTCACCTATGAAGAAAAGCCTGTCAAGATTCTTGAGACCGCAGAAAGAGTCACAAGGACAAAAACTATCAAGTTTTGCAAGGTGCAATGGAATCATCATTCCGAAGAGGAAGCAACATGGGAAAGAGAAGATGATCTTCGGAAAGACCACCCTCACCTATTTGCTAGCCAATCCGAATCTCGAGGGCGAGATTCATCTTAAGGGGGTTAGATTTGTAACATCCCTAAAATCATATTTCAAAGCTCATTCATATCATCCTTGCATCCTTCATCATTTAGGGTTTTTCTCAAAATCATTTCAGAAGCAGAAGCTTGTGCTATGATTTCATGTGAACAAATTTGATTCAAATGGCCATCACCCTTTGAAACTTGAATGTTTAGTAACTTGTTTGCTTGCCTCCATTGTTGGAAAGTTTAGGTGTAAAAGTTTGACCAAAGTTTTCAACTTAGAAATAAATTTCAAAACCCTATTTTGTTTTAAAACATTTGCAAACCAGAGACAAAGTCTCTGATTGTTAAGCCCAAGCTTGACCAAGCCCTTGCAGGGTAACTACATGTTTAAATAACTGGTTTTTGAAACCACAGAACCCTGCAAAGGTCCCCAGAACTGTTTAAATTCAAAAAGGATTTGAATTCATATCAAAATCATTTTAGAAAATAGAAGTAGAAAAAAGAAAAGAAGCAATCAAATGAAAAGGGCCGCGCCGAAGTTCGCCCAAGAACAATCGAGCCCAACTAGCCCACCCGGGGATGTTCTTTTCTTCTCTCTCTCACGCTGAGCGACGATTCAGCACCGATGCATGCACCCCACCTCCACCTCGCGACTTCGCCGACGAGCGGCCTCCTCCACGCCAAGATTGTCTTCCCCTGAATCACAAGACGATCTCCGCTGGCCGCTGCAGCAGTGATACCCCGGCTTAATTGGCATTGATGTGACGAAGCGTTTCGCCGAGCCTCGCTATAAGATCCTCTCGCACGCGGCCATTTCTCACTTAGCACCACCTCTCCGCCACCAGTCGCACACAATCATCCTCGCACCGCAGATGTAGCTCACTGGGCGATCGATTCCGTAAGCCTGCGCCCTTCCTCTCTGGTTCAAACGAGCGGTTCGCAATCTCTTGCGCACCTCCCGACCCCAGTTCATCTCAGACTTCCCAGTCGCTGCTTCCGCCGACGCCGCAAGCATCCGACGACCACCTCGACCGGCGACCAAATTCCGTAAGTCCTGCGGCGCCTTCACTTCGACACGAGATTGTTCACCACGTTCTGCGCATCTCCTAAACCCTCCGCTTGTGTTAGGGTGACGCGAACCTCGACGACCGACAACAACCACCCGACGCCGCACAACTCGACGAGAATCATCACCGTGACAGACGCCCTTCGCAAACCGACGCTACCTTGAGCTTCAGCACTTCGCGAACCTGGTATGACCCTTCTTCCTCTCGCGATGATCTGAACGCTAAGCGCCGGCCAGACCGAAAGCTCCCGCCGCTTCGCCAAGGCCGCCAGGACATGGTCGCTCTCTCGCGCGCCGTTGGATCTTGATCCAAGCGTTAGGATAGATTCATTAATCGGCGAAGAGGTACGCGATCTGGAGCGTACAATCTGTTTAGATCCTACGGCTGCAGAGCTCGATCCGGTGCGAACCGGTACGCGCCAATCACAACGCGACGCGTGGCTAGGAACAGATCTAAAAACAGATTTTAAATCAGAATTGGATCCAATTTTCAATTGCCTATAACTTTTGATTTCCACGTTGGAATTTTGCAAACTTTATACCGTTGGAATCAGTGAATCAAGGCCTTTCTGTTTATACAAAGTGTTTGACATATAGTAACCATTAGAATGACTTTATTCGTAGAAACAGGTCTAAGGCTATTTTGAGTATGGATTTAGTTTAGTAATTTGTTTTAGGGTTAAATAAGTTTGTTTTGGCAAATTTTTGTGTCTTGTTATGTTTCTGTAAACATGCACATGCTTGGTAGAGTTTTTTCAAAATCCCCACTTAGTAAATTCATGCATGCATGCATTCATATTATTTTTGATTGTATATGAATTGTCTATAATTGTATGCTACAATTTTGTGTAGATTTTGCTAGTGATTGTGACTGTGAAGAGTGCTACTCTCCTCATTACCAAGGCAAGTGATGCTTCATACTTTTGTCCCAATATTTTCACTATGCATTAGTGATATTTCTAAGTAGGACTTGCATGGATTTTGCTAAGTATAAACTATGCTATGGGAAAACCTAGTAGATGAAACCTTAGTAGAAATTTCCTAAGTTAAGATTCCTATTACTTTCATGCTTAGCTTAGCTAATAGAAAACAAGGGTGGAATATATACTCATACTATGGAAAATTTCTAAGTCTGTGGACTTATGTTTTGTTTAATAAAACAACTAAGTGAATGAATCACCTGGGTGGAATGGAAGGAATGGTTTGTGTTGAGTGGTTACACAAGGCCAGGGGACTGGTGAACCTTGTGTATCTCACTTGTGGATGGCCACCCAGGAACAAAGAGATTTGAGATGTCAAATGTTGAGAAGCTTCAAGTGCAGCCACATGGCATTATGGGCTCTGCCTGGATCATATAGGTTGCAATAACTTAGCCAAATGGACAGTGCGTGGTAGGGTTTTGATAGTTTGGAGCGCATCCATGTTGGTCTAAGGGAAGGCTTCTGAAAGATCTTGTCTTGGTGAAACCAAGTCTTGTGGGGAAAGTGCACCACCTCTGCAGAGTGTAAAATCTAAGTACTTAGCCATGTCCCTGGAAAAGGACAATTTGAGCATTAAGACATGGAAGCTATCAAGAATCTCCTCATCCCAATTTCTAAGTAATAACTTGTGGTTGAACAAGGGTTAAAGGATCTTCAATCTTTGATTGGTAGATGCCTTGGGTGGTTTGTGCCAAACAAAAACTTAGTGTTTTCAAATGATAAGGAAAAATCTATTTTGAGCAATGCAAGCCTAAGCTCGACTTAGCCAAATGCATATAGTATTATAGTCCACTTTAAATAAGCTAAGGTATCACTTGCCAATACTATTCCAAAGTATTGACCCTCTGTGGCTGTAACTTGTAATGTTGCAGGTTACTCCAATGATGAATAGGAGTCATGAGTCTACACTCAACATGCTTGCCTGTGGCACATGAAGATGAAGACTTATGTTTATTTACTTATTCCATAAACTCTTGTATTAGGCCTTTGGCCCTGAGTTGTAAAAGACTATGTTTTATCTCTGGAATGAATGTAATAAACGACCTTTGTCTCTGTGTACTTCATCTTAAACTGTGGATGCTAGCATTGATCCAGGGACTAGCATTGCAATCACAGGGATCCTTTCCTTTATAAAGGAGGGGTCTGACAATCCCTGGGTGGATTATGAAATGAACACACATGCAATGACACTAGTGGATCCACATGTGGTATGTGAGAACAAAACACATTTCAATGACTCTGGTTGTTACTAAAAAGAACACACATGCAATGACACCGGTGGATCCATGGGTGGATTGTGAAAAGAGCACACATGCAATGACACTGGTGGATCCATATGTGGTATGTGAAAAGAACACAGATGCAATGAGTCTGGTTGTTTTTAGTGAAAAGAACACACATGCAATGACCATGGTGGATCCATAGGTGGTATGTGAAAAGACGACACATTTCAATGACTCTGGTTGTTGTTACTAAAAAGAACACACGTGCAATGACACTAGTGGATCCTTGTGTGGTCTCTATAGAGAACACACATTTCAATGACATTGGTGGATCAATATGTGGTATGTGAAAAGAACACACACGCAATGACTCTGGTTGTTGTTAGTGAAAAGAACACACATGCAATGATACTGGTGGATCCACATGTGGTATGTGAAAACAACACACATGCAAAATGACTCTGGTTGTTACTAAAAAGAACACACATGCAATGACACTGGTGGATCCATGGGTGGATTGTGAAAAGAGGACACATGCAATCACACTGGTGAATCCATATGTGGTATGTGAAAAGAACAGACATGCAATGACTCTGGTTGTTGTTAGTGAATAGAACACACATGCAATGACACTGGTGGATCCATGTGTGGTCTCTGAAGAGAGCACACATTTCAATGACTCTAGTTGTTGTTATTAAAAAACACACAAGCAATGACACTGGTGGATCCATGTGTGGTCTCTGAAGAGAACACACATGCAATGATACTGGTTGTTGTTACTAAAAAGAACACACATGCAATGACACTGGTGGATCCATGGCTGGATTGTGAAGAGAACACACATGCAATGACTCCAGTTGTTGTTAGTGAAAAGAACATACATGCAATGACACCGGTGGATCCATGTGTGGTCTCTGTAGAGAACACACATTTCAATGACACTGGTGGATCCATATGTGGTATGTGAAAAGAACAAACATGCAATGACTCTGGTTGTTGTTAGTGAAAAGAACACACATGCAATGACACTGGTGAATCCATAGGTGGTATGTGAAAAGAACACACATGCAAAATGACTCTGGTTGTTGTTACTAAAAAGAACACGCATGCAATGACTCTGGTGGATCCATGTGAAAAGAACACACATGCAATGACACTGGTGGATCCATAGGTGGTATGTGAAAAGAACACATATTTCAATAACTCTGGTTGTTGTTACTAAAAAGAACACACATGCAATGACACTGGTGGATCCATGGGTGGATTGTGAAAAGAACACACATGCAAAATGACTCTGGTTGTTGTTACTAAAAAGAACACACATGCAATGACTCTTGTGGATCCATGTGAAAAGAACACACATGCAATGACACTGGTGGATCCATAGGTGGTATGTGAAAAGAACACACATTTCAATGACTCTGGTTGTTGTTACTAAAAAGAACACACATGCAATGACACTGGTGGATCCATGGGTGGATTTTGAAAAGAACACACATGCAATGACTCTGGTTGCTGTTACTAAAAAGAACACACATGCAATGACACTGGTGGATCCATGGGTGGATTGTGAAAAGATCACACATGCAATGACACTTGTGGATGCATATGTGGTATGTGAAAAGAAAACACATGCAATGACTCTGGTTGTTGTTACTAAAAAGAACACACATGCAATGACACTGGTGGATCCATGGGTGGATTTTGAAAAGAACACACATGCAATGATACTGGTGGATCCACATGTGGTATGTGAAAAGAACACACATGCAAAATGACTCTGGTTGTTGTTACTAAAAAAACACACATGCAATGACACTGGTGGATCCATGGGTGGATTGTGAAAAGAGCACACATGCAATGACACTGGTGGATCCATATGTGGTATGTGAAAAGAACACACATGCAATGACTCTGGTTGTTGTTAGTGAAAAGAACACACATGCAATGACACTAGTGGATCCATGTTTGGTCTCTGAAGAGAGCACACACTTCAATGACTCTGGTTGTTGTTAGTAAAATGAACACACATGCAATGACACTGGTGGATCCATGTGTGTTGTCTGAAGAGAACACACATGCAATGACACTGGTTGTTGTTACTAAAAAGAACACACATGCAATGACACTGGTTGTTGTTACTAAAAAGAACACACATGTAATGACACTGGTGGATCCATGTGTGGATTGTGAAGAGAACACACATGCAATGACTCCAGTTGTTGTTAGTGAAAAGAACATACATGCAATGACACCGGTGGATCCATGTGTGGTCTCTGTAGAGAACACAGATTTTAATGACACTTGTGGATCCATATGTGGTATGGGAAAAGAACACACATGCAATGGCACTGGTGGATCCATAGGTGGTACATGAAAAGAACACACATTTCAATGACTCTGGTTGTTGTTACTAAAAAGAACACACATGCAATGACACTGGTGGATCAATGGGTGGATTGTGAAAAGAACACACATGCAATGACTCTGGTAGCTATTACTAAAAAGAACACACACGCAATGACACTGGTGGAGCCATGGGTGGATTGTGAAAATAGCACACATGCAATGACACTGGTGGATGCATATGTGGTATGTGAAAACAAAACACATGCAATGACTCTAGTTGTTGTTACTAAAAAGAACACACATGCAATGACACTGGTGGATCCCTGGGTGGATTATGAAATGAACACACATGCAATGACACTGGTGGATCCACATGTGGTATGTGAGAAGAAAACACATTTCAATGACTCTGGTTGTTACTAAAAAGAACACACATGCAATGACACCGGTGGATCCATGGGTGGATTGTGAAAAGAGCAAACATGCAATGACACTGGTGGATCCATATGTGGTATGTGAAAAGAACACACATGCAATGAGTCTGGTTGTTTTTAGTGAAAAGAACACACATGCAATGACCATGGTAGATCCATAGGTGGTATGTGAAAAGACGACACATTTCAATGACTCTGGTTGTTGTTACTAAAAAGAACACACGTGCAATGACACTAGTGGATCCTTGTGTGGTCTCTATAGAGAACACACATTTCAATGACATTGGTGGATCCATATGTGGTATGTGAAAAGAACACACATGCAATGACTCTGATTGTTGTTAGTGAAAAGAACACACATGCAATGATACTGGTGAATCCACATGTGGTATGTGAAAAGAACACACATGCAAAATGACTCTGGTTGTTACTAAAAAGAACACACATGCAATGACACTGGTGGATCCATGGGTGGATTGTGAAAAGAGCACACATGCAATCACACTGGTGAATCCATATGTGGTATGTGAAAAGAACACACATGCAATGACTGTGGTTGTTGTTAGTGAACAGAACACACATGCAATGACATCAGTGGATCCATGTGTGGTCTCTCAAGAGAGCACACATTTCAATGACTCTGGTTGTTGTTATAAAAAGAACACACAAGCAATGACATCAGGATCCATGTGTGGTCTCTTCATAGAACAAACATTCAATGATACTGGTTGTTGTTACTAAAAAGAACACACATGCAATGACACTGGTGGATCCATGGCTGGATTGTGAAGAGAACACACATGCAATGACTCCAGTTGTTGTTAGTGAAAAGAACATACATGCAATGACACCGGTGGATCCATGTGTGGTCTCTGTAGAGAACACACATTTCAATGACACTGGTGGATCCATATGTGGTATGTGAAAAGAACAAACATGCAATGACTCTGGTTGTTGTTAGTGAAAAGAACACACATGCAATGACACTGGTGAATCCATAGGTGGTATGTGAAAAGAACACACATGCAAAATGACTCTAGTTGTTGTTACTAAAAAGAACACGCATGCAATGACTCTGGTGGATCCATGTGAAAAGAGCACACATGCAATGACATTGGTGGATCCATAGGTGGTATGTGAAAAGAACACATATTTCAATGACTCTGGTTGTTGTTACTAAAAAGAACACACATGCAATGACACTGCTGGATCCATGGGTGGATTATGAATTGAACACACATGCAATGACACTGGTGGATCCACATGTGGTATGTGAGAAGAAAACACATTCCAATGACTCTGGTTGTTACTAAAAAGAACACACATGCAATGACACCGGTGGATCCATGGGTGGATTGTGAAAAGAGCACACATGCAATGACACTGGTGGCTCCATATGTGGTATGTGAAAAGAACACACATGCAATGAGTCTGGTTGTTTTTAGTGAAAAGAACACACATGCAATGACACTGGTGGATCCATAGGTGGTATGTGAAAAGACGACACATTTCAATGACTCTGGTTGTTGTTACTAAAAATAACACACGTGCAATGACACTGGTGGATCCATGTGTGGTATCTGTAGAGAACACACATTTCAATGACATTGGTGGATCCATATGTGGTATGTGAAAAGAACACACATGCAATGACTCTGGTTGTTATTAGTCAAAAGAACACACATGTAATGACACTAGTGGATCCATAGGTGGTATGTGAAAAGAACACACATTTCAATGACTCTGGTTGTTGTTACTAAAAAGAACACACATGCAATGACACTGGTGGATCCATGGGTGGATTGTGAAAAGAGCACACATGCAATGACACTGGTGGATCCATATGTGGTATGTGAAAAGAACACACATACAATGACTCTGGTTGTTGTTAGTGAAAAGAACACACATGCAATGACACTGGTGGATCCATGTGTGGTCTCTGAAGAGAGCACACATTTCAATGACCTTGGTTGTTGTTATTAAAAAGAACACACAAGCAATGACACTGGTGGATCCATGTGTGGTCTCTAAAGAGAACACACATGCAATGATACTGGTTGTTGTTACTAAAAAGAACAGACATGCAATGACACTGGTGGATCCATGCGTGGATTGTGAAGAGAACACACATGCAATGACTCCAGTTGTTGTTAGTGAAAAGAACATACATGCAATGACACCGGTGGATCCATGTGTGGTCTCTGTAGAGAACACACATTTCAATGACACTGGTGGATCCATATGTGGTATGTGAAAAGAACACACATGCAATGACTCTGGTTGTTGTTAGTGAAAAGAACACACATGCAATGACTCTGGTTGTTGTTAGTGAAAAGAACACACATGCAATGACACTGGTGGACCCATAGGTGGTATGTGAAAAGAACACACATGCAAAATGACTCTGGTTGTTGTTACTAAAAAGAACACACATGCAATGACTCTGGTTGTTGTTAGCGAAAAGAACACACATGCAATGACACTGGTGGATCCATAGGTGGTATGTGAAAAGAATACACATTTCAATGACTCTGGTTGTTGTTACTAAAAAGAACACACATGCAATGACACTCGTGGATCCATGGGTGGATTGTGAAAAGAACACACATGCAATGAAACTGGTGGATCCATAGGTGGTATGTGAAAAGAGCACACATTTCAATGACTCTGGTTGTTGTTACTAAAAACAACACACATGCAATGACACTGGTGGATCCATGTGTGGATTGTGAAGAGAACATACATGCAATGACACTGGTGGATCCATAGGTGGTATGTGAGAAGAACAACCATGAAATGACTCTGGTTCTTGTTAGTAAAAAGATCACACATGCAAAGACTCTAGTGTTTGTTGGTGAAAAGGGCACACATGTAGTGACTCCAGTTGTTGTTAGTGAAAATAACATACATGCAATGACACTGGTGGATCCATGTGTGGTCTCTATAGAGAACACACATTTCAATGACTCTGGAGGATCTATATGTGGTATGTGAAAAGAACACACATGCAATGACTCTTGTTGTTATTACTAAAAAGAACACACATGCAATGACACTGGTGGATCAATGGGTGGATTATGAAATGAACACACATGCAATGACACTGGTGGATCCACATGTGGTATGTGAGAAGAAAACACATTTCAATGACTCTGGTTGTTGTTACTAAAAAGAACACACATGCAATGACACCGGTGGATCCATGGGTGGATTGTGCAAAGAGCACACATGCAATGACACTGGTCGATCCATATGTGGTATGTGAAAAGAACACACATGCAATGACTCTGGTTGTTGTTAGTGAAAAGAACACACATGTAATGACACAGGTGGATCCATAGGTGGTATGTGAAAAGAACACACATTTCAATGACTCTAGTTGTTGTTAGTAAAAAGAAAACACATGCAATGACACTGGTGGATCCATGTGTGGTCTCTGTAGAGAACACACATTTCAATGACATTGGTGGATCCATATGTGGTATGCGAAAAGAACACACATGCAATGACTCTGGTTGTTGTTAGTGAAAAGAACACACATGCAAAATGACTCTGGTTGTTGTTACTAAAAAGGACACACATGCAATGACACTGGTGGATCCATGGGTGGATTGTGAAAAGAGCACACATGCAATGACACTAGTGGATCCATATGTGGTATCTGAAATGAACACACATGGAATGACTCTGGTTGTTGTTAGTGAAAAGAACACACATGCAATGACACTAGTGGATCCATGTGTGGTCTCTGCAGAGATCACACATTTCAATGACTCTGGTTGTTGTTAGTAAAAAGAACACACATGCAATAACACTGGTGGAGCCATGTGTGGTCTTTGAAGAGAACACACATGCAATGACACTGGTTGTTGTTACTAAAAAGAACACACATGAAATAACACTGGTGGATCCATGTGTGGATTGTGAAGAGAACACACATGTAATGACTCTAGTTGTTGTTAGTGAAAAGAACATACATGCAATGACACTGGTGGATCCATGTGTGGTCTCTGTAGAGAACACACATTTCAATGACACTAGTGGATCCATATGTGGTATGTGAAAAGAACACACATGCAATGACTCTGGTTGTTGTTAGTAAAAAGAACACACATGCAATGACACTGGTGGATCCATAGGCCGTATGTGAAAAGAACACACATGCAAAATGACTCTGGTTGTTGTTACTAAAAAGAACACACATGGAATGACTCTGGTGGATCAATGTGAAAAGAACACACATGCAATGACACTGGTGGATCCATAGGTGGTATGTGAAAAGAACACACATTTCAATGATTCTGGTTGTTGTTACTAAAAAGAACACACATGCAATGACACTGGTGGATCCATGGGTGGATTGTGAAAAGAACACACATGCAATGAAACTGGTGGATCCATAGGTGGTATGTGAAAAGAGCACACATTTCAATGACTCTGGTTGTTGTTACTAAAAACAACACACATGCAATGACACTGGTGGATCCATGTGTGGATTGTGAAGAGAACATACATGCAATGACACTGGTGGATCCATAGGTGGTATGTGAGAAGAACAACCATGAAATGACTCTGGTTCTTGTTAGTAAAAAGATCACACATGCAAAGACTCTAGTGTTTGTTGGTGAAAAGGGCACACATGTAGTGACTCCAGTTGTTGTTAGTGAAAATAACATACATGCAATGACACCGGTGGATCCATGTGTGGTCTCTATAGAGAACACACATTTCAATGACACTGGAGGATCTATATGTGGTATGTGAAAAGAACACACATGCAATGACTCTTGTTGTTATTACTAAAAAGAACACACATGCAATGACACTGGTGGATCAATGGGTGGATTATGAAATGAACACACATGCAATGACACTGGTGGATCCACATGTGGTATGTGAGAAGAAAACACATTTCAATGACTCTGGTTGTTGTTACTAAAAAGAACACACATGCAATGACACCGGTGGATCCATGGGTGGATTGTGCAAAGAGCACACATGCAATGACACTGGTCGATCCATATGTGGTATGTGAAAAGAACACACATGCAATGACTCTGGTTGTTGTTAGTGAAAAGAACACACATGTAATGACACAGGTGGATCCATAGGTGGTATGTGAAAAGAACACACATTTCAATGATTCTAGTTGTTGTTAGTAAAAAGAAAACACATGCAATGACACTGGTGGATCCATGTGTGGTCTCTGTAGAGAACACACATTTCAATGACATTGGTGGATCCATATGTGGTATGCGAAAAGAACACACATGCAATGACTCTGGTTGTTGTTAGTGAAAAGAACACACATGCAAAATGACTCTGGTTGTTGTTACTAAAAAGGACACACATGCAATGACACTGGTGGATCCATGGGTGGATTGTGAAAAGAGCACACATGCAATGACACTAGTGGATCCATATGTGGTATCTGAAATGAACACACATGGAATGACTCTGGTTGTTGTTAGTGAAAAGAACACACATGCAATGACACTAGTGGATCCATGTGTGGTCTCTGAAGAGATCACACATTTCAATGACTCTGGTTGTTGTTAGTAAAAAGAACACACATGCAATAACACTGGTGGAGCCATGTGTGGTCTTTGAAGAGAACACACATGCAATGACACTGGTTGTTGTTACTAAAAAGAACACACATGAAATAACACTGGTGGATCCATGTGTGGATTGTGAAGAGAACACACATGTAATGACTCTAGTTGTTGTTAGTGAAAAGAACATACATGCAATGACACTGGTGGATCCATGTGTGGTCTCTGTAGAGAACACACATTTCAATGACACTAGTGGATCCATATGTGGTATGTGAAAAGAACACACATGCAATGACTCTGGTTGTTGTTAGTAAAAAGAACACACATGCAATGACACTGGTGGATCCATAGGCCGTATGTGAAAAGAACACACATGCAAAATGACTCTGGTTGTTGTTACTAAAAAGAACACACATGGAATGACTCTGGTGGATCAATGTGAAAAGAACACACATGCAATGACACTGGTGGATCCATAGGTGGTATGTGAAAAGAACACACATTTCAATGATTCTGGTTGTTGTTACTAAAAAGAACACACATGCAATGACACTGGTGGATCCATGGGTGGATTGTGAAAAGAACACACATGCAATGACACTGGTGGATCCATAGGTGGTATGTGAAAAGAACACACATTTCAATGACTCTGGTTGTTGTTACTAAAAAGAACACACATGCAATGACTCTGGTTGTTGTTAGTGAAATGAACACACATGCAATGACCCTGGTGGATCCATAGGTGGTATGTGAGAAGAACACACATTTCAATGACTCTGGTTGTTGTTACTAAAAAGAACACACTTGCAATGACTCTGGTTGTTGTTAGTGAAATGAACACACATGCAATGACACTGCTGTTGTTACTAAAAAGAATACACATGCAATGACTCTGGTTGTTGTTACTAAACAGAACACACATGCAATGACACTGGTGGACCCATAGGTGGTATGTGAAAAGAACACACATGCAAAATGACTCTGGTTGTTGTTACTAAAAAGAACACACATGCAATGACTCTGGTTGTTGTTAGCGAAAAGAACACACATGCAATGACACTGGTGGATCCATAGGTGGTATGTGAAAAGAATACACATTTCAATGACTCTGGTTGTTGTTACTAAAAAGAACACACATGCAATGACACTCGTGGATCCATGGGTGGATTGTGAAAAGAACACACATGCAATGAAACTGGTGGATCCATAGGTGGTATGTGAAAAGAGCACACATTTCAATGACTCTGGTTGTTGTTACTAAAAACAACACACATGCAATGACACTGGTGGATCCATGTGTGGATTGTGAAGAGAACATACATGCAATGACACTGGTGGATCCATAGGTGGTATGTGAGAAGAACAACCATGAAATGACTCTGGTTCTTGTTAGTAAAAAGATCACACATGCAAAGACTCTAGTGTTTGTTGGTGAAAAGGGCACACATGTAGTGACTCCAGTTGTTGTTAGTGAAAATAACATACATGCAATGACACTGGTGGATCCATGTGTGGTCTCTATAGAGAACACACATTTCAATGACTCTGGAGGATCTATATGTGGTATGTGAAAAGAACACACATGCAATGACTCTTGTTGTTATTACTAAAAAGAACACACATGCAATGACACTGGTGGATCAATGGGTGGATTATGAAATGAACACACATGCAATGACACTGGTGGATCCACATGTGGTATGTGAGAAGAAAACACATTTCAATGACTCTGGTTGTTGTTACTAAAAAGAACACACATGCAATGACACCGGTGGATCCATGGGTGGATTGTGCAAAGAGCACACATGCAATGACACTGGTCGATCCATATGTGGTATGTGAAAAGAACACACATGCAATGACTCTGGTTGTTGTTAGTGAAAAGAACACACATGTAATGACACAGGTGGATCCATAGGTGGTATGTGAAAAGAACACACATTTCAATGACTCTAGTTGTTGTTAGTAAAAAGAAAACACATGCAATGACATCAGGATCCATGTGTGGTCTCTGTAGAGAACACACATTTCAATGACATTGGTGGATCCATATGTGGTATGCGAAAAGAACACACATGCAATGACTCTGGTTGTTGTTAGTGAAAAGAACACACATGCAAAATGACTCTGGTTGTTGTTACTAAAAAGGACACACATGCAATGACACTGGTGGATCCATGGGTGGATTGTGAAAAGAGCACATGCAATGACACTAGTGGATCCATATGTGGTATCTGAAATGAACACACATGGAATGACTCTGGTTGTTGTTAGTGAAAAGAACACACATGCAATGACACTAGTGGATCCATGTGTGGTCTCTGCAGAGATCACACATTTCAATGACTCTGGTTGTTGTTAGTAAAAAGAACACACATGCAATAACACTGGTGGAGCCATGTGTGGTCTTTGAAGAGAACACACATGCAATGACACTGGTTGTTGTTACTAAAAGAACACACATGAAATAACACTGTGGATCCATGTGTGGATTGTGAAGAGAACACACATGTAATGACTCTAGTTGTTGTTAGTGAAAAGAACATACATGCAATGACACTGGTGGATCCATGTGGTCTGTAGATTACACTCATTTAAATGACACTAGTGGATCCATATGTGGTATGTGAAAAGAACACACATGCAATGACTCTGGTTGTTGTTAGTAAAAAGAACACACATGCAATGACACTGGTGGATCCATAGGCCGTATGTGAAAAGAACACACATGCAAAATGACTCTGGTTGTTGTTACTAAAAAGAACACACATGGAATGACTCTGGTGGATCAATGTGAAAAGAACACACATGCAATGACACTGGTGGATCCATAGGTGGTATGTGAAAAGAACACACATTTCAATGATTCTGGTTGTTGTTACTAAAAAGAACACACATGCAATGACACTGGTGGATCCATGGGTGGATTGTGAAAAGAACACACATGCAATGACACTGGTGGATCCATAGGTGGTATGTGAAAAGAACACACATTTCAATGACTCTGGTTGTTGTTACTAAAAAGAACACACATGCAATGACTCTGGTTGTTGTTAGTGAAATGAACACACATGCAATGACCCTGGTGGATCCATAGGTGGTATGTGAGAAGAACACACATTTCAATGACTCTGGTTGTTGTTACTAAAAAGAACACACTTGCAATGACTCTGGTTGTTGTTAGTGAAATGAACACACATGCAATGACACTGCTGTTGTTACTAAAAAGAATACACATGCAATGACTCTGGTTGTTGTTACTAAACAGAACACACATGCAATGACACTGGTGGATCCATAGGTGGTATGTGAGAAGAACAACCATGAAATGACTCTGGTTGTTATCAGTAAAAAGAACACACATGCAATGACACTGGTGGATCCGTGGGTGGATCCATGTGTGGATTGTGAAGAGAACACACATGCAATGACACTGGTGGATCCATAGGTGGTATGTGAGAAGAACATCCATTAAATGACTCTGGTTGTTGTTAGTAAAAAGAACACACATGCAATGACACTGGTGGATCCATAGGTGGTATGTGAGAAGAGCACACATTTCAATGACTCTGGTTGTTGTTAGTGAAAAGAACATACATGCAATGACACTGGTGGATCCATGTGTGGTCTCTGTAGAGAACACACATTTCAATGACACTTGTGGATCCATATGTGGTATGTGAAAAGAACACACATGCAATGACTCTGGTTGTTGTTAGTGAAAAGAACACACATGCAATGACACTAGTGGATCCATGTTTGGTCTCTGAAGAGAGCACACATTTCAATGACTCTGCTTGTTGTTAGTAAAAAGAACACACATGCAATGACACTGGTGGATCCATGTGTGTTGTCTGAAGAGAACACACATGCAATGACACTGGTTGTTGTTACTAAAAAGAATACACATGCAATTACACTGGTTGTTATTACTAAAAAGAACACACATGCAATGACACTGGTGGATCCATGTGTGGATTGTGAAGAGAGCACACATGCAATGACTCAAGTTGTTGTTAGTGAAAAGAACATACATGCAATGAAACCGGTGGATCCATGTGTGGTCTCTGTAGAGAACACACATTTCAATGACACTGGTGGATCCATATGTGGTATGGGAAAAGAACACACATGCAATGACTCTGGTTGTTGTTAGTGAAAAGAACACACATGCAATGACACTGGTGGATCCATAGGTGGTATGTGAAAAGAACACACATGCAAAATGACTCTGGTTGTTGTTACTAAAAAGAACACACATGCAATGACTCTGGTGGATCCATGTGAAAAGAACACACATGCAATGGCACTGGTGGATCCATAGGTAGTACATGAAAAGAACACACATTTCAATGACTCTGGTTGTTGTTACTAAAAAGAACACACATGCAATGACATTGGTGGATCCATGGGTGGATTGTGAAAAGAACACACATGCAATGACTCTGGTTGCTGTTACTAAAAAGAACACACATGCAATGACACTGGTGGATCCATGGGTGGATTGTGAAAATAGCACACATGCAATGACACTGGTGGGTGCATATGTGGTATGTGAAAAGAAAACACATGCAATGACTCTGGTTGTTGTTACTAAAATGAACACACATGCAATGACACTGGTGGATCCCTGGGTGGATTATGAAATGAACACACATGCAATGACACTGGTGGATCCACATGTGGTATGTGAGAAGAAAACACATTTCAATGACTCTGGTTGTTGCTAAAAAGAACACACATGCAATGACACCGGTGGATCCATGGGTGGATTGTGAAAAGAGCACACATGCAATGACACTGGTGGATCCATATGTGGTATGTGAAAAGAACACACATGCAATGAGTCTGGTTGTTTTTAGTAAAAAGAACACACATGCAATGACCATGGTGGATCCATAGGTGGTATGTGAAAAGACGACACATTTCAATGACTCTGTTGTTGTTACTAAAAAGAACACACGTGCAATGACACTAGTGGATCCTTGTGTGGTCTCTATAGAGAACACACATTTCAATGACATTGGTGGATCCATATGTGGTATGTGAAAAGAACACACATGCAATGACTCTGGTTGTTGTTAGTGAAAAGAACACACATGCAATGATACTGGTGGATCCACATGTGGTATGTGAAAAGAACACACATGCAAAATGACTCTGGTTGTTACTAAAAAGAACACACATGCAATGACACTGGTGGATATTGAAAAGAGCACCCATGCAATCACAATGGTGAATCCATATGTGGTATGTGAAAAGAACACACATGCAATGACTCTGGTTGTTGTTAGTGAACAGAACACACATGCAATGACACTTGTGGATCCATGTGTGGTCTCTGAAGAGAGCACACATTTCAATGACTCTAGTTGTTGTTATTAAAAAGAACACACAAGTAATGACACTGGTGGATCCATGTGTGGTCTCTGAAGAGAACACACATGCAATGATACTGGTTGTTGTTACTAAAAAGAACACACATGCAATGACACTGGTGGATCCATGGCTGGATTGTGAAGAGAACACGCATGCAATGACTCCAGTTGTTGTTAGTGAAAAGAACATACATGCAATGACACCGGTGGATCCATGTGTGGTCTTTGTAGAGAACACACATTTCAATGACACTGGTGGATCCATATGTGGTATGTGAAAAGAACACACATGCAATGACTCTGGTTGTTGTTAGTGAAAAGAACACACATGCAATGACACTGGTGAATCCATAGGTGGTATGTGAAAAGAACACACATGCAAAATGACTCTGGTTGTTGTTACTAAAAAGAACACGCATGCAATGACTCTGGTGGATCCATGTGAAAAGAGCACACATGCAATAACATTGGTGGATCCATAGGTGGTATGTGAAAAGAACACATATTTCAATGACTCTGGTTGTTACTAAAAAGAACACACATGCAATGGCACTGGTGGATCCATGGGTGGATTATGAAATGAACACACATGCAATGACACTGCTGGATCCACATGTGGTATGTGAGAAGAAAACACATTTCAATGACTCTGGTTGTTACTAAAAAGAACACACATGCAATGACACCGGTGGATCCATGGGTGGATTGTGAAAAGAGCACACATGCAATGACACTGGTGGATCCATATGTGGATTGTGAAAAGAACACACATGCAATGACTCTGGTGGATCCATAGGTGGTATGTGAAAAGAGCACACATTTCAATGACTCTGGTTGTTGTTACTAAAAACAACACACATGCAATGACACTGGTGGATCCATGTGTGGATTGTGAAGAGAACATACATGCAATGACACTTGTGGATCCATAGGTGGTATGTGAGAAGAACAACCATGAAATGACTCTGGTGCTTGTTAGTAAAAAGATCACACATGCAAAGACTCAAGTGTTTGTGGGTGAAAAGGGAACACATGCAGTGACTCCAGTTGTTGTTAGTGAAAATAACATACATGCAATGACACCGGTGGATCCATGTGTGGTCTCTATAGAGAACACACATTTCAATGACACTGGAGGATCTATATGTGGCATGTGAAAAGAACACACATGCAATGACTCTTGTTGTTATTACTAAAAAGAACACACATGCAATGACACTGGTGGATCAATGGGTGGATTATGAAATGAACACACATGCAATGACACTAGTGGATCCACATGTGGTATGTGAGAAGAAAACACATTTCAATGACTCTGGTTGTTGTTACTAAAAAGAACACACATGCAATGACACCGGTGGATCCATGGGTGGATTGTGCAAAGAGCACACATGCAATGACACTGGTCGATCCATATGTGGTATGTGAAAAGAACACACATGCAATGACTCTGGTTGTTGTTAGTGAAAAGAACACACATGTAATGACACAGGTGGATCCATAGGTGGTATGTGAAAAGAACACACATTTCAATGACTCTAGTTGTTGTTAGTAAAAAGAAAACACATGCAATGACACTGGTGGATCCATGTGTGGTCTCTGTAGAGAACACACATTTCAATGACATTGGTGGATCCATATGTGGTATGTGAAAAGAACACACATGCAATGACTCTGGTTGTTGTTAGTGAAAAGAATACACATGCAAAATGACTCTGGTTGTTGTTACTAAAAAGAACACACATGCAATGACACTGGTGGATCCATGGTTGGATTGTGAAAAGAGCACACATGCAATGACACTAGTGGATCCATATGTGGTATGTGAAATGAACACACATGCAATGACTCTGGTAGTTGTTAGTGAAAAGAACACACATGCAATGACACTAGTGGATCCATGTGTGGTCTCTGAAGAAATCACACATTTCAATGACTCTGGTTGTTGTTAGTAAAAAGAACACACATGCAATAACACTGGTGGAGCCATGTGTGGTCTCTGAAGAGAACACACATGCAATGACACTGGTTGTTGTTACTAAAAAGAACACACATGAAATGACACTGGTGGATCCATGTGAGGATTGTGAAGAGAACACACATGCAATGACTCTAGTTGTTGTTAGTGAAAAGAACATACATGCAATGACACTGGTGGATCCATGTGTGGTCTCTGTAGAGAACACAAATTTCAATGACACTTGTGGATCCATATGTGGTATGTGAAAAGAACACACATGCAATGACTCTGGTTGTTGTTAGTGAAAAGAACACACATGCAATGACACTGGTGGATCCATAGGCCATATGTGAAAAGAACACACATGCAAAATGACTCTGGTTGTTGTTACTAAAAATAACACACATGGAATGACTCTGGTGGATCCATGTGAAAAGAACACACATGCAATGACACTGGTGGATCCATAGGTGGTATGTGAAAAGAATACACATTTCAATGACTCTGGTTGTTGTTACTAAAAAGAACACACATGCAATGACACTGGTGGATCCATGGGTGGATTGTGAAAAGAACACACATGCAATGACACTGGTGGATCCATAGGTGGTATGTGAAAAGAACACACATTTCAATGACTCTTGTTGTTGTTAGTAAAAAAGAACACACATGCAATGACTCTGGTTGCTGTTAGTGAAAAGAACACACATGCAATGACTCTGGTTGCTGTTAGTGAAAAGAACACACATGCAATGACACTGGTGGACCATGGGTGGATTGTGAAAAGAACACACATGCAATGACACTGGTTATTGTTACTAAACAGACCACACATGCAATGACTCTGGTTGTTGTTAGCGAAAAGAACACACATGCAATGACACTGGTGGATCCATAGGTGGTATGTGAAAAGAATACACATTTCAATGACTCTGGTTGTTGTTACTAAAAAGAACACACATGCAATGACACTGGTGGATCCATGGGTGGATTGTGAAAAGAACACACATGCAATGAAACTGGTGGATCCATAGGTGGTATGTGAAAAGAACACACATTTCAATGACTCTGGTTGTTGTGAAGAGAACATACATGCAATGACACTGGTGGATCCATAGGTGGTATGTGAGAAGAACAGCCATGAAATGACTCTGGTTCTTGTTAGTAAAAAGATCACACATGCAAAGACTCCAGTGTTTGTTGGTGAAAAGGGCACACATGAAGTGACTCCAGTTGTCGTTAGTGAAAATAACATACATGCAATGACACCGGTGGATCCATGTGTGGTCTCTATAGAGAACACGCATTTCAATGACACTGGAGGATCTATATGTGGTATGTGAAAAGAACACACATGCATTGACTCTTGTTGTTATTACTAAAAAGAACACACATGCAATGACACTGGTGGATCAATGGGTGGATTATGAAATGAACACACATGCAATGACACTGGTGGATCCACATGTGGTATGTGAGAAGAAAACACATTTCAATGACTCTGGTTGTTGTTACTAAAAAGAACACACATGCAATGACACCGGTGGATCCGTGGGTGGATTGTGCAAAGAGCACACATGCAATGACACTGGTCGATCCATATGTGGTATGTGAAAAGAACACACATGCAATGACTCTGGTTGTTGTTAGTGAAAAGAACACACATGTAATGACACAGGTGGATCCATAGGTGGTATGTGAAAAGAACACACATTTCAATGACTCTAGTTGTTGTTAGTAAAAAGAAAACACATGCAATGACATCAGGATCCATGTGTGGTCTCTGTAGAGAACACACATTTCAATGACATTGGTGGATCCATATGTGGTATGTGAAAAGAACACACATGCAATGACTCTGGTTGTTGTTAGTGAAAAGAACACACATGCAAAATGACTCTGGTTGTTGTTACTAAAAAGAACACACATGCAATGACACTGGTGGATCCATGGGTGGATTGTGAAAAGAGCACACATGCAATGACACTAGTGGATCAATATGTGGTATGTGAAATGAACACACATGCAATGACACTAGTGGATCCATGTATGGTCTCTAAAGAGATCACACATTTCAATGACTCTGGTTGTTGTTACTAAAAAGAACACACATGCAATAACACTGGTGGAGCCATGTGTGGTCTCTAAAGAGAACACACATGCAATGACACTGATTGTTGTTACTAAAAAGAACACACATGAAATGACACTGGTGGATCCATGTGTGGATTGTGAACAGAACACACATGCAATGACTCTAGTTGTTGTTAGTGAAAAGAACATACATGCAATGACACTGGTGGATCCATGTGTGGTCTCTGTAGAGAACACACATTTCAATGACACTAGTGGATCCATATGTGGTATGTGAAAAGAACACACATGCAATGACTCTGGTTGTTGTTAGTGAAAAGAACACACATGCAATGACACTGGTGGATCCATAGGCCGTATGTGAAAAGAACACACATGCAAAATGACTCTGGTTGTTGTTACTAAAAAGAACACACATGGAATGACTCTGGTGGATCAATGTGAAAAGAACACACATGCAATGACACTGGTGGATCCATAGGTGGTATGTGAAAAGAACACACATTTCAATGACTCTGGTTGTTGTTACTAAAAAGAACACACATGCAATGACACTGGTGGATCCATGGGTGGATTGTGAAAAGAACACACATACAATGACACTGGTGGATCCATAGGTGGTATGTGAAAAGAACACACATTTCAATGACTCTGGTTGTTGTTACTAAAAAGAACACACATGCAATGACTCTGGTTGTTGTTAGTGAAAAGAACACACATGCAATGACTCTGGTTGTTGTTAGTGAAAAGAACACACATGCAATGACACTGGTGGACCCATAGGTGGTATGTGAAAAGAACACACATGCAAAATGACTCTGGTTGTTGTTACTAAACAGACCACACATGCAATGACTCTGGTTGTTGTTAGCGAAAAGAACACACATGCAATGACACTGGTGGATCCATAGGTGGTATGTGAAAAGAATACACATTTCAATGACTCTGGTTGTTGTTACTAAAAAGAACACACATGCAATGACACTGGTGGATCCATGGGTGGATTGTGAAAAGAACACACATGCAATGAAACTGGTGGATCCATAGGTGGTATGTGAAAAGAACACACATTTCAATGACTCTGGTTGTTGTGAAGAGAACATACATGCAATGACACTGGTGGATCCATAGGTGGTATGTGAGAAGAACAGCCATGAAATGACTCTGGTTCTTGTTAGTAAAAAGATCACACATGCAAAGACTCCAGTGTTTGTTGGTGAAAAGGGCACACATGAAGTGACTCCAGTTGTTGTTAGTGAAAATAACATACATGCAATGACACCGGTGGATCCATGTGTGGTCTCTATAGAGAACACGCATTTCAATGACACTGGAGGATCTATATGTGGTATGTGAAAAGAACACACATGCATTGACTCTTGTTGTTATTACTAAAAAGAACACACATGCAATGACACTGGTGGATCAATGGGTGGATTATGAAATGAACACACATGCAATGACACTGGTGGATCCACATGTGGTATGTGATAAGAAAACACATTTCAATGACTCTGGTTGTTGTTACTAAAAAGAACACACATGCAATGACACCGGTGGATCCGTGGGTGGATTGTGCAAAGAGCACACATGCAATGACACTGGTCGATCCATATGTGGTATGTGAAAAGAACACACATGCAATGACTCTGGTTGTTGTTAGTGAAAAGAACACACATGTAATGACACAGGTGGATCCATAGGTGGTATGTGAAAAGAACACACATTTCAATGACTCTAGTTGTTGTTAGTAAAAAGAAAACACATGCAATGACACTGGTGGATCCATGTGTGGTCTCTGTAGAGAACACACATTTCAATGACATTGGTGGATCCATATGTGGTATGTGAAAAGAACACACATGCAATGACTCTGGTTGTTGTTAGTGAAAAGAACACACATGCAATGATACTCGTTGTTGTTACTAAAAAGAACACACATGCAATGACACTGGTGGATCCATGGGTGGATTGTGAAAAGAGCACACATGCAATGACACTAGTGGATCAATATGTGGTATGTGAAATGAACACACATGCAATGACACTAGTGGATCCATGTATGGTCTCTAAAGAGATCACACATTTCAATGACTCTGGTTGTTGTTAGTAAAAAGAACACACATGCAATAACACTGGTGGAGCCATGTGTGGTCTCTAAAGAGAACACACATGCAATGACACTGATTGTTGTTACTAAAAAGAACACACATGAAATGACACTGGTGGATCCATGTGTGGATTGTGAACAGAACACACATGCAATGACTCTAGTTGTTGTTAGTGAAAAGAACATACATGCAATGACACTGGTGGATCCATGTGTGGTCTCTGTAGAGAACACACATTTCAATGACACTAGTGGATCCATATGGTATGTGAAAAGAACACATGCAATGACTCTGGTTGTTGTTAGTGAAAAGAACACACATGCAATGACACTGGTGGATCCATAGGCCGTATGTGTAAAGAACACACATCCAAAATGACTAGTGTTGTTGTTACTAAAAAGAACACACATGGAATGACTCTGGTGGATCAATGTGAAAAGAACACACATGCAATGACACTGGTGGATCCATAGGTGGTATGTGAAAAGAACACACATTTCAATGACTGGTTGTTGTTACTAAAAAGAACACACATGCAATGACACTGGTGGATCCATGGGTGGATTGTGAAAAGAACACACATGCAATGACACTGGTGGATCCATAGGTGGTATGTAAAAAGAACACACATTTCAATGACTCTGGTTGTTGTTACTAAAAAGAACACTGCAATGACTCTGGTTGTTGTGTAACTACCTCGGTGAATTACGCTCCTAGTGACAAGCCTGGATGAGCAGAAATGGTTGAAATAGTACGGTGGGGCCCGAATGCCACTCACAGGTAGACCTTTCGGCCGTCCCAACCATTTCCAAACATCGGGACAAGAACGGGCGTGAATCGGCCGAAGGGATCAACTACATACACAAATGAGTATGTATGCAAGCCACCATACAATAGTACATCAGAGCCATTCCATCTAAAAAGAAAGGAAATATAGCAACGCCATACGGCAAGATCCAAATATCCTAGATAGGTATAATAGTTTAGGATATCTCCTCATACATCAAACATCAGAGTATCAAGCGGAAGCGGAAGCCAAAATCCGAGTATGGATAAGAAGAAAATCGGCATAAGATGCCCCATAAATAAGCACATCCCGCCCACAGATCTCACGGATCCCCATTCCCGGAATCTCTACACCGAATGATCGTTGCCCATCGTCTGCTCCTCCACCCAAAGATCCATCTTGTGAATGTACTGTTCATCCGAACCGATAATTTATCGTGTGAGACCCTAGGGTACTCAGAATTCTTTATGCCTCTAAAGGACACAACCTGGGTGACGCAATTGCAGCAAAAGATAAACCCTAGCAATTCTATAGATACTCGCTAACCATCCGCCTAACCATAGATAGACGGATGTCCATGAATTAATAACAACAGTTATAACGGTAATCTTAACATATCCATCCTCCTCCTCGCTTACCGACGAGGAAGCGGACGAACAACCCCCCATCCGTTGGCAGTTTTATTATCCATTCCGTGAGTGTTGCACTATTTACTAGTCAGGTACCTAGTCTAGTCAAATTAAAAGCGGTACTTTAGTTATGCTTGTCTATGATCGAGAACTGTGCTCCAAGTCGCCCATAACCGCGGACACGGCTTTCGAAAGTTTTTACCGCAGGGTGCACCAAATAGCAACACACACTCGATATGCCTCGGAAAAACCAAATCAAAACCCAACGAGGCAGTCACGACAAAGCAATTACAGGATTCAGAAATATTTCAGGGGGCCACCCCATTGAGCTACCCGCAACGAAGTTAGTCCGACCAGACGGCCTCAAGGTTTGTGGAGCCGGTACAGCAACGATCGGGAACCGAAAGTGTGACTGGGCTTGTCGATAAAACGGGTCACGACCTAAATGAGAGTGTGCATTACCGCACAATTTTAAATTAAAGCAAAGAAGCATGGCATAAGTACAGGATAGTAAATAAAACCTCAAAGTAGTTTGTGGCCCTCAAGAAATAAGAATGAATCAAGCTCTGGCTCAGGGGGGTTCATAAGCCTCCCGGATGTGGATAGCGCGAATATTCAAGGAACAGGAATCAAGTACTCGGGGTCCTACGGGACACAAGTGAGCCTGAAAAACCAAATAGCAAATATGGCTCACCGATGCCACTTTCATTAGTTATCCCATTACTACTCAGGTTAAGTTGTTTAGGTACCTCATTTTCCATCAGACACTCACATACCCTACACATGCTGTTCTACGACTCGCATGGCTCAAACAACTCCTGTAGTAATGGCTCATGGGATGGAGGAACAAGCTTCGGTGGGGTTTAAAAGTAAAGGCTATGCAATACTTGGGATTCAATTTAATGCAGTCGCGACTCAATGATGCAAGAATAAGAAAGAGGCAATAGGTACTATATGTATGCAAGCATGTGGTAGTGCTTGCCTGGCAGCTCAGTTGAAGCAATGGATGGATCTGGGTAGTGCTCCTGGTTCTCTTGATATATCCCCTGCTCAGCGTCTATTCGAAGAAGAACCAAACAAACAAGGGCCAACATAAATAAAGTGCACAAGCATATGATTAAAATGCGACAAGCAACAATCATGCCATGATGAATGATGCACAATTTGCATGGCATGGGTGAGGTGTGGAATACAAGAAGAAACCATTTTATTGAGTTTTGCCCACATTTTATTCTCATTTTAGTTGCTGTTCACTTTATATTTATATGATGCATGCTCCAAATCAAACCATGGAATGCATAAACAGAAAGGTCTCGTTGAGCTAATCATTTTAGACATATCATTTGCTAAATTTGGAGTTATAAAACAAAAGATATTAATTAATTAAGATAAAGGGGCAAATTATTGTAATTTTGTTTAACTTGGAAAATAAAGTGTTCAAAATATATTTTGGATTGCATATTTGAAATCCTCACATTTTTCTGATTTGAAAACATATATTATTTGTATTATTTGGATTTGTATTTTAAAAGATATATTAAAACAGATTTGAATTTTGAATTTGAAATAAATTTAAAAAGATTTGAATTAAAACAGATAGACTGAAATACTTTTTATACTCAGGGTTAGCTAGCCATGAACCACAGACATGTGGGGCCCTTTGGCTGGACCAAGCCATGAAAAACTTTTTTCCACCATGCTGACCTAACCACCGTCGATGACAGGTGGGGACACGGCAGGCGCGGGGCCACACGCGGGCGCGTCCAGCAGGCGCACGCCACGTGGGCGATCCAGGCGCGCGGAAGGGGGGATCGGTCTGTGGCGGTCAAGATCTTCCGGGGTTGTTTTAGCAAAACCAACGGGCTGGCTGACTGGTGGGCCCCTAGGGAGCGCGGGTTGAGGCGGGAAATACTACAGGGGGTAAACCGCAAAAGGACCATCGCTTCGATCGCTAACATGCAGGCCATGCGGCGGATCCGGCCGTCTTCCGGCGACAAGCGACGCCGTCGCTGACGAAACCACGACACGGTAAAAGCGAAGATGACGAGGAAACTCCGGCTACGCTTTCGTTTAAGGAGGTGCGTCAACGGAGGTCTGCAGTATGATCGAGGCGAGCAGGCGGGAAAGCAGCTGCTTTGCTGCCAGAGCCTTGTGCAGCCATGAGCCTTCGGCAGGGCGGCGGCGATGCCGAGAGGGAAGGAGAGGATGTCGGGGGCTGTGGGCTCACTGCGACCCTCAGTGCTGTGCGAGGCTCGGGGTGGCGTGGATCGGCGAGGAGGCAAGGCGGAGGCGTCTGGTGCTCACGGGCACGGCCCAAGAGGCTTCTCCAGGAGTCAGCAGGAGGCTAGGGTTTTTGGGGCATGGTGGCACGCTGGCCATGGCCTAGGGAGGAAGAAGGAGAAGGGTGGGGAGATGGGCGCCTCCTGGATGCGATCTGGGTGGTTAGGTGAGGTGAGGGTAGATGAGGGAGGAGGAGAGAGCACATGGGGGGTTTTCCACCTTTTTGCCAAAGCAAGAGGGGGCTCGGGTAGGGTAGGTTTCTCCTCTCTTTCCTTGTTCTTTAGCTAGAGAAGGGAAGAGGGAGGACCGGGGAGGAGGGTAGGTAGATGGGCTCGGGTTGGCTAGGTCTAGAGAGAAAAGGGAAGGGCCGAGAGAGGGTGGAGGTAGGGTTTGGTTTAGAGGGGGTAGATCAAGGGGTGGTCTCGGTTAAGTTAGAGGTAGCTAGGGTTTAGGGGGAAAGAAAGAGAGGGGGGTATGGTGCTAGGGGTAGGTGATTAGTGTGGTAGGGTTTAGGGTTAGAGTTAGATGGGGGTATGGTAGATTAGGGTTTGCTATGGACAAGGTCAAGCCAAGATCAACCAATGATCAAACAAAAACAAGACAAGAAAAAGAGAGGGATGTGATGATAGGGTCTAAGCTAGATTAACTTAGATCAAGCCAAAAGAAAGGATAGAGATAGAGATGATCCACTCAGAAATCAAATAAAAACCAAATTACAAGCTAAAGGGGTACTTGCATGGCCCATGCAAAATATTTATTGCCATGTTGATTCTTGTGAAAACAATATTATCACATGGCATTATTATTATGCATTCCCAAAATTGGGATAAAAGCCAAGCAAAAAGAATTAAAAGGAAGGTCCCAAGTGGAATAGATGGAGATGGCCATGTTTGAAATAAAATGGGACATGCTAGTGTGTATGTTCCACTAGATGATCAATAGTCCCAAAATATTCCAACATGAGCATAATTCCATGATAATCCATATGGAAGCTAGGAGAAAGGGTCCCACTCACAAGGCATGCAAAGGTGGCCAAGTGGCTCTCATATATCAATGATGTGAAAACAACATGATGCTAAGATGAGAGCATGTGGAAAAGAATTGGATCCATCCCAACACACATGAGCTAGAGGTAAAACCAATAAGTGCCAAGCTCATATTTAGTTGGATGGTGGAATTATAAGGTGGTGAAAGAAAATGTGGTGGAGTTAATAAAAGATATGCCCCCAACTCAACTTGGGCATTTAAACAATATATGAAGAACCAAATACAATATCAAGAGGCAAATACAATTAATAATGCATATGAGACAAGAACCAAATGAAAAGGGTTTTATATGATGCTCAAATGCAAGGTGGCATGATGACATGAGCATGATATGATTATGATGCAGCAAATATATGTATGAAGTAGCCATTATATAGACTAGGCTAGTAGAATTGCAATTGTTAGACAATTGGGATGCTACAACTCTCCCCCACTAAACAAGAATCTCGCCCCGAGATTTCTAGGAAAAAGAAAACAACACAAGGAGAGCGGGTATTCGAACGAAGGTGACCCTCACGTTACCCAGTTGAAGAACAACGGAATGGTGCGACCACTACACCTTGCAAAACTTGCTAGACTTGTTGCGAGTCTTGCGTTTTGCTTGAGAAACAACGGGTAGAATAGTTGAAGGATTGTCGTGAGACAAGAAGGATAGGATGGACATAGCTTCGGTTTTCTGAAGAAACATGATAAAAGAAAAGAACCACTTGTGAAAGAAAGGACAAGATGATGTATCATGGATAAAGAAAGACACATCATTAAGATTAACGATTTACCGATACTAGAGAGGATGGATCTTTGTGTCGCCGGAAGAAAAGAGCTAGATTGGAGAAGTTTTGAACCACTATGATAATAGCATCATATCTTCTCTCGGATTTGAGAAAGGAAGTACGTTAACAATATTGCCTTCAAACAATAGAGTCCCTTGATATCAAAAGAAAGATTTAGATAGACATCGTCAGATTAGATTCTTGTTGCGCCGGTAAGAACCAAGGATCACGCAATTGAGGTGCGCGGATATAACTTCCAGAGACGGATGTGAAGATAGATCGTGGTGGAATCCCGAGAAGCAAGAATAGGGAGGATCTGGAGTTTATTGTAGAGATTCTTATTGCTTTCTTTAGCCTTGAGGATAACGCAATAGATTTGTGGCTGATGGCATCAACCATAATAGGCTTTACCACCAAAAAAGAATTGATGAAACCAAGAGAGAGATGGTTTCCTTTCATCTTGTTTGGGGATGTCGAGCACCGGTAGAAAGACGAGGATAGAAAAGAGTTTGCGTTTGTTTCCACCAGATAATTGAAGATTTTGCTCCGTGTAGAAAGGACGAGATCACCAACAAGAGATTATTGATTACTTTCTTCGAGAGAGCACTCCGGAGAACAAGACGGAAGTAAAAGTATCGAGGGATAAAGGCCACTTCTAACTTCCGTGGAATGAGTGAAATCACATTAATTCACCAATTCAATGTACAAGAGCAAATGATAAGAGTAGTGGTATGGTAGCTACTCCATCCCGCACTCAAAGCATTACTCCGCACATGAATAAGAGAACCATGCAACCCAACTACCGAACAGACTGAAGGTATTGATAAGAAGAGCTCATGGAACCCCGCTAGAAAACAAGGATAGATGCAACCGATTTGCCGGGTTCATAGATAGATAAGGGTGATTATGTTGTCGTCATGTCGGAAGTACCAAGCCACCGGAAAGATATGACGGAAGATTACGGAGGAGAACTGCAAGATTCAACAGCTACAGAAAAGATAGCACCAACTTGAACAGAAGGAAAACAAGATCTGGAAGGTCTTCATGGCCTCCGGTGGATTGAGCATAGACGATAGAACAAGAAGGTTTCAAAGGATCACTTGATGAGACTGAGGTGAAAGAACTCCATGTTGTTCTTGAAATGATTGAGAGAGATTTAGCAATTTTGAGGAAAAATCTTTAGCGGAACGACGATGATAACTTGCCAACAAGGAACAACTCCAGATTGGTTGAAGATGGAGGATGGAATTAACAATGAATTGCCAATTCCAGAATTGAAGCAATGTATTTAGCAGAAGGACGTGGTCGAGATAGGTGACTTCAAAAAGTCAGAATTCTCACTTAGAGACTTTGCACATAGGCAGTGCTCACGAAGCTTGAAAGAAAGAGACACAGATGATCTTCCATGTTCTTCCATTGATATTGAATAGGCAAGCATATTAACAACATATACCACCATGGATTAACAAGATATTCCCAGAATATCAAGTTCAAGAGGCGGGAGAAACGAACAACTGCTCGAACACTTCCTGAGCTCAACGCTCTTAGAAAGATCAATATTAAGAGCACGGGTTCGTGTTGAAGAAGATGCATTGGAAGAATAGATTATCTGGTCCTTCGGAAGAGAACAGGAAATGCCACCTGGTTCACATTGTTGATCGGATCACCGGTTACAAAGATAAAGAGATCTTGGATAAAGAAAAGATGATAGATCATACCTCAAGCAAAGCTATCAGAAGCGAACAGATGCAATTCCCTCGTATCCAGGAGAATTTTGCAGACATGGAGTTCAAAAAGATGTGCAGCACGATGGACAGATGATAGACCGCCGTAGTGCTTTGAGAAACTCCGGATTGCCAAAGATTCTTGAATATGCATAGATATGATCACGGTGTACCTGCGTTGATAGCATTTTCCATATTCCAATCGACACTTATCATGAGTGGAATATAGCTTTGGTGAGAACCAAATTACAATCACCGGCATCGGATCGACACATGTTATGTAATTAGCCCAAGAGAATTGATGATGAAGTGAAACTCTAGGATTAAGCGCCGGTGACAAAAGATTGAGTTAGCATGGACATGCTGATAAAAGGGAGATAGATAATGTTTCACACACGACTGGAAAGGAGTGCGGAAACACAGATGTATCAAAGAAAATTTTTCCGCATTTTTCGGCATTAAAATACCAATAGATGCGCAAAATCACTTATCAGGTAGCGATTAGCAATGATGCTTACCTGAATGTGGAGTTGCTAGAAGGAAGGACACCCTTAAGAAGATGGCACCGGTTAACAAGGAATCGATAGATCGCGCGGTTCTCAAAAGCACAATATGGAATGTACCAACAGTTGATAACCAAAGGCAGATTGTGATAACAAAAGGATGCAACAGATAGACAAGGAATTACACACACACACACACACACACTTTCTATGGTACTACGGAAACCCAGAACACGTGAATCCTAGTTTGAATTTTAAGAAGAGGATTGAAAACGTTACACTTCCTTACCAGAAAAGGGTGGTGGGTGGGTAAGAAGAAAAGTGGAAGCAGTCCTACTCTCACGTTTTGTTTTTCCCTAGTATACATAACTACCAAAAATATTTGCTAGATGATAACGACCATTTGGCTGAGACCTGAAGAAGCGGGATGGCTCGATACCAATTGTAACTACCTCGGTGAATTACGCCCTAGTTACAAGCCGGATGAGCGAAATGGTTGAAATAGTATGGTGGGGCCCAAATGCCACTCACAGACCTTTCGGCCGTCCCAACCATTTCCAAACATCGGGACAAGAACGGGCGTAATCGGCGAAGGGATCAACTACATACACAAATGAGTATGTATGCAAGCCACCATACAATAGTACATCAGAGCCATTCCATCTAAAAAGAAAGGAAATATAGCAACGCCAAACGGCAAGATCCAAATATCCTAGATAGGTATAATAGTTTAGGATATCTCCTCATATATCAAACATCAGAGTATCAAGCGGAAGCGGAAGCCAAAATCCGAGTACGGATAAGAAGCAAATCGGCATAAGATGCCCCATAAATAAGCACATCCTGCCCACAGATCTCACGGATCCCCGTTCCCGGAACCTCTACACCGAATGATCGTTGCCCACATCGTCTGTCTCCTCCACCCAGTATCCATCTTGTGAGTGTACCTGTTCATCTGAACCGATAATTTATCGTGTGAGACCCTAGGGGTACTCAGCAAGTCTTTATGCCTCTAAAGGGGACACAACCTGGGGTGACGCAATTGCAGCAAAAGATAAACCCTAGCAATTCTATAGATACTCGCTAACCATCCGCCTAACCATAGATAGACGGATGTCCGTGAATTAATAACAACAGTTATAACGGTAATCTTAACAGATCCATCCTCCTCCTCGCTTACCGACGAGGAAGCGGACGAATAACCCCCCATCCGTTGGCAGTTTTATTATCCATTCCGTGAGTGTTACACTATTTACTAGTCAGGTACCTAGTCTAGTCAAATTAAAAGCGGTACTTTAGTTATGCTTGTCTATGATCGAGAAACTGTGCTCCAAGTCGTCCATAACCATGACACGGCTTTGAAAAGTTTTACCTGAGGGTGCACAAATAGAAACACACACTCTATATGCCTCGGAAAACCAAATCAAAACCCAACGAGGCGATCGACAAAGCAATTACAGGATTCAGAAATATTTCAGGGGGCCACCCCATTGAGCTACCCGCAACGAAGTTAGCTGACTCCGAGACGGCCTCAAGGTTTGTGGAGCCGGCTGTAAACGACTGGGAACCCGAAAGTGTGACTGGGCTTGTCGACATGAAAACAGGTCACGGACCTAAATAAAGCAGTGTGCATTACGCACAATTTTAAATTAAAGCGATAAAGCATGGCATAAGTACAGATAGTAAATAAAACCTGAAACTTGTTTGTGGCCCCAATAAATAATAATTAATCAAGGTCTGGCTCAGTGTGGTTCATTATCCTCCCGGATGTGGATAGTGCGAATATTCAAGGAACAGGAATCAAGTACTCGGGGTCCTACGGGACACAAGTGAGCCTGAAAAACCAAATAGCGAATATGGCTCACAGATGCCACTTTCATTAGTTATCCCATTACTACTCAGGTTAAGTTGTTTAGGTACCTCGTTTTCCATCAGACACTCACATACCCTACACATGTCGTTTCTCGACTCGCATGACTCAAACAACTCCTGTAGTAATGGCTCATGGGATGGAGGAACAAGCTTCGGTGGGGTTTAAAAGTAAAGGCTATGCAATACTTGGGATTCAATTTAATGCAGTCGCGACTCAATGATGCAATAATAAGAAAGAGGCAATAGGTACTATATGTATGCAAGCATGTGGTAGTGCTTGCCTGGCAGCTCAGTTGAAGCAATGGATGGATCTGGGTAATGCTCCTGGTTCTCTTGATATATCCCCCTTTCGGCCTATTCGAAGAAGAACCAAACAAACAAGGGCCAACATAAATAAAGTGCACAAGCATATGATTAAAATGCGACAAGCAACAATCATGCCATGATGAATGATGCACAATTTGCTGGCAATAAAGTAGCATGGCATGGGTGAGGTGTGGAATACAAGAAGAAACCATTTTATTGAGTTTTGCCCACATTTTATTCTCATTTTAGTTGCTGTTCACTTTATATTTATATGATGCATGCTCCAAATCAAACCATGGAATGCATAAACAGAAAGGTCTCGTTGAGCTAATCATTTTAGACATATCATTTGCTAAATTTGGAGTTATAAAACAAAAGATATTAATTAATTAAGATAAAGGGGCAAATTATTGTAATTTTGTTTAACTTGGAAAATAAAGTGTTCAAAATATATTTTGGATTGCATATTTGAAATCCTCACATTTTTCTTATTTGAAAACATATATTATTTGTATTATTTGGATTTGTATTTTAAAAGATATATTAAAACAGATTTGAATTTTGAATTTGAAATAAATTTAAAAAGATTTGAATTAAAACAGAGAGACTGAAATACTTTTTATACTCAGGGTTAGCTAGCCGAGACACGTATGTGGGGCCCTTGGCTGGTGGACCAAGCTGCCAGAAAAACTTTTTCCACCGCGGCCTGACCTAACCACCGTCGATGACAGGTGGGGACACGGCAGGCGCGGGCCACACGCGGCTGAAGAAAGCGACGCCACGTGGCGATCCAGCGCCGGAAGGGGGATCGGTCTGTGGCGGTCAAGATCTTCCGGGGTTGTTTTAGCAAAACCAACGGGCTGGTATTGGTGGGCCCCTAGGGAGCCTTGGTTGAGGCGGGAAATACTACAGGGGGTAAACCGCAAAACGGCCATCGCTGCTGCTGATCGCTAACAGACAGAGGCCATGCGGCGGCGGATCCGGCCGTCTTCCGGCGACGAAGGCGACGCCGTCGCTGGACGAAACACGACGCGGTAAAAACGAAAGATGACGAGGAAACTCCGGGCTACAGCTTTCGTTTAAGGAGGTGCGTCAACGGAGGTCTACAGCGCGCAGGCCAGGGCGAGGAACAGGCGAACGCTGCCGTGAGCTGACAAGGCCAAGGCAGAGCGCCTTCGGAGGCGGCGGCGATGCACGGCGAGAGGGGAAGGGAGAGGATGTCCAGGGAGGCTGTGGGCTCACCTGCGACCCTCAGGTGCAGCGAGCAGGCTCGGGGTGGCGTAGATCGGCGAGGAGGCAGCAGGCCGGAGGCGTCCTGGTGCTCACGGGCACGGCGGCGGCGGGGCTTCTCCGGCGAGGTCCAGCGGGTTCCGGCGCTTCAGGGCGAAGAAGAGGAAGCAGAGGGCACCCTGGTACTCCTGGTATGGCTTGGCTCGCTCCAGCACGTCTAGAGGGAGAAGTGGCCGAGGCTAGGGTTTTTGGGGCATGGTGGCGCGCTGGCCATGGCCTAGGGAGGAAGAAGGAGAAGGGTGGGGAGCTGGGCGCCTCCTGGATGCGATCTGGGTGGTTAGGTGAGGTGAGGGTAGATGAGGGAGGAGGAGAGAGCACATGGGGGGGTTTTCCACCTTTTTGCCAAAGCAAGAGGGGGCTCGGGTAGGGTAGGTTTCTCCTCTCTTTCCTTGTTCTTTAGCTAGAGAAGGGAAGAGGGAGGACCAGGGGAGGAGGGGTAGGTAGATGGGCTCGGGTTGGCTAGGTCTAGAGAGAAAAGGGGGAGGGCCGAGAGAGAGGGTGGAGGTAGGGTTTGGTTTAGAGGGGGTAGATCATGGGGTGGTCTCGGTTAAGTTAGAGGGTAGCTAGGGTTTAGGGGGAAAGAAAGAGAGGGGGGTATGGTGCTAGGGGTAGGTGATTAGTGTGGTAGGGTTTAGGGTTAGAGTTAGATGGGGGTATGGTAGATTAGGGTTTGCTATGGACAAGGTCAAGCCAAGATCAACCAATGATCAAACAAAAACAAGACAAGAAAAAGAGAGGGATGTGATGATAGGGTCTAAGCTAGATTAACTTAGATCAAGCCAAAAGAAAGGATAGAGATAGAGATGATCCACTCAGAAATCAAATAAAAACCAAATGACAAGCTAAAGGGGTACTTGCATGGCCCATGCAAAATATTTATTGCCATGTTGATTCTTGTGAAAACAATATTATCACATGGCATTATTATTATGCATTCCCAAAATTGGGATAAAAGCCAAGCAAAAAGAATTAAAAGGAAGGTCCCAAGTGGAATAGATGGAGATGGCCATGTTTGAAATAAAATGGGACATGCTAGTGTGTATGTTCCACTAGATGATCAATAGTCCCAAAATATTCCAACATGAGCATAATTCCATGATAATCCATATGGAAGCTAGGAGAAAGGGTCCCACTCACAAGGCATGCAAAGGTGGCCAAGTGGCTCTCATATATCAATGATGTGAAAACAACATGATGCTAAGATGAGAGCATGTGGAAGAGAATTGGATCCATCCCAACACACATGAGCTAGAGGTAAAACCAATAAGTGCCAAGCTCATATTTAGTTGGATGGTGGAATTATAAGGTGGTGAAAGAAAAGGTGGTGGAGTTAATAAAAGATATGCCCCCAACTCAACTTGGGCATTTAAACAATATATCAAGAACCAAATACAATATCAAGAGGCAAATACAATTAATAATGCATATGAGACAAGAACCAAATGAAAAGGGTTTTATATGACGCTCAAATGCAAGGTGGCATGATGACATGAGCATGATATGATTATGATGCAGCAATTATATGTATGAAGTAGCCATTATATAGACTAGGCTAGTAGCATTGCAATTGTTAGACAATTGGGATGCTACATGTTGTTAGTGAAATGAACACACATGCAATGACACTGGTGGATCCATAGGTGGTATGTGAGAAGAACACACATTTCAATGACTCTGGTTGTTGTTACTAAAAAGAACACACTTGCAATGACTCTGGTTGTTGTTAGTGAAATGAACACACAGGCAATGACACTGCTATTGTTACTAAAAAGAATACACATGCAATGACTCTGGTTGTTGTTACTAAACAGAACACACATGCAATGACACTGGTGGATCCATAGGTGGTATGTGAGAAGAACAACCATGAAATGACTCTGGTTGTTGTCAGTAAAAAGAACACACATGCAATGACACTGGTGGATCCATGGGTGGATCCATGTGTGGATTGTGAAGAGAACACACATGCAATGACACTGGTGGATCCATAGGTGGTATGTTAGAAGAACATCCATTAAATGACTCTGGTTGTTGTTAGTAAAAAGAACACACATGCAATGACACTGGTGGATCCATAGGTGGTATGTGAAAAGAGCACACATTTCAATGACTCTGGTTGTTGTTAGTGAAAAGAACATACATGCAATGACACTGGTGGATCCATGTGTGGTCTCTGTAGAGAACACACATTTCAATGACACTTGTGGATCCATATGTGGTATGTGAAAAGAACACACATGCAATGACTCTGGTGGATCCATGTGAAAAGAACAGACATGCAATGGCACTGGTGGATCCATAGGTAGTACGTGAAAAGAACACACATTTCAATGACTCTAGTTGTTGTTACTAAAAAGAACACACATGCAATGACACTGGTGGATCCATGGGTGGATTGTGAAAAGAACACACATGCAATGACTCTGGTTGCTGTTACTAAAAAGAACACACATGCAATGACACTGGTGGATCCATGGGTGGATTGTGAAAATAGCACACATGTAATGATACTGGTGGATGCATATGTGGTATGCGAAAAGAAAACACATGCAATGACTCTGGTTGTTGTTACTAAAAAGAACACACATGCAATGACACTGGTGGATCCCTGGGTGGATTATGAAATGAACACAAATGCAATGACACTGGTGGATCCACATGTGGTATGTGAGAAGAAAACACATTTCAATGACTCTGGTTGTTACTAAAAAGAACACACATGCAATGACACCGGTGGATCCATGGGTGGATTGTGAAAAGAGCACACATGCAATGACACTGGTGGATCCATATGTGGTATGTGAAAAGAACACACATGCAATGAGTCTGGTTGTTTTTAGTGAAAAGAACACACATGCAATGACCATGGTGGATCCATAGGTGGTATGTGAAAAGACAACACATTTCAATGACTCTGGTTGTTGTTACTAAAAAGAACACACGTGCAATGACACTAGTGGATCCTTGTGTGGTCCCTATAGAGAACACACATTTCAATGACATTGGTGGATCAATATGTGGTATGTGAAAAGAACACACATGCAATGACTCTGGTTGTTGTTAGTGAAAAGAACACACATGCAATGATACTGGTGGATCCACATGTGGTATGTGAAAAGAACACACATGCAAAATGACTCTGGTTGTTACTAAAAAGAACACACATGCAATGACACTAGTGGATCCATGCATGGATTGTGAAAAGAGCACACATGCAATCATACTGGTGAATCCATATGTGGTATGTGAAAAGAACACACATGCAATGACTCTGGTTGTTGTTAGTGAACAGAACACACATGCAATTACACTGGTGGATCCATGTGTGGTCTCTGAAGAGAGCACACATTTCAATGACTCTGGTTGTTGTTACTAAAAAGAACACACATTTCAATGACACTAGTGGATCCATATGTGGTATGTGAAAAGAACACACATGCAATGACTGGTTGTTGTTAGTGAAAAGAACACACATGCAATGACACTGGTGGATCCATAGGCCGTATGTGGAAAGAACGCACATGCAAAATGACTCTGGTTGTTGTTACTAAAAAGAACCCACATGGAATGACTCTGGTGGATCCATGTGAAAAGAACACACATGCAATGACACTGGTGGATCCATAGGTGGTATGTGAAAAGAACACACATTTCAATGACTCTGGTTGTTACTAAAAAGAACACACATGCAATGACACTGGTGGATCCATGGGTGGATTGTGAAAAGAACACACATGCAATGACACTGGTGGATCCATAGGTGGTATGTGAAAAGAACACACATTTCAATGACTCTGGTTGTTGTTACTACAAAGAACACACATGCAATGACTCTGGTTGTTGTTAGTGAAAAGAAACACATGCAATGACTCTGGTTGTTAGTGAACAGAACACACATGCAATGACACTGGTGGACCCATAGGTGGTATGTGAAAAGAACACACATGCAAAATGACTCTGGTTGTTGTTACTAAACAGACCACACATGCAATGACTCTGGTTGTTGTTAGCGAAAAGAACACACATGCAATGACACTGGTGGATCCATAGGTGGTATGTGAAAAGAATACACATTTCAATGACTCTGGTTGCTGTTACTAAAAAGAACACACATGCAATGACACTGGTGGATCCATGGGTGGATTGTGAAAAGAACACACATGCAATGAACTGGTGGATCCATAGGTGGTATGTGAAAAGAACACACATTTCAATGACTCTGGTTGTTGTTACTAAAAACAACACACATGCAATGACACTGGTGGATCCATGTGTGGATTGTGAAGAGAACATACATGCAATGACACTGGTGGATCCATAGGTGGTATTTTAGAAGAACAGCCATGAAATGACTCTGGTTCTTGTTAGTAAAAAGATCACACATGCAAAGACTCCAGTGTTTGTTGGTGAAAAGGGCACACATGAAGTGACTCCAGTTGTTGTTAGTGAAAAGAACATACATGCAATGACACCGGTGGATCCATGTGTGGTTTCTATAGAGAACACACATTTCAATGACACTGGAGGATCTATATGTGGTATGTGAAAAGAACACACATGCAATGACTCTGGTTGTTGTTAGTGAAAAGAACACACATGCAATGACACTGGTGGATCCATAGGCCGTATGTGAAAAGAACACACATGCAAAATGACTCTAGTTGTTGTTACTAAAAAGAACACACATGGAATGACTCTGGTGGATCAATGTGAAAAGAACACACATGCAATGACACTGGTGGATCCATAGGTGGTATGGGAAAAGAACACACATTTCAATGACTCTGGTTGTTGTTACTAAAAAGAACACATATGCAATGACACTGGTGGATCCATGGGTGGATTGTGAAAAGAACACACATGCAATGACACTGGTGGATCCATAGGTGGTATGTGAAAAGAACACACATTTCAATGACTCTGGTTGTTGTTACTAAAAAGAACACACATGCAATGACTCTGGTTGTTGTTAGTGAAATGAACACACATGCAATGACACTGGTGGATCCATAGGTGGTATGTGAGAAGAACACACATTTCAATGACTCTGGTTGTTGTTACTAAAAAGAACACACTTGCAATGACTCTGGTTGTTGTTAGTGAAATGAACACACATGCAATGACACTGCTGTTGTTACTAAAAAGAATACACATGCAATGACTCTGGTTGTTGTTACTAAACAGAACACACATGCAATGACACTGGTGGATCCATAGGTGGTATGTGAGAAGAACAACCATGAAATGACTCTGGTTGTTGTCAGTAAAAAGAACACACATGCAATGACACTGGTGGATCCATGGGTGGATCCATGTGTGGATTGTGAAGAGAACACACATGCAATGACACTGGTGGATCCATAGGTGGTATGTGAGAAGAACATCCATTAAATGACTCTGGTTGTTGTTAGTAAAAAGAACACACATGCAATGACACTGGTGGATCCATAGGTGGTATGTGAAAAGAGCACACATTTCAATGACTCTGGTTGTTGTTAGTGAAAAGAACATACATGCAATGACACTGGTGGATCCATGTGTGGTCTCTGTAGAGAACACACATTTCAATGACACTTGTGGATCCATATGTGGTATGTGAAAAGAACACACATGCAATGACTCTGGTTGTTGTTAGTGAAAAGAACACACATGCAATGACACTAGTGGATCCATGTTTGGTCTCTGAAGAGAGCACACATTTCAATGACTCTGGTTGTTGTTAGTAAAAAGAACACACATGCAATGACACTGGTGGATCCATGTGGGTTGTCTGAAGAGAACACACATGCAATGACAGTGTGTTGTTACTAAAAAGAACACACATGCAATGACACTGGTTGTTGTTACTAAAAAGAACACACATGCAATGACACTGGTGGATCCATGTGTGGATTGTGAAGAGAACACACATGCAATGACTCCCGTTGTTGTTAGTGAAAAGAACATAGATGCAATGAAACCGGTGGATCCATGTGTGGTCTCTGTAGAGAACACACATTTCAATGACACTGGTGGATCCATATGTGGTATGGGAAAAGAACACACATGCAATGACTCTGGTTGTTGTTAGTGAAAAGAACACACATGCAATGACACTGGTGGATCCATAGGTGGTATGTGAAAAGAACACACATGCAAAATGACTCTGGTTGTTGTTACTAAAAAGAACACACATGCAATGACTCTGGTGGATCCATGTGAAAAGAACACACATGCAATGGCACTGGTGGATCCACAGGTAGTACGTGAAAAGAACACACATTTCAATGACTCTGGTTGTTGTTACTAAAAAGAACACACATGCAATGACACTGGTGGATCCATGGGTGGATTGTGAAAAGAACACACATGCAATGACTCAGTTCTTGTTACTAAAAAGAACACACATGCAATGACACTGGTGGATCCATGGGTGGATTGTGAAAATAGCACACATGCAATGACACTGGTGGGTGCATATGTGGTATGTGAAAAGAAAACACATGCAATGACTCTGGTTGTTGTTACTAAAAAGAACACACATGCAATGACACTGGTGGATCCCTGGGTGGATTATGAAATGAACACACATGCAATGACACTGGTGGATCCACATGTGGTATGTGAGAAGAAAACACATTTCAATGACTCTGGTTGTTACTAAAAAGAACACACATGCAATGACACCGGTGGATACATGGGTGGATTGTGAAAAGAGCACACATGCAATGACACTGGTGGATCCATATGTGGTATGTGAAAAGAACACACATGCAATGAGTCTGGTTGTTTTTAGTGAAAAGAACACACATGCAATGACCATGGTGGATCCATAGGTGGTATGTGAAACGACGACACATTTCAATGACTCTGGTTGTTGTTACTAAAAAGAACACACGTGCAATGACACTAGTGGATCCTTGTGTGGTCTCTATAGAGAACACACATTTCAATGACATTGGTGGATCCATATGTGGTATGTGAAAAGAACACACATGCAATGACTCTGGTTGTTGTTAGTGAAAAGAACACACATGCAATGATACTGGTGGATCCATAGGTGGTATGTGAAAAGAACACACATGCAAAATGACTCTGGTTGTTACTAAAAAGAACACACATGCAATGGCACTGGTGGATCCATGGGTGGATTGTGAAAAGAGCACACATGCAATCACACTGGTGAATCCATATGTGGTATGTGAAAAGAACACACATGCAATGACTCTGGTTGTTGTTAGTGAACAGAACACACATGCAATGACATCAGGGATCCATGTGTGGTCTCTGAAGAGAGCACACATTTCAATGACTCTGGTTGTTGTTATTAAAAAGAACACACAAGCAATGACACTGCTGGATCCATGTGTGGTCTCTGAAGAGAACACACATGCAATGATACTGGTTGTTGTTACAAAAAAGAACACACATGCAATGACACTGGTGGATCCATGCGTGGATTGTGAAGAGAACACACATGCAATGACTCCAGTTGTTGTTAGTGAAAAGAGCATACATGCAATGACACCGGTGGATCCATGTGTGGTCTCTGTAGAGAACACACATTTCAATGACACTCGTGGATCCATATGTGGTATGTGAAAAGAACAAACATGCAATGACTCTGGTTGTTGTTAGTGAAAAGAACACACATGCAATGACACTGGTGAATCCATAGGTGGTATGTGAAAAGAACACACATGCAAAATGACTCTGGTTGTTGTTACTAAAAAGAACACGCATGCAATGACTCTGGTGGATCCATGTGAAAAGAGCACACATGCAATAACATTGGTGGATCCATAGGTGGTATGTGAAAAGAACACATATTTCAATGACTCTGGTTGTTGTTACTAAAAACAACACACATGCAATGACACTGGTGGATCCATGGGTGGATTATGAAATGAACACACATGCAATGACACTGGTGGATCCACATGTGGTATGTGAGAAGAAAACACATTTCAATGACTCTGGTTGTTACTAAAAAGAACACACATGCAATGACACCGGTGGATCCATGGGTGGATTGTGAAAAGAGCACACATGCAATGACACTGGTGGATCCATATGTGGTATGTGAAAAGAACACACATGCAATGAGTCTGGTTGTTCTTAGTGAAAAGAACACACATGCAATGACACTGGTGGATCCATAGGTGGTATGTGAAAAGACGACACATTTCAATGACTCTGGTTCTTGTTACTAAAAAGAACACCGTGCAGTAATGACATGGTGGATCCATGTGTGCTCTCTAGAGAACCCACAGTTCAATGACATTGGTGGATCCATATGTGGTATGTGAAAAGAACACACATGCAATGACACTGGTGGATCCATGGGTGGATTATGAAATGAACACACATGCAATGACACTGGTGGATCCACATGTGGTATGTGAGAAGAACACACATTTCAATGACTCTGGTTGTTGTTACTAAAAGAACACACATGCAATGACACCGTGGATCCATGGGTGGATTGTGAAAAGAACACACATGCAATGACTCTGGTTGCTGTTACTAAAAAGAACACACATGCAATGACACTGGTGGATCCATGGGTTGATTGTGAAAATAGCACACATGCAATGACACTGGTGGGTGCATATGTGGTATGTGAAAAGAAAACACATGCAATGACTCTGGTTTTTGTTACTAAAAGAACACACATGCAATGACACTGGTGGATCCCTGGGTGGATTATGAAATGAACACACATGCAATGACACTGGTGGATCCACATGTGGTATGTGAGAAGAAAACACATTTCAATGACTCTGGTTGTTACTAAAAAGAACACACATGCAATGACACTGGTGGATCCATGGGTGGATTATGAAATGAACACACATGCAATGACACTGGTGGATCCACATGTGGTATGTGAGAAGAACACACATTTCAATGACTCTGGTTGTTGTTACTAAAAAGAACACACATGCAATGACACTGGTGGATCCATGGGTGGATTGTGAAAAGAACACACATGAAATGACTCGTTCTTTGTTACTAAAAAGAACACACATGCAATGACACTGGTGGATCCATGGGTGGATTGTGAAAATAGCACACATGCAATGACACTGGTGGGTGCATATGTGGTATGTGAAAAGAAAACACATGCAATGACTCTGGTTGTTGTTACTAAAAAGAACACACATGCAATGACACTGGTGGATCCCTGGGTGGATTATGAAATGAACACACATGCAATGACACTGGTGGATCCACATGTGGTATGTGAGAAGAAAACACATTTCAATGAATCTGGTTGTTACTAAAAAGAACACACATGCAATGACACCGGTGGATCCATGGGTGGATTGTGAAAAGAGCACACATGCAATGACACTGGTGGATCCATATGTGGTATGTGAAAAGAACACACATGCAATGAGTCTGGTTGTTTTTAGTGAAAAGAACACACATGCAATGACCATGGTGGATCCATAGGTGGTATGTGAAAACACGACACATTTCAATGACTCTGGTTGTTGTTACTAAAAGGAACACACGTGCAATGACACTAGTGGATCCTTGTGTGGTCTCTATAGAGAACACACATTTCAATGACATTGGTGGATCCATATGTGGTATGTGAAAAGAACACACATGCAATGACTCTGGTTGTTGTTAGTGAAAAGAACACACATGCAATGATATTGGTGGATCCATAGGTGGTATGTGAAAAGAACACACATGCAAAATGACTCTGGTTGTTACTAAAAAGAACACACATGCAATGGCACTGGTGGATCCATGGGTGGATTGTGAAAAGAGCACACATGCAATCACACTGGTGAATCCATATGTGGTATGTGAAAAGTACACACATGCAATGACTCTGGTTGTTGTTAGTGAACAGAACACACATGCAATGACATCAGGATCCATGTGTGGTCTCTGAAGAGACACACATTTCAATGACTCTGGTTGTTGTTATTAAAAAGAACACACAAGCAATGACACTGCTGGATCCATGTGTGGTCTCTGAAGAGAACACACATGCAATGATACTGGTTGTTGTTACTAAAAAGAACACACATGCAATGACACTGGTGGATCCATGCGTGGATTGTGAAGAGAACACACATGCAATGACTCCAGTTGTTGTTAGTGAAAAGAGCATACATGCAATGACACCGGTGGATCCATGTGTGGTCTCTGTAGAGAACACACATTTCAATGACACTCGTGGATCCATATGTGGTATGTGAAAAGAACAAACATGCAATGACTCTGGTTGTTGTTAGTGAAAAGAACACACATGCAATGACACTGGTGAATCCATAGGTGGTATGTGAAAAGAACACACATGCAAAATGACTCTGGTTGTTGTTACTAAAAAGAACACGCATGCAATGACTCTGGTGGATCCATGTGAAAAGAGCACACATGCAATAACATTGGTGGATCCATAGGTGGTATGTGAAAAGAACACATATTTCAATGACTCTGGTTGTTGTTACTAAAAAGAACACACATGCAATGACACTGGTGGATCCATGGGTGGATTATGAAATGAACACACATGCAATGACACTGGTGGATCCACATGTGGTATGTGAGAAGAAAACACATTTCAATGACTCTGGTTGTTACTAAAAAGAACACACATGCAATGACACCGGTGGATCCATGGGTGGATTGTGAAAAGAGCACACATGCAATGACACTGGTGGATCCATATGTGGTATGTGAAAAGAACACACATGCAATGAGTCTGGTTGTTCTTAGTGAAAAGAACACACATGCAATGACACTGGTGGATCCATAGGTGGTATGTGAAAAGACGACACATTTCAATGACTCTGGTTCTTGTTACTAAAAAGAACACACGTGCAATGACACTGGTGGATCCATGTGTGCTCTCCGTAGAGAACACACATTTCAATGACATTGGTGGATCCATATGTGGTATGTGAAAAGAACACACATGCAATGACACTGGTGGATCCATGGGTGGATTATGAAATGAACACACATGCAATGACACTGGTGGATCCACATGTGGTATGTGAGAAGAACACACATTTCAATGACTCTGGTTGTTGTTACTAAAAAGAACACACATGCAATGACACTGGTGGATCCATGGGTGGATTGTGAAAAGAACACACATGCAATGACTCTGGTTGCTGTTACTAAAAAGAACACACATGCAATGACACTGGTGGATCCATGGGTTGATTGTGAAAATAGCACACATGCAATGACACTGGTGGGTGCATATGTGGTATGTGAAATGAAAACACATGCAATGACTCTGGTTGTTGTTACTAAAAAGAACACACATGCAATGACACTGGTGGATCCCTGGGTGGATTATGAAATGAACACACATGCAATGACACTGGTGGATCCACATGTGGTATGTGAGAAGAAAACACATTTCAATGACTCTGGTTGTTACTAAAAAGAACACACATGCAATGACACTGGTGGATCCATGGGTGGATTATGAAATGAACACACATGCAATGACACTGGTGGATCCACATGTGGTATGTGAGAAGAACACACATTTCAATGACTCTGGTTGTTGTTACTAAAAAGAACACACATGCAATGACACTGGTGGATCCATGGGTGGATTGTGAAAAGAACACACATGCAATGACTCTGGTTGCTGTTACTAAAAAGAACACACATGCAATGACACTGGTGGATCCATGGGTGGATTGTGAAAATAGCACACATGCAATGACACTGGTGGGTGCATATGTGGTATGTGAAAAGAAAACACATGCAATGACTGGTTGTTGTTACTAAAAGAACACACATGCAATGACACCTGGTGGATCCTGGGTGGATTATGAAATGAACACACATGCAATGACACTGGTGGATCCACATGTGGTATGTGAGAAAACACATTTCAATGAATCTGGTTGTTACTAAAAGAACACACATGCAATGACACGGGTGGATCCCTGGGTGGATTCTGAAATGAACACACATGCAATGACACTGGTGGATCCATATGTGGTATGTGAAAAGAACACACATGCAATGAGTCTGGTTGTTTTTAGTGAAAAGAACACACATGCAATGACCATGGTGGATCCATAGGTGGTATGTGAAAACACGACACATTTCAATGACTCTGGTTGTTGTTACTAAAAAGAACACACGTGCAATGACACTAGTGGATCCTTGTGTGGTCTCTATAGAGAACACACATTTCAATGACATTGGTGGATCCATATGTGGTATGTGAAAAGAACACACATGCAATGACTCTGGTTGTTGTTAGTGAAAAGAACACACATGCAATGATATTGGTGGATCCATAGGTGGTATGTGAAAAGAACACACATGCAAAATGACTCTGGTTGTTACTAAAAAGAACACACATGCAATGGCACTGGTGGATCCATGGGTGGATTGTGAAAAGAGCACACATGCAATCACACTGGTGAATCCATATGTGGTATGTGAAAAGAACACACATGCAATGACTCTGGTTGTTGTTAGTGAACAGAACACACATGCAATGACACTGGTGGATCCATGTGTGGTCTCTGAAGAGAGCACACATTTCAATGACTCTGGTTGTTGTTATTAAAAAGAACACACAAGCAATGACACTGCTGGATCCATGTGTGGTCTCTGAAGAGAACACACATGCAATGATACTGGTTGTTGTTACTAAAAAGAACACACATGCAATGACACTGGTGGATCCATGTGGATTGTGAAGAGAACACACATGCAATGACTCGGTTGTTGTTAGGGAAAAGAGCATACATGCAATGACACCGGTGGATCCATGTGTGGTCTCTGTAGAGAACACACATTTCAATGACACTCGTGGATCCATATGTGGTATGTGAAAAGAACAAACATGCAATGACTCTGGTTGTTGTTAGTGAAAAGAACACACATGCAATGACACTGGTGAATCCATAGGTGGTATGTGAAAAGAACACACATGCAAAATGACTCTGGTTGTTGTTACTAAAAAGAACACGCATGCAATGACTCTGGTGGATCCATGTGAAAAGAGCACACATGCAATAACATTGGTGGATCCATAGGTGGTATGTGAAAAGAACACATATTTCAATGACTCTGGTTGTTGTTACTAAAAAGAACACACATGCAATGACACTGGTGGATCCATGGGTGGATTATGAAATGAACACACATGCAATGACACTGGTGGATCCACATGTGGTATGTGAGAAGAAAACACATTTCAATGACTCTGGTTGTTACTAAAAAGAACACACATGCAATGACACCGGTGGATCCATGGGTGGATTGTGAAAAGAGCACACATGCAATGACACTGGTGGATCCATATGTGGTATGTGAAAAGAACACACATGCAATGAGTCTGGTTGTTCTTAGTGAAAAGAACACACATGCAATGACACTGGTGGATCCATAGGTGGTATGTGAAAAGACGACACATTTCAATGACTCTGGTTCTTGTTACTAAAAAGAACACACGTGCAATGACACTGGTGGATCCATGTGTGCTCTCTGTAGAGAACACACATTTCAATGACATTGGTGGATCCATATGTGGTATGTGAAAAGAACACACATGCAATGACACTGGTGGATCCATGGGTGGATTATGAAATGAACACACATGCAATGACACTGGTGGATCCACATGTGGTATGTGAGAAGAACACACATTTCAATGACTCTGGTTGTTGTTACTAAAAAGAACACACATGCAATGACACTGGTGGATCCATGGGTGGATTGTGAAAAGAACACACATGCAATGACTCTGGTTGCTGTTACTAAAAAGAACACACATGCAATGACACTGGTGGATCCATGGGTGGATTGTGAAAATAGCACACATGCAATGACACTGGTGGGTGCATATGTGGTATGTGAAAAGAAAACACATGCAATGACTCTGGTTGTTGTTACTAAAAAGAACACACATGCAATGACACTGGTGGATCCCTGGGTGGATTATGAAATGAACACACATGCAATGACACTGGTGGATCCACATGTGGTATGTGAGAAGAAAACACATTTCAATGACTCTGGTTGTTACTAAAAAGAACACACATGCAATGACACTGGTGGATCCATGGGTGGATTATGAAATGAACACACATGCAATGACACTGGTGGATCCACATGTGGTATGTGAGAAGAACACACATTTCAATGACTCTGGTTGTTGTTACTAAAAAGAACACACATGCAATGACACTGGTGGATCCATGGGTGGATTGTGAAAAGAACACACATGCAATGACTCTGGTTGTTGTTACTAAAAAGAACACACATGCAATGACACTGGTGGATCCATGGGTGGATTGTGAAAATAGCACACATGCAATGACACTGGTGGGTGCATATGTGGTATGTGAAAAGAAAACACATGCAATGACTCTGGTTGTTGTTACTAAAAAGAACACACATGCAATGACACTGGTGGATCCCTGGGTGGATTATGAAATGAACACACATGCAATGACACTGGTGGATCCACATGTGGTATGTGAGAAGAAAACACATTTCAATGAATCTGGTTGTTACTAAAAAGAACACACATGCAATGACACCGGTGGATCCATGGGTGGATTGTGAAAAGAGCACACATGCAATGACACTGGTGGATCCATATGTGGTATGTGAAAAGAACACACATGCAATGAGTCTGGTTGTTTTTACTGAAAAGAACACACATGCAATGACCATGGTGGATCCATAGGTGGTATGTGAAAAGACGACACATTTCAATGACTCTGGTTGTTGTTACTAAAAAGAACACACGTGCAATGACACTAGTGGATCCTTGTGTGGTCTCTATAGAGAACACACATTTCAATGACATTGGTGGATCCATATGTGGTATGTGAAAAGAACACACATGCAATGACTCTGGTTGTTGTTAGTGAAAAGAACACACATGCAATGATACTGGTGGATCCATAGGTGGTATGTGAAAAGAACACACATGCAAAATGACTCTGGTTGTTACTAAAAAGAACACACATGCAATGTCACTGGTGGATCCATGGGTGGATTGCGAAAAGAGCACACATGCAATCACAATGGTGAATCCATATGTGGTATGTGAAAAGAACACACATGCAATGACTCTGGTTGTTGTTAGTGAACAGAACACACATGCAATGACACTGGTGGATCCATGTGTGGTCTCTGAAGAGAGCACACATTTCAATGACTCTGGTTGTTGTTATTAAAAAGAACACACAAGCAATGACACTGCTGGATCCATGTGTGGTCTCTGAAGAGAACGCACATGTAATGACACTAGTGGATCCATGTGTGGTCTCTGAAAAGAACACACATGTAATGACACTAGTGGATCCATAGGTGGTATGTGAAAAGAACACACATTTCAATGACTCTGGTTGTTGTTACTAAAAAGAACACACATGCAATGACACTGGTGGATCCATGGGTGGATTGTGAAAAGAGCACACATGCAATAACACTGGTGGATCCATATGTGGTATGTGAAAAGAACACACATGCAATGACTCTGGTTGTTGTTAGTGAAAAGAACACACATGCAATGACACTGGTGGATCCATGTGTGGTCTCTGAAGAGAGCACACATTTCAATGACTCTGGTTGTTGTTATTAAAAAGAACACACAAGCAATGACACTGGTGGATCCATGTGTGGTCTCTGAAGAGAACACACATGCAATGATACTGGTTGTTGTTACTAAAAAGAACACACATGCAATGACACTGGTGGATCCATGCGTGGATTGTGAAGAGAACACACATGCAATGACTCCAGTTGTTGTTAGTGAAAAGAACATACATGCAATGACACCGGTGGATCCATGTGTGGTCTCTGTAGAGAACACACATTTCAATGACACTGGTGGATCCATATGTGGTATGTGAAAAGAACACACATGCAATGACTCTGGTTGTTGTTAGTGAAAAGTACACACATGCAATGACTCTGGTTGTTGTTAGTGAAAAGAACACACATGCAATGACACTGGTGGACCCATAGGTGGTATGTGAAAAGAACACACATGCAAAATGACTCTGGTTGTTACTAAAAAGAACACACATGCAATGACTCTGGTTGTTGTTAGCGAAAAGAACACACATGCAATGACAGTGGTGGATCCATAGGTGGTATATGAAAAGAATACACATTTTTCAATGACTCTGGTTGTTGTTACTAAAAAGAACACACATGCAATGGCACTGGTGGATCCATGGGTGGATTGTGAAAAGAACACACATGCAATGAAACTGGTGGATCCATAGGTGGTATGTGAAAAGAACATACATTTCAATGACTCTGGTTGTTGTTACTAAAAACAACACACATGCAATGACACTGGTGGATCCATGTGTGGATTGTGAAGAGAACATACATGCAATGACACTGGTGGATCCATAGGTGGTATGTGAGAAGAACAGCCATGAAATGACTCTGGTTCTTGTTAGTAAAAAGATCACACATGCAAAGACTCCAGTGTTTGTTGGTGAAAAGGGCACACATGCAGTGACTCCAGTTGTTGTTAGTGAAAATAACATACATGCAATGACACCGGTGGATCCATGTGTGGTCTCTATAGAGAACACACATTTCAATGACACTGGAGGATCTATATGTGGTATGTGAAAAGAACACACATGCAATGACTCTTGTTGTTATTACTAAAAAGAACACACATGCAATGACACTGGTGGATCAATGGGTGGATTATGAAATGAACACACATGCAATGACACTAGTGGATCCACATGTGGTATGTGAGAAGAAAACACATTTCAATGACTCTGGTTGTTGTTACTAAAAAGAACACACATGCAATGACACCGGTGGATCCATGGGTGGATTGTGCAAAGAGCACACATGCAATGACACTGGTCGATCAATATGTGGTATGTAAAAGAACACACATGCAATGACTCTGGTTGTTGTTAGTGAAAAGAACACACATGTAATGACACAGGTGGATCCATAGGTGGTATGTGAAAAGAACACACATTTCAATGACTCTAGTTGTTGTTAGTAAAAAGAAAACACATGCAATGACACTGGTGGATCCATGTGTGGCCTCTGTAGAGAACACACATTTCAATGACATTGGTGGATCCATATGTGGTATGTGAAAAGAACACACATGCAATGACTCTAGTTGTTGTTAGTGAAAAGAACACACATGCAAAATGACTCTGGTTGTTGTTATTAAAAAGAACACACATGCAATGACACTGGTGGATCCATGGGTGGATTGTGAAAAGAGCACACATGCAATGACACTAGTGGATCCATATGTGGTATGTGAAATGAACACACATGCAATGACTCTGGTTGTTGTTAGTGAAAAGAACAGACATGCAATGACACTAGTGGATCCATGTGTGGTCTCTAAAGAGATCACACATTTCAATGACTCTGGTTGTTGTTAGTAAAAAGAACACACATGCAATAACACTGGTGGAGCCATGTGTGGTTTCTGAAGAGAACATACATGCAATGACACTGGTTGTTGTTACTAAAAAGAACACACATGAAATGACACTGGTGGATCCATGTGTGGATTGTGAAGAGAACACACATGCAATGACTCTAGTTGTTGTTAGTGAAAAGAACATACATGCAATGACACTGGTGGATCCATGTGTGGTCTCTGTAGAGAACACACATTTCAATGACACTAGTGGATCCATATGTGGTATGTGAAAAGAACACACATGCAATGACTCTGGTTGTTGTTAGTGAAAAGAACACACATGCAATGACACTGGTGGATCCATAGGCCGTATGTGAAAAGAACACACATGCAAAATGACTCTGGTTGTTGTTACTAAAAAGAACACACATGGAATGACTCTGGTGGATCAATGTGAAAAGAACACACATGCAATGACACTGGTGGATCCATAGGTGGTATGTGAAAAGAACACACATTTCAATGATTCTGGTTGTTGTTACTAAAAAGAACACACATGCAATGACACTGGTGGATCCATGGGTGGATTGTGAAAAGAACACACATGCAATGACACTGGTGGATCCATAGGTGGTATGTGAAAAGAACACACATTTCAATGACTCTGGTTGTTGTTACTAAAAAGAACACACATGCAATGACTCTGGTTGTTGTTAGTGAAAAGAACACACATGCAATGACTCTGGTTGTTGTTAGTGAAAAGAACACACATGCAATGACACTGGTGGACCCATAGGTGGTATGTGAAAAGAACACACATGCAAAATGACTCTGGTTGTTGTTACTAAAAAGACCACACATGCAATGACTCTGGTTGTTGTTAGCGAAAAGAACACACATGCAATGACACTTGTGGATCCATAGGTGGTATATGAAAAGAATATACATTTCAATGACTCTGGTTGTTGTTACTAAAAAGAACACACATGCAATGACACTGGTGGATCCATGGGTGGATTGTGAAAAGAACACACATGCAATGAAACTGGTGGATCCATAGGTGGTATGTGCAAAGAACACACATTTCAATGACTCTGGTTGTTGTTACTAAAAACAACACACATGCAATGACACTGGTGGATCCATGTGCGGATTGTGAAGAGAACATACATGCAATGACACTGGTGGATCCATAGGTGGTATGTGAGAAGAACAGCCATGAAATGACTCTGGTTCTTGTTAGTAAAAAGATCACACATGCAAAGACTCCAGTGTTTGTTGGTGAAAAGGGCACACATGAAGTGACTCTAGTTGTTGTTAGTGAAAATAACATACATGCAATGACACCGGTGGATCCATGTGTGGTCTCTATAGAGAACACACATTTCAATGACACTGGAGGATCTATATGTGGTATGTGAAAAGAACACACATGCAATGACTCTTGTTGTTATTACTAAAAAGAACACACATGCAATGACACTGGTGGATCAATGGGTGGATTATGAAATGAACACACATGCAATGACACTGGTGGATCCATATGTGGTATGTGAGAAGAAAACACATTTCAATGACTCTGGTTGTTGTTACTAAAAAGAACACACATGCAATGACACCGGTGGATCCATGGGTGGATTGTGCAAAGAGCACACATGCAATGACACTAGTCGATCCATATGTGGTATGTGAAAAGAACACACATGCAATGACTCTGGTTGTTGTTAGTGAAAAGTACACACATGTAATGACACAGGTGGATCCATAGGTGGTATGTGAAAAGAACACACATTTCAATGACTCTAGTTGTTGTTAGTAAAAAGAAAACACATGCAATGACACTGGTGGATCCATGTGTGGCCTCTGTAGAGAACACACATTTCAATGACATTGGTGGATCCATATGTGGTATGTGAAAAGAACACACATGCAATGACTCTGGTTGTTGTTAGTGAAAAGAACACACATGCAAAATGACTCTGGTTGTTGTTACTAAAAAGAACACACATGCAATGACACTGGTGGATCCATGGGTGGATTGTGAAAAGAGCACACATGCAATGACACTAGTGGATCCATATGTGGTATGTGAAATGAACACACATGCAATGACTCTGGTTGTTGTTAGTGAAAAGAACACACATGCAATGACACTAGTGGATCCATGTGTGGTCTCTGAAGAGATCACACATTTCAATGACTCTGGTTGTTGTTAGTAAAAAGAAAACACATGAAATAACACTGGTGGAGCCATGTGTGGTCTCTGAAGAGAACATACATGCAATGACACTGGTTGTTGTTACTAAAAAGAACACACATGAAATGACACTGGTGGATCCATGTGAGGATTGTGAAGAGAACACACATGCAATGACTCTAGTTGTTGTTAGTGAAAAGAACATACATGCAATGACACTGGTGGATCCATGTGTGGTCTTTGTAGAGAACACACATTTCAATGACACTTGTGGATCCATATGTGGTATGTGAAAAGAACACACATGCAATGACTCTGGTTGTTGTTAGTGAAAAGAACACACATGCAATGACACTGGTGGATCCATAGGCCGTATGTGAAAAGAACACACATGCAAAATGACTCTGGTTGTTGTTACTAAAAAGAACACACATGGAATGACTCTGGTGGATCCATGTGAAAAGAACACACATGCAATGACACTGGTGGATCCATAGGTGGTATGTGAAAAGAACACACATTTCAATGACTCTGGTTGTTGTTACTAAAAAGAACACACATGCAATGACACTGGTGGATCCATGGGTGGATTGTGAAAAGAACACACATGCAATGACACTGGTGGATCCATAGGTGGTATGTGAAAAGAACACACATTTCAATGACTCTGGTTGTTGTTACTAAAAAGAACACACATGCAATGACTCTGGTTGTTGTTAGTGAAAAGAACACACATGCAATGACTCTGGTTGTTGTTAGTGAAAAGAACACACATGCAATGACACTGGTGGACCCATAGGTGGTATGTGAAAAGAACACACATGCAAAATGACTCTGGTTGTTGTTACTAAAAAGACCACACATGCAATGACTCTTGTTGTTGTTAGCGAAAAGAACACACATGCAATGACACTGGTGGATCCATAGGTGGTATATGAAAAGAATACACATTTCAATGACTCTGGTTGTTGTTACTAAAAAGAACACACATGCAATGACACTGGTGGATCCATGGGTGGATTGTGAAAAGAACACACATGCAATGAAACTAGTGGATCCATAGGTGGTATGTGCAAAGAACACACATTTCAATGACTCTGGTTGTTGTTACTAAAAACAACACACATGCAATGACACTGGTGGATCCATGTGTGGATTGTGAAGAGAACATACATGCAATGACACTGGTGGATCCATAGGTGGTATGTGAGAAGAACAGCCATGAAATGACTCTGGTTCTTGTTAGTAAAAAGATCACACATGCAAAGACTCCAGTGTTTGTTGGTGAAAAGGGCACACATGTAGTGACTCCAGTTGTTGTTAGTGAAAATAACATACATGCAATGACACCGGTGGATCCATGTGTGGTCTCTATAGAGAACACACATTTCAATGACACTGGAGGATCTATATGTGGTATGTGAAAAGAACACACATGCAATGACTCTTGTTGTTATTACTAAAAAGAACACACATGCAATGACACTGGTGGATCAATGGGTGGATTATGAAATGAACACACATGCAATGACACTGGTGGATCCATATGTGGTATGTGAGAAGAAAACACATTTCAATGACTCTGGTTGTTGTTACTAAAAAGAACACACATGCAATGACACCGGTGGATCCATGGGTGGATTGTGCAAAGAGCACACATGCAATGACACTGGTCGATCCATATGTGGTATGTGAAAAGAACACACATGCAATGACTCTGGTTGTTGTTAGTGAAAAGTACACACATGTAATGACACAGGTGGATCCATAGGTGGTATGTGAAAAGAACACACATTTCAATGACTCTAGTTGTTGTTAGTAAAAAGAAAACACATGCAATGACACTGGTGGATCCATGTGTGGTCTCTGTAGAGAACACACATTTCAATGACATTGGTGGATCCATATGTGGTATGTGAAAAGAACACACATGCAATGACTCTGGTTGTTGTTAGTGAAAAGAACACACATGCAAAATGACTGGTTGTTGTTACTAAAAAGAACACACATGCAATGACACTGGTGGATCCATGGGTGGATTGTGAAAAGAGCACACATGCAATGACACTAGTGGATCCATATGTGGTATGTGAAATGAACACACATGGAATGACTCTGGTTGTTGTTAGTGAAAAGAACACACATGCAATGACACTAGTGGATCCTTGTGTGGTCTCTAAAGAGATTACACATTTTAATGACTCTGGTTGTTGTTAGTAAAAAGAACACACATGCAATAACACTGGTGGAGCCATGTGTGGTCTCTGAAGAGAACACACATGCAATGACACTGGTTGTTGTTACTAAAAAGAACACACATGAAATGACACTGGTGGATCCATGTGTGGATTGTGAAGAGAACACACATGCAATGACTCTAGTTGTTGTTAGTGAAAAGAACATACATGCAATGACACTGGTGGATCCATGTGTGGTCTCTGTAGAGAACACACATTTCAATGACACTAGTGGATCCATATGTGGTATGTGAAAAGAACACACATGCAATGACTCTGGTTGTTGTTAGTGAAAAGAACACACATGCAATGACACTGGTGGATCCATAGGCCGTATGTGAAAAGAACACACATGCAAAATGACTCTGGTTGTTACTAAAAAGAACACACATGGAATGACTCTGGTGGATCCATGTGAAAAGAACACACATGCAATGACACTGGTGGATCCATAGGTGGTATGTGAAAAGAACACACATTTCAATGACTCTGGTTGTTGTTACTAAAAAGAACACACATGCAATGACACTGGTGGATCCATGGGTGGATTGTGAAAAGAACACACATGCAATGACACTGGTGGATCCATAGGTGGTATGTGAAAAGAACACACATTTCAATGACTCTGGTTGTTGTTACTAAAAAGAACACACATGCAATGACTCTGGTTGTTGTTAGTGAAATGAACACACATGCAATGACACTGGTGGATCCATAGGTGGTATGTGAGAAGAACACACATTTCAATGACTCTGGTTGTTGTTACTAAAAAGAACACACTTCCAATGACTCTGGTTGTTGTTAGTGAAATGAACACACATGCAATGACACTGCTGTTGTTACTAAAAAGAATACACATGCAATGACTCTGGTTGTTGTTACTAAACAGAACACACATGCAATGACACTGGTGGATCCATAGGTGGTATGTGAGAAGAACAACCATGAAATGACTCTGGTTGTTGTCAGTAAAAAGAACACACATGCAATGACACTGTTGGATCCATTGGTGGATCCATGTGTGGATTGTGAAGAGAACACACATGCAATGACACTGGTGGATCCATAGGTGGTATGTGAGAAGAACATCCCTTAAATGACTCTGGTTGTTTTTAGTAAAAAGAACACACATGCAATGACACTGGTGGATCCATAGGTGGTATGTGAAAAGAGCACACATTTCAATGACTCTGGTTGTTGTTAGTTAAAAGAAAACACATGCAATGACACTAGTGGATCCATAGGTGGATTGTGAAAAGAGCACAGATGCAATGACTCCAGTTGTTGTTAGTGAAAAGAACACACCTGCAATGACACTGGTGGATCCATAGGTGGAATGTGAAAAGAGCACAGATGCAATGACACTGGTGGATCCATATGTGGTATGTGAAAAGAACACACATGGAATGACTCTGGTTGTTGTTAGTAAAAAGAACACACATGCAATGACACTGGTGGATCCATAGGTGGATTGTGAAAAGAGCACAAATGCAATGACATTTTAATGGTACTGGTGGATCCATAGGCGGATTGTGAAAAGAGATTTTCCCTCTCTCTCTGTCACAAATCTCACAAAATCCCAAATGTGTGGAGATCCCAAACATGTGCTCACTCTGGGTGCTATGCCCTGATTGGCTGACACAAATGTCACGCGGATCATCTCCGCCAACCGTTCATCCCATGTGATCCAACGGGCAGGATACGCCCCCCCCTTGTCCACTTTTTTATTCATGGTCAATCCGTCCCACCTCTCTATCCGTGCCACCGATACTTTACCCCCATAAACAAGTGAAAATCCATCTATCTGGTTAAAATAAATGATCATATTTCGAAGAAGCCATCGTCTCAGTCTTCCGGTTCGTCCTCATCTTCGTCAAGGCCACGGTCCCCCCCATCGCCGCCATCGGTGCCCTCCTCTGACGACTCGACACCGCCCCTTCCTCGAATAAGCGTGCTATCTCCTCGTCAGAGTCCTCCTCCTCCTCCTCTTCGTAGTCCCACGGGTCCACGTCACTCTCCTCCGCTTCTGCCTCCAACTGATCGATGAACGCCTCCTCGTTGACCGAGTCGGACTCGTCCAAATAGCTATCTCCTTACTTCTTCCTGGTCTTCTTCTCGTTCCTCTTCTTGTCCGTACTCACCGGTGCAACACGCGCCCCTGTCCTGGATACTACTTTGCGCTCGTCCGACGCTGCAGGTACCCCACGCTCCTCCTGCGCGGCTGGTACAAGCTTCGACGTTGTGGTGTCCTGGCGCGGTCAGACACGACGTGCTGCCTCAGCAGGCAACTCGCGAGCGCGGACGATGCAGCGAAGAGCCGAGGACGCAGGACGGTCAGTGGACGGCTTGGACCTGCCATTGCCATGGCGAGGGGGCATCGTGCTCCAGGTAGTTGCTCCAGATGGTCGATGGTGGGTACATAGAGTGGGGTGCCGATCTGATCAAGGACGAGCAGCGGTTTCATGCGTCGTGTCCATGCATGCATTTGTCAATTATAAAAAAAAGAAGTAATATCTCGCGTACTGAACATAATTTGATCACAACAAAAGTGGCACAACATATTCTAGACTCGTAAATATCCCGTGCGTGCCTGTCATGTGGAGTTCGACAAAGTTGGACGTGCCGACGTGATCGTGCAGCAGTTGCGCGCGTCATTGCCCATCAACACGTGACACACGCACGCGGGATGTGCGCGCCGATTCCTGTGACGACCACCCGACTCACTCTCTCCTTATTATATACTGGATTTTGGACGGTGCCGAAGACCATTGAAGTGTCCATCACAATAAAGACAAGTCCCATCGATTCCCTACCCCTGCCTCCCTGGCTTCTTTGAGAAGGTAGACCGTACACGGTGGTCTTGTATAATAGTACTAGTACTACTGGACCATGGCCTATACTCTTACTCTTCTCCCACACTAATAATCACTATCTCCTTCCTCCTGCCGCCGCCACACTCACCCTGCAAGCCATGGCTCCACTGAGGAGGGGGAGAGGCCGGTCGATGATCCTCGCGGAGAAAAGGGAGAGAAATCGCCGCGAGGCACTTCTGGCTCTACCAGCCGCTCAATCTCCCCCGACAATGGCGCCGAATGTTCTAGCAGGCGAGGGCTCCTCCCGGTACGGTCTGCTTATTCTACTTCTTCTCCATCTCCCTCTCCATCATGATCTTAATCAGCTTCTTCTTGTTTTTCTTCTTCTTCTGGCTCTTCCTCTTCTACGTATTACAGGTCGGCCGTGGAGCCCGAATCCACCACGACGGAGGCATTGCAGGACCCGTTCGGCCCTGTTCCATGTCTCAGCGAGGTAGCAAATCTCCACGCTGTTATTTCTCCGAGTTATGATGTGGATTTCTTAGATGTTGTCCGCCCCGCATTGGTTTTTCTTCTTCTTTTGCGAGTTGTATTTGTTTTCATGAAATTGACTGGATCTCTTGGTCTTTCCTTAATACCGCTGTTCATAGATTCACTATGGATTTTTTGTGATTAGGATTAGTTTATCGTGGTCATGAATAGATCTCCAGGTCCATTTTTTAACACTGCGGCCAATAGATTCAACGGGGATTTTTTTTGATCTGTATTAGTGTTCACCTGGGACCTGGAGTGTAATTGTAGAATTTCTATTTCAATTAACATGAACGATGCAGCAATCGAAGGCCGGGTACCGTGAGAAGGTGGCCGCGATCAGTTACAAGATTGCCAACCAACATGAGCTTGCACGCTCCCTCACCCAAGCTAATGAGAGCCTACGCAAGCAATTATCTGTGCAGAAGGAGATCTCGCTAGATTTTGCACATGACGTCGTTAGGCTGTAGAAAGTGCTCGACCGTAACTTGATCAGGCAAGAACAGGCCATCAAGATAATCAACGAGCTCACGGAGGAGAAGAAGAATCTCGTGGAAAGGTGCATTCTCCTGCAGGATGAAGTCAGCGAGGCACTCAGAGGACGTGTCGAGGAAACCAAGGCTACCATCCGAGCCTACCATGACAGGAACCGTTGCCTGGATGCAGTCAAGGAGATGAAGGCGGACATGAGCAGAGGGATCACTGTACTCGAGGGTGTTCGGAAAGAGAATGAGGAGCTAAGGGCATGTCTGGAGGCGTATCGGAGCAATGCCCAACTCCGATTCCCATTAGCGGGGACACAAATACCAGTTCGTCCTCCTCTCCTTTTGTAACGTTTAGGGTTCAGGGAGCAATGCCCATGTCTGCTTCCCATTATAGGGTGCAATAAGAATCCTAGGGCAACTCCTTATCTATCTGGACATGTGTTGGTGTTCATGTTCATGAATGGACACCATGTTCTCTCTCTATTATGTATCCGGACATGGGTTTCTGCATTATGAGTTTGCCACTCTCCTACTACTATTTGGTGATATTGGGAAAAACCCACAGCACACTAAACTGCTGAGAAATCTTATTTGTCTTCGAAATTGAAATTATGACAGTGCCACTAGTCGATTCATAAAATGTTGATTAGTCCTAGATTGCTTCTTCCTTGAAATTATGACAGTGCCACTAGTCGATTCAGTTAATTATGGAAACTAACCAGCTTGTCCTGGTGAACTAAACAAACCATTCTATGTATTGTTGTTGCAGGGAAAGAGGCGAAAGATCGACCAGGACCTGGCGACCTGGCTAAATGACAAGATAGCAATCCAATGGGAGAAGCGGAATTCCTAGAAACTGGCCTTTGACCAACTGCGCACTGAATTCATGGTCCTTTCTGACAAGTGCCAGAAACTGAAGGAGTTAAACGCCAACTGGGCGAAGCTACACAGTGAAGGTTGCACCTCGGCTAGGAAGTAGACGGAGATCATGAAAGGGATCTTGAAGGAAAATCGTATGGCTACGGACAAAATTCTCCAATCCGTGATGGAGCGCTGGAACCTATAGCTGAAGCACGACATAGTACTGAAGGAGCTGGCCAATCTTAGGGAGGAAAATAGGCAGCTCCGGGCCAGGCTCGCTTGAACACAACATATTTCTATTTAGTACTGAACTACCTGGTTTATCCTCTGTAGTGGTGATTTTGTAAGTGTGAACTTAACTCTATGCACGATATGTGTGTTTGTCTGAAATTAGTTTGCTCGAGGATTGAGTTTGGCTTAGTTCGGAAAGCGCAACTACAAGTCTTACAATTAACTAGTTTCAGGGATTGGTACAACATAAATTATTCATCTCGAATTTCCTTTATCCTCTATAGTCTGTCCTTGTTCACCCTGGCGCGCCTTCTTCAGTTCCTTCAACAGATCCGTAATGCAGTACTCTAGCTTCTTCTTGTATTCCCTGAGCTGATCCCTCTCCTTTTATGCATTATGAATCAGCAACCCGTGACTATCCTGAAGCTTCTTTGCAGTTCCAACAACCAAGCTCCCATCGATTGCGTCAGTTAGCTTTGACTGCAAATTCTCGATTTCTTGTTCCAACTCCTTATTTCGTACCGACAGCTTGTAATTTTTTCAGCTGCATCACTTACATCAGTAAATCTCCCCGACCTTTCCAACTCATACATTTCCCATAACCGTGCCAAACATTTCTTAAGTGCATCTGGCCACTCAAGATCCACCCACTCTACTGCTTTACACACCGGGCCAACCTAAAAACACACACACTATAGTGTTAGGAACATGCACGATACATTTTACTTCATGTCACAGTTGCATATAATATAAAACAAACCTGATTTGTACAGCCCAAAAACCTTCTCCTAGTCTTACTGCCTTCGAATGCAACATATCTCCTCAGTTTTAGCCCATGGTCACATGGCACTTCTCCATCGAGATCTAGGCCCTCCCATTCGGAGTCGTAGATCGTCCTTGGTACCTACAGGTAAACGCAAAGCTGAAATCGAACACAATTGCATGCACATATGGAGCTCAGATCGAGAGATTTACCATTGCCTAACCCTAGCCCGAGAAAACAGAGGAACTCACATCGTGGAAGGAATACTCGATGTCGGAGAGAAGGTTGTCGCTGCTCGACTGGTTGTCCTCGCTGTTCAAGGACATCATGGCAAATGCGACGGCGATGGCGTCGGCGCGCGCGCGCGCGCGAGAGAGAGAGAGAGAGAGAGAGAGAGAGAGAGAGAGAGAGAGAGAGAGAGAGAGAGAGAAGAGAGAGAGAGAGAGAGCAGCCCTTCTACCACTGCAATGATGACTAAATTGGCATGTTACAATAGTTTAATGGATACCATGCGCTTTCCCTAGATTACTGTCTCCTGCCTGATATGGATTCTCTTCACACATTCTCATTTCAAATATTAAACCTGCACTCCCTCCATCCCAATTTGTTTGCCCAACGAAAAGATACCAATATATTACATCATCCAAAGAAACAAAATCATGTCAACTACAAGGTACTTATGCATCACTTCTTTAGTCATGGTTTCACAAAACATTACATTATAACCTCCCAACAAACATAACCACAACATGGTTTCACAAAACATCACATTGCAATCTCTCAACAAATGTAATCACAGAAACAAGTATATTACATCAACTCAAGAAACAAAATCATGTCGACTACAAGGTACTTACACATCACTTGTCCTGTCATGGTTTCACAAAACATTACATTACAGTCTCTCAACAAACAAAATAACAGAAACAAGTACAGTACATCATCTCAAGAAACATAATCATGTCAACTATAATGTATTTATGCATCACTAGTCCAGTCATGGTTTCACAAAACATTACATTACAATGTCCCAACAAACATAATAACAGAAACAAGTACCGTACGTCATCTTAAGAAACATAATCATGTCAACTATAATGTACTTATGTCTTATTACAACAACGATGGTTTCAGTGAGTGACATGTCCGAAAATCTCAACAGCTCGCACATCATTATATCACAATCTCTCAACAAACATAATCACAGAAGCACGCTCTAAATGCAATAGCAGTCAATATTACAAATACAGGCAGGGGAACCCCGCTGTCTATATGACAAGCCTAGGGTAGCACCTCTCATCAGATCTCGTCAACATTGACCACCTCATTCTGTTCAGCCACTACAGGGGCATCTACATCCACTATAACCTGTTCAACAACATCAGAAATGGTTCCAAGGAAGAACACCTTCCTGGTTTGCTTCTTTCGCCGCATAATCTGCATAAGATCTTCAGTATCCAAAACATCTATGAATTGCTGCTTCTTATGATGCCACCACCAGATTGTTGCCATCTGCTTAGGGCCAATACTGATTTCCTTACCGATCATCTCTCTCATTTCATCAAGAGTTAAGTTTTTGGAATGAACAGTGATCTCCACAGTACATGACGAAACTGGCTTATTAACTCCCTCATCAAGTTTTGCCATGTATGAATCCACCTCTATGCGTATACTGAACTTATCTAGATCATCATCTATTGGTCTGTATTCTCTAGGAGCAGAAGCTCTGGCAGCAAGATCTCCAGCATTTGCATACATATCATCAATCATTGCTTCAACTTTCACCTTACGATCAGCTGCACAACACTCCCAAACCATCTGAAGCTCATGGGAGTGCTCCATTTGCTGATAGGTATCATTCATGTTGCGCACACCAATTATGTCCTCTGTCTAGAACCCCAGGGAATTATAGTGGCAAGCATATCTACCAGCTATGAAACAGACACAACCTCTTTGCAATTCACAAGAAGATGCACATCTTGCGCGAACACAACCCTCTCGCAACCAAAATCAAGCTTTGCAGTGTATAGCCGAACATGAACTGTGAACTCATATAGGTCCCTTGTATCAAAGCTGTGCCTAATTTGATTACAAAGGGGAACATTTTAGTTCATTCGATTCTATTATGCCGTAACTAATCTACTTGCAAGATAAGGCACAGATAAGAAAAAAATCACCTTCTCGCCTCTCTCCCTGGTTTTTTTCTTCGAGATCTGAGTGCTGCATCCGCCCACCAGAGCCGAACAATCCGCCGCCGGCCTTGCTTTTCTCTTCAACCCGCGGCTCGTAGGTAACTTGGGAGAAGAATCCTTGCTGGCCTCCTTGCTAACCGGGGTTGAAGACCTCGCTGCAGCAACGCGTTGAGCCCCAGACTTGGACCCCGACGGACCCTTTTCAGTCGGCGACGTAGCTACAACCTTCGCCTTGCAAGACATGCTGGGCCGCCGCCGCCGGATTCAGTGTCGGGGGAGGGAGAAAAAAGGTCCTCTGCCACCAGCAGATTTAGGGTCGGGGAAGGGAAGAAAAGGGATCGCCGCCGCCGCCACAGCAAGATTCAGTGTCGAGAGTTAGGAAAGTACAGTAATGGATTTGCCCCTACGACACGTGCAGGGTGGCTAAGAAGAGTGACCGCGAAGGAGGGGCATAGCAGGAACTAGTGTAATGGAATATCCTGACTTAACGGACGCGATTTGAAAATATTGGGTTTGGCCATCATTCACTCGAAAGACCCCTCTCAGCAATTGGCGCCCCAACTTTTCGAATCGCGGTGATAAAAATCAACTTGGGTACCGTGTTGCCTAGCCACCCCATCTTTCGGGCCGCAAAATGATATTCTCGTACTTGGGGGTGTCCCTGGGCAGGGTGAACTTATCCGGAAATGGCTCGTTCCGGATGCGGGGTCCGAAACAAACCGGTTCAGTGGAGTCTTCTTCCTCCGTGATGCACGCTTGAGCGAGGACCTCGATGCGGTCATGGGCATCCAGACGATCTGGGTTGGGCGCTCCCACCGGCCTGAGAGACGGGAACCGGCCGGTCTTGGTGCTCCGGTTGGTGGAGGGGGAGGCGTTGGGTTGCTGTTCACCATTTTCTCCTAGCGCGGCTGGCCCTTGTTGCTAGAGCTGCGGCGCTTGCTGCTGGCCTTAGCCAGCTGAGGGGAGGATGCATGTTGTGTGTCGCGAGGCGCACCCTTGCTATTGACAGGAGGCTTGCTCACCTTGGAGTAGCTGGGGTCCTCCTGCATCTGCCGGTTGGTGTCAGCCTGCTCATCCGCGATCCGGAGGAGCTCCTGCATGCGAGCGTGCTGGCGGGCTCGCTGCTTGCCCTCTAGGTTGGGCAGTTTGTCTGCTACAGCTCGCGCCGCGCGCAGATTCTTGATGGGCGTGCTGTAGGTGGGTCGGATGAGGGCGAGCGTGGGATCCGGCTCCCCATCCTTTTCCATCCTTCCGCCTAGCTCGCCGCCTCGGCGCCGCACCTAGCCGCGCCGGCTTGGCTCCGCGGTAGCCGGAGTGAAGCCGTGCGCACGGTCGTACTCTCGCCTGGTGATCTCGAGTTGCTTGCGGGTTGCCGCCAGCTCCATGGCCTCCTGGAGGAGAATCTATCTCTCCATGGCGAAGTTGGCCTCCGCCTCCTCCGGGTTGTCCCCAAGATTAACCAGCGTCAGGAGCCAATCAATGGCCTCCTCCACCGGATTTCGAGGCTGCGGTGGGGCAGAAGTTCCGGCCTTGTCCATGCCTCGCTCCCGCGGCTGGCGGGGGTGAGAGTTGGAGCCAGCCATCGTGACCTCAACGCCGCAGGAAGCGATGGAGGCTCTGCCGCCCGGATACGGTAGCTCCACGACAGAGACGATCTCCCTAGGGAAATGCTCCGGAACGGTGGCGACATAGACGGGGAGGTCACCGAAAAGTAGGATGGAGCCGTTCGCCGGGAAGGTGGTTCCGGCGAAGCAGGAAGCATTGTCGATGACGCAGTCAAACTTGCCGAGCGTGAGCACGAGGACGGAGGCCACGCGCTCACCGGCTGAAGTGCGGGGTCCCGTGTGGAACGTGACTCCGGTCGAAGCCATCTGCCCCATGGTGGGCTCCAACTGTCGTTGTATTGGGAACGACAGTACCTAATAAGGTTAGATAGAGGTGTGGGGACTAGCAGGGAAGCTATCAACGGTGTCTTCAGGCGGGATTGGATACAAGCAAGCGTAGGTGGTTGCAAGAAGTACCCAGGTTCAGAGACCTCGTGGTGAGGTAAAACTCCTACTCCTGCCGATCTGACTATGGGCGATATACGAACTACAAGTGCTCCTCGAGCTGCATTCTCTAGCTACTGTCTTAAATGCACTGAGACCAACCCTTTCTACTGAGGCCTTGCCTCTCCTTATATAGGTAGAGAGGCAACTGTCTCACTGGCCAATCCGACTGGCGGGCCCCATAGGTGGGCCCCAGCCGGCTGGTCATCTACAGTATCCGGTACAACCATGTCCCATCAGAGTACGAGCGGTATGGCTGCTGTGGGCACAGTGAACGCCATCCGAGCCTATCGTCAGCACCGGGTCACTGTTCCCATGTCATCCCCGCAAAGTCTTCGATATGGCCGAGTAGTTGCTAATCTTGTCGTCGTACAGGGCGTACCACGCACTGTTCCGCACGTCACCCTGTCTCCTTGATTGGTTCTGGCTATGCTGCTGTAGCCGGCTGCTTCTCGCCATTTCGGCTACCTTTCGGTAGCCAGATTAACTTGCCCTGTCCGGCTGTGCTTAACCAGCCGGACGCGATCCGACTGCACTATTTCTTGTCTGGTTGGGGTATCCGGAGGTCATCCCCCCAACACTACAGGTGAGAAAGTCTCATCGTAGTCAACTCCTTGAACCTGCCGAAACCCCTTCGCAACAAGCCGTGCTTTATAGATAGAAACGTTTTCATCCATATCAGTTTTCCATTTAAAGACCCATTTGCACTCGAAGGGTCTTGCACCGTTTGGCAGATCAACCAAGTTCCAAATTTGATTATCATCCATGGACTTTAACTCAGATCTCATGGCTCCAAGCCATGACTCATAATCAGAACCCACCATCGCTTTTGAATAAGTTTCCGGCTGATCACTGTCTAACAGTAATACATCACGAATGCTTCGCAATCTTGCCGATCTTCACAGTGTAGGTGCAGCTGCCGGCTCAGCTACCACGACTGGCTCAACCTCCAAGGCTTTAACCAAATCGCTATTGAACGGTTCCTCTCGAACTTCTTCGAGCCACACCGTACTCCCTCTGAATTCCCGACTGAGAAACTCTTTCTCAAGGAAGACACCATTCCGAGCGACAAACACTTTTCCCTCTTCTCGGTTGTAGAAGTAGTAACCCAGGGTTTCCCTTGGATACCCAACAAAAATGCACTTATCTGACTTGGCTATAAGCTTGTCTGACTAAAGTCGCTTGACAAATGCTTCACAACCCCAAATCTTAAGAAAAGACAATATCGGCTTCTTGCCTGTCCACATCTCATGTGGTTTCTCCTCTACCGATTTTGATGGTACTATGTTTAGTGTGAACGCTGCCGTTTCTAGACAATAACCCCAAAATGATAAAGGTAGATCTGTCTGACTTATCATTGATCGTACTAGGTCTAACAAGGTCCGATTCCGCCGTTCCGACACACCATTCCTCTACAGTGTACCCGGCGGGGTGAGCTGAGGAACTATTCCACAACTCTTCAGATGGTAATCAAACTCATGGCTCATGTACACGCCTCCTCGGTTTGACAGAAGAAACTTTATTTTCTTGCCGAGTTGATTCTGTACTTCATTTTGGAATTCTTTGAACTTTTCAAAGGCTTCCGACTTATGTTTCATTAAGTAGACATATCCATATCTACTCAAATGATCAGTGAAGGTAATGAAGTAGTCATAACCACCCCTGGATGTCGCGCTGATTGGACCACATACATCACTATGTACTAGTCCCAACAAGTCAGACGCCCTTTCACAACTCCTTGCAAAAGGTGTCTTGGTCATCTTGCCTAGAAGGCAGGATTCACATGTCTCGAACGACTCCAAGTCGAACGAAGTTAGGAGTCCATCATCATGGAGCTTCTTCACGTGTTTCCAACTTATATGACCAAGTCGATAATGCCAAAAGTAAGTCATATTTCGACCATTTGGTTTCAACCATTTCACATTTACGTTATAGAACGACCCACCATCAAGATTCAAAATAAATAACCCGTTCTGAACGGGTGCAAAGCCGTGAAACGTATCATTCAAATATAAAGATCAACCATTGTTCTTAATATTAGACTCATAGCCTTGTCTCATCAAACATGAGGCAGAAATGATGTTTCGACTAAGCACTGGAACATAATAACAATTATTTAGTTCCATTAAGAATCCTGAAGGTAAATGAAGTTGCATCGTGCCGACTTCCAACGTAGCAACTAATGCTTTGTTGCCGACCCGAATGTAAACCTCTCCTCTTGCTACGCCCCTAGTTCTTACCAGTCCCTACAACGAGTTGTAGATATGAATGACTGATCCGGTATCATATACCCAAGAACTACCGGGTGCATCAGCAAGATAAAGGTCTATAACTTTGCAAACAAGTGTACCTGAGTTGGAAGTCACACCTCCAATCTTGGCTTTATCTACCAAATACTTGCTGCAATTCCTCTTCCAATGGCCATCCGCTTTGCAATAGAAGCAAGCGGAACTGGCTGAAGGAGATGACTTAGTCCCTGAGGAAACGCTTGGGGTCTCATCCTGAGCATTACCTCCTGACTTAGCCTTCTTATTCTTAGTCCAAGAACTCTACTTAAACTTAGCCTTATTTTGTACCACCAACACTTGGCTAGTACCTTTCTTGAGATCAACCTCTCCCTGCTTAAGCATCCCATGTAATTCAGTGAGCTTCTTATCCATACCTTGCATGTGGTAGTTTGATATGAACTGACCATACACACTAGGAAGAGAGTGCAAAATTATATCTGTAGCGAACTCTTCGCTAATGGGGTAGCCAAGCCTTTTCTAGAGACTGCATGTAACCAACCATCTTGATCACATGCGGACTCAGTGGATCACCATCCTTAAGCTTACAACTCAGCAAGGCTTGAGACACTTGATATCTCTCGGTCTTTGCCTGAGCCTGGAACATACTTTTGAGGCCTTCGATCATATCGTAGACCTCAACATTCTCGAACTGCTGCTGCAAGTCTGATTCCATGTGAGCAAGCATAAGACAGCTAATTTCTGTAGACTCATCACATGTTCTGCGATAGGCATTGGTTGCTGCGACACTCGCATTCTAATCCGGCACATCTGGAAGCGGGTTGTCTAGAACATGGTCCCTTTTTTCTTATTTGAGAATAATTCTCAGATTACGATACCAGTTGGTGATGTTTGTTCCATTAAGTTTATCTTTCTCTAGGATGGTCCTCAAAGCAAAACTGGACAACTGAGGGAGACTGCTACTAGGTGTCATTATCTACAACAGAAACATGCAAAACACTCAAGACAAGTATTCATAAAATAGGAGGCGTATTAAAATTTTTAATACTTATGCTCCCACTAGAACCAACATCCCTACGATGGTTACTTAGTGATTTAGGACCCTAAATAAGCAAGCCGACTAGTGAGCTTTAGCATCACCGCTAGCCGTCAAGTGATCTAGGTAGGAAACTCCTTGCCAATCGCATCTCATGCGACTCCTATTGGTCGGGTGGCATCTCATGCCCCGTCTCTCGACCGCCCTCTCCCTGAGCCCCACAACCGTCGTGATAGACCCGTCTAGCTTACCAAGTGCTTCTGCTGTAAGAGTCCGACTCGAACCCATCTAGTCGAAAAGAATTGGCAACTCCTCAATTTTATGAGCTCACTACCAAGAATGTCCGACTTGTGATGGTGCAGCACCGACGGGGAGACCGACTAGACCTTCTTTGAGGATTGAAGTTTAACCACTATCTCATAGAGGTCAGAAATATCAATCACACAAAATAATCCAATTAAGATGTGAAATGGTATGGCTCCCACCATGGCGATCTCCATCTCCATGAACCTGTTCGTCATGCCTTCGGCTGTAGTGTCCTTCAAGTCCTCCAAACATGCTACACTAGCACTAAGGAATATACAAGAAGATGGCATCTCATGCCGACACGCAGGTCGTTATACAATAACAGTGACAGCACTTTGGCCCCAGCCGGCTGACAAACCAGTGATTTACAGATCACGTATGGATTACACACATCACATGCACATAAGCCATACCATTCACAACTTCCTGCAAAAACAAGTTATGCATAGATACGATATCTATCGACATTGTGAACCTCGCAACGACATCTAATGCGCTATGACAGGGCGAAGCCGGCGGTCCCTAAGTGGATCCAATCAATCTGCACAAAACCGATCTATCTCATAGATCGACCACCGAAACCCTAAGTGGATATCATCCACCACCTCGTGCATATCAAATATGCACAGATCTAGAGCCTAAAACCAAAAGCTTTCGCTCTGATACCACTGTTTGGCCACGCAGAGATAAACAAAACTTTTTCCCTAATGCGGTACACCCAAGATCCAGCTCAGGTAATATGCCACGAGATTACCGCTAGACGTGAGAATGCGGAAGTTGATATAGTGCGTCGAAGCAGTGCCAAACAATCCCACGGGCAGCCCTCCGAATCCCTCGGACAGCTTCTCCGGATCCCACGAGCTCCTTCGCTAGATCCCCACGAGCTTCCCCGTCTCCAGTGCCAGACGTGCAACGCCTCTACCGGTATCCACACATACAGGAAGGAGCTTCAGACAGAGGATTGCTAGATCCTGTCTAGCCTGAAATGGAAGTGGAGAAAGTGACGGCTAGGTCAGGGACTATCCCTTATTTCTCCACTTATATACACTCCTAGTTGGGCTCAACGCTTGAGGCCCATCTAGGCTGTACTCCAGTCTCCACATGGATCTAATCCACATGGGCTCCATACCCTTAAGTGTGTGACCCTGTAGGTTCACGTACACCTGGACACGACATGAGCTACTCCTCCAAGTATCCCGTCATGGCTTTGAGTCTAACTCACTCCCATGAACACTCGGTCTCAACTCGATAGATGCTAGCGGTCTCTAGCAAGACGTGCCAACTCCCAAGTGCCGTAAAGTCAGAAGACGAACCTTCAATGTGACTTTCTTCCAAGTCCCTTTGCCTCATGATATATCTACTAAGCTATAGGCGAGTAGTTTCCATCCCTTAAATAGCTTAACTCTCTTCTCGTACCATGATATATGATTCACTAGACTAACTCTTAGTCTGACTCCTTAGTTAACACTTAATTGAGTAGCGCATGGCCATGCTTCCGAATCAAATCACACGAGAGGGCCCAGAGAATATCTCTCCATTATGGAGGGGCAAATCCCATCTTGGTAATCCACGTCACGCAGCTTGCTTCACAACCAACCCGAACTCTACCTTTATAACTGCCCATTTACGGAACAACGTTTGATAGAACTTAAGTTGGCGATCCACAACTTGGATCATGCAATCACCTCAGGTCGAAGGATTCCATTGCCTGAGACTGCAAATGACAACATGCTCGTTGCATCTCAATTGTGGGTCAGTCCGACTTGCTGAACTCTTTAGCTGAATCAGTGTAAGTCAGAATAGCATCATCATGCCCAAGTGGAACCGTGTCATCAGCCGACTTGCACATTGGTCTAAGTTGTGCGTCCAGCACAACCTTAATGACCAAGGACAATCCAATATGAACAATTATGAATACATAGTTCCACAACTGAATCACACATTCCGTGATATATATCTGATGTTCATATAAGGAAACTTTACTTTATGAATACTTTGGGAAATATCATCAACCATGATTGCCTCTAGGGCATATTCCCAACAACCGACGCTTAGTCTTCCGTTCAACCCACCACCTCCCAGCGTCTCCACGAAGTTTTGCCTCGCTGTCGTGTGCTCCAGCATTGCTCGATACAGGTGTCCTCATCGTACCGACCCATGTTGATGACCATGGGGATGTGGTAAAGCATGACGTGTGAGGGGGAGGATAGGACGTAGCTAACACAATGCGTACACTACTAACTAAGAGAACTGTTTTATACCAGACGCGCCTCTCACTAAAAAATCGAGTTATCAGGACACAACGCACGATCTGAGCGATGGATAACGCTGACAACTTAGCTCGCGCCTGCGAGAACTCACGACCAGCATTGGCTTATGGAACCATGTTGGCTCTGGTCGGGCCCCACAACTACTAGATATTGAGGCAAGCATGAGCTCATGGCACCACGTCGGATTTCGGTGGTTCCCATGATGGCGAGAAACCGTGACCGAAATGGGATTATGGTGCCACGTCGGCTCTGGACGGGTCGCGCTTATGCGAAAAACGGTGGAATTCTACGGTCTACGGTACCACGTTCTCTCTCGGCGGGCCCGATGACTGCGAGAGTTTACAGATGGCATGGGATCATGATGCCATGTAGGCTGTCAGCAAATCCCATAACCCGATGGCTATAGAAGTGTGTCACGCCGGGAACTCCTTTGATAGAGCCTGCTACTTCCCACGTATGCTAGCGGTGGCGGGCCCATGTCGTGCGCACGAACCATTGTCCAACAACACGGGGTACGACGGCATGTGGTACACACTTCCGCGGTATGCAATCTTTCGCGCTGTCTGGAAGCGGGACCTATCTCATGGGATAGCATGCTCCGTTGTGATGTCCTCGCGTGTCCTCTGCATCATCCATCCCATGGACGAAATGAATTGGGATAACATGGATAGCGGTTTGAGCAAAACAAATCTAGTGTTATTATATACTCATAATTTTATTAATTAATATAAATATATATTATTTAATTCTCTATGATCCGAAACTCCTTTCGGATCACTCCAAACATCCTTTGGACTCTCACAGAACCTTTTTAGTTTCTCTTCTCTTCAATATGGTGATCTTGATGATACCAAAACTATCTCTAAGCGTCATCAAACCTTTAAGTGTGTTACCCTATGGTTTGGAAACACATCATACATGATCAAGACGCTTCTCGGACCAACGATAATCAGTAGGACCTGGATGCCCATAATGTAGCACCCCGGAAAAACCATAATTAGAATAATGCATGTTGTTTTAATTTTGTGCATCATCATGATATTATCATGCATATTTTTGTCTCTAAAAATATTTTCATTAAAATCCAATTTTGTTCTATATTAGTCTCCTCCATTAATTCAAATTAAAATCCTAGTCGTTTCAGATATTTTGTTGGTCTATAACTATTTGAAAAATGTTTTAAAAATAAAACAAAGCCTATATCTAAACCAGCTAGGCCCAACCGGCTGAAACCCTAACCCACCTACCTGACCACACCTAGCAACTCCACCCGCCGCCATCACCGCCCATGGCAGCGCATTCACACACACACACGCACATAGCGCGCGGTACATAGCAACGCACGTAGCGACACAGTAGTGCAGTGCCACACACCGATTCACCGACATGAACCTGACCTGCACTTGACCTGCCATCACGACACACGCTGTACACACACACGATGCACACACACCATGCGACACGGCCGCAACCGAGCGCAGCCACAACTGTACGCACACATGTTTCCTTCCGATCCCACCTACCCCTCCTTTGTCCCGAGCGAGAGCTCGTCCCCTAGCTCGCATTCCCTAGGAGCGCCGCCTCCGTTTCTCTACTCCCCTTTTCCCCATCATGAGCGAACCATGCCACATCCTCCCTACTTCAATCACTACTGCTATAGCTTATCCTCCCTGCGCCACCTCTCTCCCAGCGCGACCACTACTCGTCTTACCTCTTCACTGATCTGGTGCCTCCTCTCTTTGACCTCGACCTTCGCCTAATCGAGCTTTGCGGCTCCTCTCAGCACCTCACCGAGCCCCTGGCGCCATCGCTCGCCTCCCCGTCTCCTCTCCTGTGTGGTACCTTCCCCGACACACGTTGCATGCCTCGCCGAGGCCTCTCCATCTTTGTCCCGACGGCGCCGTCCTCAACCTACAGCATCCATGCTGCCTCATGGTCCTCTCTCCGTTGACTCTAGCACCGTCGTACTCATATGTCTTCCAAGCCATGACCGCCGCATAACCTGGCCACCGTCGACCATGCCCTTGATCTGCACCGAGCTCGACCCTACCGGTCCTTGTCAACCTCTAACTTCCAGCGACGCGAGGTGCCTCCTCCTGCTACTTGACCTCACCACCTAGTGCATCACCGTTGCACCCTCTCCTCGCTGTCCACTGCCTGTCCAAGGTCGTTGTCAATGCCACCCTTCGTTGTTGACATCCCCTTGCTCCAGGTCTACGTGACCCCTCTCCTCAATGCCATGGTCATCACCGCCTCCTGTAGGTGTCGTATTCCTACTGCACCGATTCGGCATGCCAGGGATGCGCAGAGCACGGGAGAGGATTATTTGAACGGGCCTAGGTGGGGCCTGCCTGTCTGTGACCGAGGGTTGGCAAATAGGTATCTAGTGTCATGAGTCGTTCGATCATAACACTATTGTCAGTGCTGGGCCATCGTCCTCCTTGCGCTGCTGGCAACAGGTTCTGAACCCTAGATGAGATGAGGAACAGCAGGCAAGGGCTCACCTAGGGAAAAGGTGGGAGAGGATGCGTTGGAGGGGATGCGGTGCATCCAGAGGATCCCAACGAGGTGCTGCAGGGTGGTTAACAATCCAGGAAGATGATCTTTACTTTGAAGTTGACGGACGGGCTCGGGTGCTCACTAGAGCAGGCTCTAGGGTGCATTCATCTTGTCGGGGAGTGAAATAGGGAGGTCCTGGGACTCGTCTTGGTCAGGGAAAGGTATATGCACGGTTGTAGGCGCTAGGATGGGTGAGGTTCACCGGTGGAGCTCTTCTCGGATGTGCATAGCTGTGGGCATCCTCGACGTTCCTACAAGGAGAGGCAAGACATAGGAGGGCATGTCTCAGTGAGTCGATCATGCCAAAGCAGAGAAAAGGGAAGGGGTGGCCTGGTTGGATAGCAGCTTCACCTTCTTGAAGAAATGGCTGAGGGAAGGGTTCTTCCTTCTCCTAGACATGGTCATCCTGGGGTAATGCTCTGGAGCTTGGGGAGAGGAGTAGGTGGGTGGGGAGGAAATGAGGGGTAAGAGTAGAGTGGGAGTACTGTGGCCTCTTTTAGATACGAAACTAGGGTTCATGCTGCACCCGGTTCATGGAGGTGCATGGTGAGGTGGCTAGGGCATGGATTGGGCAGGGATGTTGGTGGGGTAGTCGTGTGGTGCTTCTAGAGTGCAAAGGGTGGCTGGTGAGAAGTGTTTGGCAAGCTTGGCTTCTTATTTATTTTCTTGGTAAAAAGAGGAGATGGGGGAGGGAGGAAGATAGGGCAAGCCCATTGGCCATGGAGGGCAGTTCTACGGGGGGTGTGGGTTCTGCTTCTCAACCAGAGTGGCATGGTGGCTGCTTTTGTAGTGAGGAGAAGTTAGAGAATGTTTTTTAAAGTGGCGGTCATAATGGCTCTTCCACCTTCCTCCAAACACTAGAGGACAATGGGGTGAAGTTTCTACAGTAGCCGTTACAGTGCCGCGACAAGAGGAGAGGGGTTGGTGTGCTAGAGAGGGTTTGGAATTTAGTTTGATATTTTTGGCAAGGTTTATGTGGAGTAAACCTTAGGGGATTGATATAATTTCTCTCAAATCCATCATGTGATCAAGGTTGGGGGAGGGGAGGTGAAGTGGAGCAAGATCAAAGATAAATAGAGAGGTTAGTGATGATCATGGTTTTGGATGCGAAAAGGATTTAAAATGAGAAAGTTTGGATTTCGATGATTATTGGGATCTAGTGTTTTAATATTCTCAAGCCTACTTTGGCATGTCATGGAAGATGTTCCAAGGATCCATTTGATTTAGGGGCACAAGGTTTGAGAGACCAAGTGATATAGATCAACATGGTTCATAAGATTGAGATTAAGTAGGGTTGAGATCTCTTAGGATTCATGCCAAAGTTGGTTGAAAATAAGGTTGTCACAGAATAATATTATTTAGCCTAAAAAAACTTGTGGGTTTAAGAATCACAAAGTTCTAATGGAAACAATGAAGGCACGGGTTGGTAGACCAAGTTTAGTAGGTCATAACCATGCCAAGATTTTGTCAAAAGAAGGTGGCATGGAGATGGGAGCTTCTCTCAAAGTAGGTAAGTCGATAATATTTGCAAAAAATAATATTTTCTTGCCTGCAAAAACCATCAAGAACAAGTGGGTCATGGGATGGTCTAAGCAAGGACAAGAGTGTGATTTCAGAGTACATATGATGTTTTACAAGATGGTTCAAGTGCATTTCCAATAATGCACAAGGGTTGAAAAAGGTGGAGACTCAAAGATGTGATGTTGTTACCAGTTTCAGACTTTGTCATATTTTGATAGAGTTGGGGTTTCTGACTAGGGTACAAGGGTTAATGTTTTTATGATGTTGAAGAAAACGTTAGGTAGAAGAGATCCATAGCTTGCGTTGGTCTTCACTACCTTTGGGAGTTCAAAAGAGAAGTAACTCAAAATTGAGTCTGATAAGGAAAAACATGTGGCCACTTGAGTTACTAAGGATCAGGACTAGCTTGGGGGATTTAGTGGATGTTGTTATTTATCAAGAGATGGGGATGGTAAGTCAAATCCCAAGGATGGGTGTATATGAGTCACAAGGCCTTAGATCAAGAGTTTGAGGTTTTTGGATTAGATTAATAGGGGGTGATCCTGATAACAAGGAGAGAAGTGGTCTTCCTACTATGTGTTGGTGATTTATTCTCAAGGGATTAGAGGTTGCCCCGTGGGATTGGTTGGTTGCCAAAAATGAGCTCCTATGGTGGCTCATACTAGTCCTAAGCAACAAGTCAAACAGCAGATAAAGGAATTTCGTCTTAACAAGCAATCTCCAAACTACTACTATGATCACCCTCAAGCCTTACTTGAGTTATGGATATGTATTTTGAAGGTTTAGCTGTTTTGAAGAAGATATGAGTCTCTTGGTACTTCTACCAAGAGTGGAAGTCAAAAGTTTTATCAAAGAGCTTTGGAAAACTAGAGGTAAGATTATTTGGAAGTTCTGTCTTGAAAACAAAAGGAGAGGATATCATATAGATCTCCATAGTTTTGTAAATAGAGGCTATCAAAACAATTGAGTTGGTAGAAAGTATCTTGGCTCTTTTTTTGAAATGCCAGAACATTTGAGAATATGTAAAATAAGCCAAGACATTATCTTTTGATAAATAATTTTGCAATTGTTGAGAAAGTGAGGAAGTAATCTTTTCTACTCCACAAGTAGGATCACAAGTACAGTCATGCATAGAACTATCACACAAACTGCAAGAAATTTTTTGTTCCCCCTGATTTTTTCCTTCTAGAGAACTAATCATGGTAGCTGGAATTGGGACGTTACATTTCCCGAGGTTGATTGTGCGTGTGTTGCTATTTGTGCACCCCTGTAGGGTAAATCTTTTCGAAAAGTCGTGTCCGCGGTTAGGGACTACTTTGATCACAGTGTCTCGACCATAGACAACTCAAAATAAAGTAGTTTTATAAATTTGACTATGCATGACTAGTAATCAGCTCCACTACAAGGGAGTGGTTAATTGGAGGTGCTAACAGGTGGTGATATTGGAATGTATTATCCTATCTATATCTGAGTAGTAGGTACAACAACTTCAATGGAATGATTAATAAAACTACCAACTATGTGAGTTTCTCGAAAAGACTTTCTCGTTTGGTCTCGAGGGGGAAACTCCACAGTAGGTTATGATGGTGTTAATATCAAGTTGGTTCTGAATGGGTCTCTCTTATCCCTCTCTAATAGGCGATAGTTACATCGAGTCTCTATAGGTTGTCATGCTTTGCTGCCACGAAACCCACCATACCAATGTAAGCGAGATCTGCCGAATTCTAGGACTCGCCGTTAATTGGCCTTAGTACTAACCACTCCCTTTTTCCTTTGGCCTTTGTCAGCACCCCTTTCTCTTTGACAGGTATGAGTTCGACGATGTTAACAAGGTTACCCTTCCGTCTTGGCCTGGGCAGGGTTATGGATGCCATTGGTTATTCTTCAGGACACTTAGTCCAATTTGCATCTTATCCGTACTCAGATGTTGTACGTTTTCAATTTTATTTGGATACTTGTAATGTATATATGTATTCTTGACTGACTGAGTCATTGTTGTATATATATATGTTCTTGTGGGTTCCATCGCAAACTACCGTGTAATGGTATTACTTTCTTATCCACCCGCACGCAAGTGCCTAGTGGGAATTTTGAATTGTTTCTATGTGAGTTTAGTGGGAATCACTAAAATCTGCATAGGGACGATTCGAGGGTGTTACACATAATGACCCATACGCATTCCACAATTTATAGGTCGTTTGAACCTTAAACATTGAGTCCAATTCTTTTTGTTACATCGATACCTGGATTGTCTAAGGCCTGATCGTCGGTATCATCATACCTAGTTCAACCTCATTACGGACAATTACCACTTAACTCGTTCTCGTGATACAACATCCTCATGACCCAGTGATACACTACAACTTCTTGGATGTAATCTCATCGAGTGGGCCCAATGTATCTTCCCATCACACGGGAGAACAAATCGTGATCTTGACACATACGCATCAACCTGTCCCTTCAGAATACCTGAGATACAGCTTTATGATTACCTTGTTACGCTGTGAGATTTCATGCAATCAAGGCAGCCTCGGGTGATAGTGATTAGATATGATCTCACGGTCTAAGGAGTACGTTACTTAGTTTCCTAATTATCACAATAATGAACTTCATGACTTTATCATGTTGCAATACTTATGTTGGGTAAGTGTGTCCATCACGCTATTCACCTATGATATGACCTCATTGTCAATTGATATAAATGTTCATGATCAGGAACCCTTGATCATTAGTTGATCAATGAACTAGTTGAATAGAGACTACTAGGGACTTGATTTGTTTATATAACAAACGTGTACCATTGTTTCCGATTGACATAGTTATAGCATGGTATAAAAAAATTATGTACTAATTTGATAGTCCCTCCGTCCCAAATATAAGGCGCCTAAGCTTTAGCCAAAAGTCAACATCTTTTAAGTTTGACCAAATTTATACAAAAAAATATGAATATCTACAATATCAAATGGATATTCTGATAAACTATAATTTCTGGTGAATCTATTGATATTGATTTGGTATTGTGAATATTTATTTTTTTATGTATAAGTTTGGTCAAACTTAAAATATGTTGACTTTTGACTAAAACGTAGGCGCCTTATATTTTGGGACAGAGGGAGTATATGATAATATATAGCCTTTATTATTTGCTCCTTCAGTCTCCCACTTGCATTAGAGTACAAATAATCTAGTTGCATTTGTTACTGTCGTCTGTCTGGACACAGACATCAGGGATATGCAACACCCCTACTTGTTCTGTAAGGGAACGAGGTTCTCCGAACTTGACGATGATGAAACATGGAAAACAAAAGGATTTTTTACCCAGGTTCGTACCATCATTCGGCTAACAACCCTACCTCATGCCTTCTATGACATTGGTGGATCTATCTTGCTTACATAGTGGTGGTACTCTATTGTCACATAGCAAGAGAGCTTCCCGGGATTCCTCTTCTCTCTTTCTGTTTATCTTCTCTTTATCTCCTCTATTTCTCACATAATACAAGGCCATATGCTAATAACCCACCTCCTCTTCTACGGGAAGAGCCCTCCTTTAATACACCAAGGGGTTACCACATTGATGCCGTACGACTACAAGAATCTGGACGATCCATGACGTTCTGATTTTATCATGGATGACAGGAAAACGTCACGGACACCGTGACGTTCCTCAATTTCGTAGTGACCAACGGAACCAGCCCAGTCTAGGACCAATCAGTCGTGATGTTTTTTCCATCACGGGCTATGCCACGTGGCAGACGACACTGTGAGCAGCAGTAAACGTCCGTCAGCGTCATTTGCTGACAAAATCCATTTTTTGACAATTAGTTTTGGTCATGATGGTCTGCCAGTTGCTCCTTTTGCTGACGTGATTATTTGTAGTACATTATATCTCCAACATTACCAACCAATCAACATGTGCCACGTGGACCAATAAAAGGTTGTCGCCTAGGCTTTTATCTAGGAAGAATTTGCGTGACGTTTATACTAGATCAAATAATTGTCCCAACAAACTACTTGGTTCTGACCCAATTTGAATCGGATTAAATAATTAAATGGTAGATATTGACAGTGTTGGGGTTCCGCGTATGAAAACAATAAATTTTACTCTACGCCCCTGAACCCCTGAAGCTGCTAGGACCTATCTATTAGTAATACAATAACGGGAGGGGCTTTTCGCGAACTTACCCTTGAAGACTGAAAAGCGTTGTCAACGCTCAGGAGAGCGTGGTTGATGTAGACGAGCCGAAGCCGACGTCAAGGTCGTGATGAAGTCCTTGCACTCCTTCTGGCTCTGACCACTTGAGTGCCTCAAGTGTGATGCCTCGCGGGGAGTTACACACGTCCGGTGCCTGACGATGACTCCCGCTTCCCCGATCCAGCAGCAGTTGCGGAAGTAGAGCTCCCGGATCCGACTCCCGCAGCGCGACGGCACTCCGCGATGAAGATGTCTCTCACTCGCATAGTCCAGCCTTGGGACCACGATCACGAGAGAGAGAGAGAGGGGGAGAGAGAAAATATCAATTGGAGGTCCTCCCAAAAGTAGGGAGACCTTTATTGATTATTGGTGTATTTTTCTAGGCCAAATACCCCACTATATATAGGGGGAGGGGAGGTACTACCTCCCCTCAAGTCCTGGGGTGGGACTAAATGAGAGGAGGGGGTGGGCTGGCTGCCGGCCAGCCCCTAGTGGGCCCCACGGGGGGGCTAGGCCCAGCCGGCCAGCCCCGTTGGCCCCTCTCCCTCTCTCCTTTCCCCTAATGGGCCCTCTCCCTACGAAATTGTCCCATTAAGCCTTTTTGACCTTTAATTGATTTTCTCTTTATTAAATAAATATGAATAAATGATTGAATCAACATTTAAATATTCATTCACATATCATTTAATCTCTGTGGCCATGGAACACCTTCCACCTCCACTCCAGACATCCTCCAGACTTACCGAAACCCTTCCAGTTTTCTCTCTTCTTTTCTTTGGTGATTCCACCGATCCTATAAACACTCTCTAAGCATCATCAAGCCCTTAAGCATGATACCCTACGGTTCGGGAATACTCCAGACATGGTCGGGACAATCCCGCACCAATGATCGATAGAGGGACCTGGATGGCCATGTGACCCCTGTGCGTTCCATGAAGATCTTTCGTCATTTGAACCGGGACAGTTGTGTCTATTCCCTTTGTCACTCGATATTTACATTGCCCGAGATCTGATCAATGACATCACCATGTCATGTTCAATCTCATTACTGAACAATGCTACTTGACTCGTTCCGACAAGTGATATCCCCGTGATCCAATCACACGCTGCGCAGCTATTGGATATAACTTCTCTGTGTGGGCCCTTGAGTATCTTCCCGTCACATGGACGGACAAATCCCGCTCTTGACATATATTGCCTCTACGGTTTCATCTGAGTATCTGAACACACCTTTGTAACCACCGTTTTACCAGATGGCGTTTGATGTTATCTAAGTACTCTCGGGAGACAGTGATTGATATAGCCTCACGGTCTAAGGAATAGTCTACGAGGATGCATTTCTAATCATCGTACTTGAACTTCATGACATGATCGGGTCACGATGTTTAGGTTGGGTACTGGTTCATCATCTCATTCTCCAAATGAGATGACCTCATTTCTAGCTGGCATAAATGCCACATGATCAGGAAACATGATCATCTGTTGACCAATGAACCAGTGACTAAAGTTTCACTAGGAACCCCTGGTTGTTTGTATATCACACGTGTATTGATGTTTCCACTCAATACAGTTATATCATGATATAAAACTTAATCATAAACTATATGAAATATGATAATAGTCCTTACTACTATTTGTCTCTATGGCATATTTCCAACAGACATATACATATATACAAATACACTAATAATTACAACTAGGACAATATTTTCAAACCACATATAAGAATAATAGCCGGTAGATATTGACTTCGGCGGAACTATGGAATGATATAGAAAAAACCTCTATTCAAGTATGAAAGAATTCATGACACATCTAACAACAATACTAAGTGTCAGTAAGATACGAAGGAAATGGTAGATATGCTCCTAGTCCAAATCTTCCCCCTTCAACATCTGCACGATAATGAGAATGGTCAAGATCATATATCCCAGTGATAAACTACACTACTGCAGTACTGTCATTTATGAAACTACTAGTAGATAAGAGCACACGTGACCGCTTTCCGACGTACATTACACGCACGTATGTGCAGGTACTGCCATGGTTTAGTCATCACCTATACTTTGGGCATGGGCATGGGCACAAGAATGCACAGGAAGGATCGCAACATGAGGCTGGCCTTCCGGCATGAGGTGTTGCCGAACACATCAGTCATGTTGAACTCAGCAGGTTTTGCCGCCCTCGGTGGCTCCTAGTCAAAGTGCGGAAGAAGGTTGGCAAGAGTGAGCTCCATGTTGGTGAGCCTGAACTCCATCCTGGGGCATATCCTCCTGCCAGCCCCGAACGACAACAGCTCGAAGTCGGCGCACCGGAAGTCCACCACCTCCGAGTCACCGCCCTTGGCTGCCTCGAACCGCTCCGGTGGAACTGTCCAAAAGTGTTTCTTTCAATTAGTCAATGATGAAATGCAATACTGCAGTACTCACATTATATAAGTACCACAATTCCAAGTTTCGAGAGTTTATAACCATCTAGTACTAACAAGTTGATACAACAAATATTTCATGCTAAACTGAAGCAACTTAGGAAAAATATGTACAATAGTAGAATATTTCAGATGTGATGCTCCTGGAATTCAAAAATTTATGCAAATGTGAGATATCATATAACATGCTCATGTTCTACTAAGGGAATTCTAAGCTTTTAGTTAAACAAAAATGAATGTTACAAGTATTATCATGTGCAATTATATGGAGCACTCTAGAGTTAGCTATAATGTGGTCACATATAAGATAAATTGTTGAACAGTCATTTCAATAATTATCATTCTATCACCTGATAAAAAGCATATGTAATGTGAATATATTTACGATCGTATAGAACTTATGCTCATTACAGGAGTACCATGAAAGTTAGCCAAACATATTATTAAAAATCAACACTTAGCCTCTATAGGTACAGAAAAAAATACTAGACCAGATTAAGCATGCATCTACATTAGGCTACCCAAACCTAACTAGGACATAGCAAATAGCCAAGTGCACATGTTTCTAAAATCTCATTAAGATGGCAAGAACCCCAGCATCATGCTCCCTGACCTGAACATAGAGAAAGATCTCAATCATTTAGTGCATATATAACAACAAGAATGAGTTCAAAGAGAAAATATACTGAAACTATCAGGCACACTATCTCAAAAAGATTATCAACTCAAACAATCGACATGGCAGTAGAAAGTTAGATATTTATTATATTATATCTAAAACAATAGCTAGATCAAATAGTTATTCATTTTAAACATCTAAAACAGAATCTAGATTTGTATTTTATTACAACCTTCCATGGTAACAATAGAAGTGCTAGAATAATATGCATTGAATCAAGAAAACTTTGAACTGGTAATTGCCCTATACTAGAAAATAGTAGAACATCTGCAAACATACACAACATGTAGGGTTGTAATAATACATTGCATGGTTACGTTTTATTGTTAAGAAGACATACTATTAATTATTATTACCATATAATAACTACTACAGTAACATCTATTGAAGCAAGGCAAAAGGATAAATGTAAACTTGTTGGTGACCATGATGTCAAGATGAGCACGAGAATCATGTATTGAGAAGGGGTGGTCAAGAAATACATGTTCATACATCTTCATGATTTACCAAACAGATTTTACATGCTCAAGAATACATGATCATAATTTAGCACCATCTTTGGTAAATGGCAAGATATTAGGTTCTAGTGGTTGAATACATATGTAATCAATTTAAACTGAAATGTACCACTCCAGATTTTGAATTCTAGATCTAATGCATCCGATTTGACTCTAGGTATATGTAAAGACAATATGCAACTAACACAATTGGAAATCTCTTGATGTAATTAAATCAGTACTTGATGTCCTAGGATACCAAATTGTTTCCAAAATGAAATTATTATACCGGTATTATACATATAGTTCAACTAAAAATTAGCATGACAGATTTACACCATTTGTAGTATCCTAATTGTCTAACAATTGTAATGCTACTTGGTCTATTCTATATATGCTATTTCCTACATATAATTATTTCATCATCATTATATCATGCTCATGTCCCCATGCCACCTTGCATTTGCGCATTATATAAAACCCCTCTATTTGGTTCTTATCCCGTATGCATTATATTGTATTACTTGTAGTTACCTCCTGATATATTGTATTTGCTTGTTGATAAATTGCTTCATGCCCGAGTTGCGTTGTGGGCATATATTTTCTCAACTCCACCACCTTTCTTTGTCACCACCTTATAATTCCACATTCCAAGCTATATATGAACACTTGTAGTTCTTTTGGCATTTGTCTAGATTATACTCCCTCCGTTTCGTAATATAAGGTGTATAGTTTTCTTGCACGAATATTAGCGCATAGGCTGGGAGGGAAAATTTTGTTGCATTAGGATGTGAATACCCCAGGTGATTGACATGATATAGCGGGAACATATGAAATCTGGGTATCATCTCTCGTCTGATCATATTAGTTACCTCCTAAATAAGAGGAACAAATCTCAAAATTCTCTATACACCTTATATTGTGGAATTTTTTAGAAAAAACTATACACCTTATATTAAGTATGTTGTTTTAACAATATTAAGTATGTGGAGCCTCATGGCCATGTGAGTAGAATTCACTTTATTAAGCTTCCAAATGGTTTTATTTACTATATGCTCATGTATGGTGCTATATTTGGCTACACGTGATCTATTGGGAAAATACACACTACAAGCGTCATTTAGGTTCATACATGTACATATGCTAATTATTTTCATATGTTAAGCAAGCTTATTATTTGTGTGGGCTTTAATTCAAATTCGAATATATGAATGAATACTTGGCCATGATTACAAATAGTTATTTTCACAACTAGTAGGGGATTTTATTCCTCATGCATGGCCCATGCAATAGTATCACCATCTTCCCCTTCTTGTTTACCTATGAATATGGGGCTATTTGTTTTGGATGCATACATATTTGAATCAATTCAAATAAATATCCATGGTCCATCTTTCTTCCTCTTTCTTTTATTTTTGTCTTGGCCAATCTTGCATAAAAGATGCAAGGATCAACCTAATATCCCTAGTTGCCACCTTTGCCACCCCCTTTTGAGCTTGCATGGTTCAATTTAAACAAGTTTTGGATATAAAGAAAACAAACAAAAGGAATAAAACCAAGCTAGTTGAACTAAACCCAAACTAAACTAAATTGTAACCTAGAACCCTAACCAAATTGAGCCCTCTTCTCCCTCTTCTACTAGGTATGGTTGGACCAGATCAAACCACCACCCACGCTTGGACCACCCCCTCTTTCCCCTCTCTCGACAACAAATAGAGGAGAGAGAGAAGAAACTCTAGGCTACCCTACCCTCTCTCCCTTCCTCTAGCTTTTTGCAAAAGTGAGTCCCATGTGCCATTGTCCCTATCCTTCTTATTACCGCACGAACCGAGCCTAGACCCAGTCCATGTCCCACCTTCCTTTGTCCTTCCATCCCCTCTCCTGGACATGGCCATCTCCATGTCTTTCATCTTCTAGATCAGACATCAGCAGAAGTCGGCATAGGGGAGACGGTGGAGCAGATACTGGGTGTTGGGGAAGATGGAGATGTGCCCCTGTTACCACCTGTACACGAATTCGAGGAATGAGGAGGCCAGAACACAAAGTACATGATGGAGTCTGAGGGGTAACCCGAGATCAGCCCCGCGAGCCCCTCCGCAGATTGCCGACATTAGAGGATCAGCAACCTCACCAATGACCTCCTGGTGAGATCCTTCGCCCACTAGACAAGATCCCCCTCCTTCCGGAAGCCTACCTTCGCTAGTCATTTTGTCGAGCAGCCACCATGCTCGCTTGCCGTCGTAGTCACCACCAACGCGTGCATCTGTAGTGTCTGTAGACCCACGAACCCTCTGTTCCTCAGCAAAGCCCGACCGCTGCAGTCCTCCTTCGGACAAGCAATCTGAACAAATGTTGTAGACCATGTTATCCTCTCCATTTTTTGTTTTTGCACCACCGCGGTTTGGCCATCAACTCCATCGCCATCATCGATGGGAGATCACCAAAACCCCTGGGTAACTGTCTTTGCGATAGTTTAGTGAGACTACAACGCAATTGCTTTTGCAGTTAAGCCCTGAACTTCCCAAGCGTCAATCCGTAGTCAACCAAGAAGGCCCACCTTTCAGCCTCACTAACAAACCCGGCCCACACTTTTGATGATAGGAACCCGGGTTTCCTGGAATTCATAGATACACCCTCGACTCTCCCATGTGTCGCACCCTCTTGGGCGCGCTCGCGTGTGGCTCCGGGAAACCCTTGCCCCCACCTATCAGTGCCTCTAGGTAAAACAGAGCTGAGTGAGAAAAACCCAGCGCGGTAATTTTCGCCAGCACAGCCGCTGAGTCAGCCTGGGACCGCTTGTCAGTGCCTATGGGTACGTTAACCGTGAGTATGAAAAGTTCTAGCGAATTTCTAATATAAATAAAAATTCTAGAAATTGAATATATCTAATTTAATTCGTATATTTTTAAATAATTTGAATTTGCAAAAACATCCAAAATGAAATATGAATCAAATTCAAATATGAATTTACACATGTTTTCAAATTTTACCAGAGTCAACTCTAACTAATCAAACCTTGAACATTTGACCCTAATTTGAATTAATTTGATTTAAATACTGTTTTAATTTCATAATTTGAAATAATACAAATAATATATGTTTTTGAATAAGAAAAACATGAGGATTATGAATATTCTATTTAAAATATATTTGAGACATTTAAAATTTTGAAAATAATTTAAATACTATTAAATGCCTATTTCTTAATTAAATCATAATTTTAATTACGTAATTCCGAATTCGACAAATAATATGTCTAAATCGATCAGCGCAACGAACCTGTTCTAACTATGCATTGCATCATATCAATCGGAGCATGAATCATCTAAATATTAAGAATACATCAATGTTTATGGAAGCAAAACATGCCTAAATAATTAATTAAAGTGTTTTATTATTGTTCCCACACCTCACCCATGCCATGCTATGTTATACCATGCAATTGTGCATCATTCCATCATAGAATCTCCTGTTTGCTTGTCGCATATATTCATATGATTGTGCACTTTATTTATTATGGTCTTTTTGTGTTTGGATTTTACCTCGAATAGACACCGAGCAAGGGAAATGCCAAGAGAACCAAGTGTACTACCCGGATCCCGGTTATCCCACTATTGATCCGACAGGCAAGCAATTTCCTAGGCTGGCATACATATAACACCTATACCTCTATCTTATTCTTGCATCATTGAGTCACGATTGCATTAAATTGAAATCTCAAGTATTTCATATCGTTTACTTTAAACCTCACAGAAACTTGTACCCTCAATCCTATGACCCATTACTACATGAGTTGTTTGAGCCATGCGAGTCATATAACTGCATGTGTAGGATTCGTGCGAGTCTTTGGATAATGAGGTACCTATAGGACTTAAATTATGTAGTAATGGGATAACTAAAGAAAGAGGCACCGGTGGGCAATAGTTGTCATTTGGTTCTTACACGCTCACTTGTGTCCCACAGGATCCGAGTACTTGATACCGGTTCCTTGACTATTCACACTATAGACATGTGGGAGACTCTATGGATCACACTATTCACATCTTTATTCTTGGGGCCACAAACTAGTTTGGGGTGTTATTACTAGCATGTACTTATGCCATGCTTTACTGCTTTATTTACTATTGCACGGGAGCACCTATATTATTTTGGATCGCAACACGATTTCGTGGTATCGACAAGCGCAAGCACACTTTTAGGTTCCTAGTCATTTACAGCCGTTCTTAGAAACCCTGGATCCATCTCGGAGTCGGCCAACTTCGTTGCGGGTAGCTTAGTGGGGTGCCCCTCTGAAATCATTTATGAATCTTGCGAATGCATTTTTGTGAGGCCTCGTTGCTTTTTATTTGGTTCTTCCCGAGGTTGATCGTGCGTGTGTTTCTATTTGTGCATTCCCTATAGGGTTAATTTTTCTGAAAGTCGTGTCCGCGGTTATGGACGACTTGGAGCACAAGTTTCCTATCATAGATAACTATCACTCAAGTACCATGTCTAATCTAGCTAAAACCTGACTAGTAAATAGTGCAACACTCATGGAATGGTTAATAAAATTGCCAACAGATGGGGTGTTCTTCTTCCTTATTGTCGGTAAGCGAAAGGGAGGGAGAGCGATGTTTATTAATGGTACTTATATAACTGTTGCTTCTAATTAACGAGCATTCGTCTATATCTGGTTGAGCGGATATAGTAGCGTGTCTCAATAGACCTATTTAGATATTATCTTTCGCTGCAATTGCGTCACACCCAGGTTGTTCCCTTTAGATGCATTAAGACTTGCTGATTACCCCTTGGGTCTCACATGATAAATATTTGTTTAGATGAACAGGTTTACTAACAGGAAGGTTACTGGGTCGAGGAGACGTATGATGGTGAAAACAACCATCAGGTGTAGAGATTTCGGGGATGGGGATCCATGAGATCTGTGGGCGGGATGTGCTTATTTCAGGGGCATCTTATGCTAATTTGCTTCTTATCCGTACCAGGATCTTGTTTTCTGCTTCCGACTAGTACTCTCATGTGTGATGTATATGGATGTATCCTAAACTATTATCTCTATCTAGGTTATTTTGATCTTATCATATGGCGTTGAATATTTCTATTTCTATTGTTTTTAGATGGTCTGTCTCTGATGTACTCTTGTATGTCATGGACATACACACTTGTGTATGTTTTGTTCATATACCTGTTGACTATGCCGCTCACACTTGATATGATGTTGTTACAAAGTAGATAGGGTGGTTGGTCGGTACTGTGCCCTGCTCCGCTTAGATGGGGCTTACACTTGGGTGAGCCTTGGGCCTCCGTGGTAGGACACCTTATGCACTTTGGATTCATCATGGCTTGTTGCTTAGAGCATAGGGTCCGAGGTATTAGACCATTCTTGCCATACAAGTCTTTGATGATAAAGACTACAAGAAAAAACCCAATTGTTTGGACAACAAAAGAATATTACAGTACTAAAATAGGAGATGCAAATGCCTAAACTATAGATGTTCTAAAATTATCAAAGGAAATATTCTCAGTGCTACACATACCTTGTTGTGAACGCACCACCACGAATGATCTATCAAAATACACAATAATAGTTGAAGAACAACAAGTCAATGTGTTCACCTCGGCAGTGGAGGAGAGTTCATCATCGAGAGGGTAGTCGCATGGGCCTTATATCTCGTGCAGGGAGATGTGGTCGAAGATCTCATGCCTGGTAGCCCTTGGCAAGCTCAGTGTCCAGTTCTTGAAGTCTTTCGCGGGGCCGGCAAGGTAGACGAGCTACCAGAATGAGCACATGAGATTGCTTTTCAATTCAGTTGTTGATAAACTGATACCAAAGTTAGGCTTTTCAATTCAGTTGTTGATAAATTGGTAGCAAAGTTAGGCTTTTCAATTCAGTTGCTGATAAACTAATAGCAAAGTTAAGTTAAATGGAATGAGCACATCAGATTGCTAGTCACACTACTTGTCTACTGATACATCACACTCGTAATTTACTTTGACATGGTACAATTAACAAACAGTCTGCTATGATATATGAGCAAGATCTTTCTAACCTATAAAGCCTTGTAGTAGGCCTCAGGACCCTCAATGAAGAGAAGATGGCATAACAGATCTTCGCTAACCATGCCGATCAGCCATAGGTATGGCCCCGTGGCCTTGGAATGTATGAAGTGGAAACTTATCTTGGTGTGCATGCTTGCCTTGAACACAACAACGAACAGATTAATAGAGATTTGGCATAACCCGGAATCGTAACACCAGCTATTCAGGGCTTAATCAAATCTTTAAGCAATCCAAGTGTAACTAGAGGATCATTTATTTAGCATCAAGATACGCAAAGTAATTTAAGACGTTAGACAACTATTGAACAATTAATCTTGTGAATATGATCATTTAACCTGAATTTAAGGTTTATGGAGAATGAATTTCACATGCTAAAATAATGTACTAGTAAATGGGTCGAACAAAAATGATGAAAATAGCTAGCGATGACAAGTCTGATATCATCTCTTTAATTTGAATCATAACCACACACTAAGGTTAGTATATTCTTCCTGTATCAGTACCTTGAAACCAGCTCTATGAACAAAAGGGAGACCTACGAACATAAGCAGATCTCTAAGGCAGATTCAAACGGAAGGCAAAATGAGCTATCATAGTAGTTGAGTTGATTGCTAAGATACCTAGTGAATAATTTTCATGGAAATCATAGCTCATGAACATATATAAAAACAATAGCAAGCAAACAATTCATTCTAATATAATTTAGGGGTGATGACTCAAGAGGAAGGCAACAAAAACAACCACCAATGATTTTTCAAGAATCTGACAACTATTTCACTTTTCAAATCTAGGAAACAATATTTAATAGTAGTATCAAATCGCACTAGAACAAATAGCAGGGCATCTGCAAAATCCTTAATGACACAAGAACAGAGAATATCCCATCGCTCGAAGATCAGTAGTATCCCATCAGCAGAACATAAATCATAGGAGTATCTAGCATATCATAGTAAACACATTGCGTGAAGAATACGATAGGAGAAGAAGTACGAATATGGGACCAGACCTACTTGGATTCCAAATTGGAGATGATCTTCTATCGACGGAGGGAGGTGGGATCTAGTGCGAAGTACGAATCTAGGACCACACCTGCTTGGATTCCATGTTGGAGACGATCTGATGTCGATGGAGGGAGGTGGGCTCTAGTGGCTCCAACTGCTCCAGCACGTACTTGCCCGCGTCTGTGTACCCTACACTCCTGTTGAACTCAATGGGAAGCCTATCCGAAGAGCATCTCATCGAGGAGATCCCTGAGGCACATATCAAGTGAAGAACACTACCGGTGTAGAGCTTGGTGGCTAGCACAAACTCATCGACGATGAAGGCCTTCTTCGCCTTGCTCTTCAAATTTGACGCGGTAGCTTGCATCTGCGGCAAGGTTGGATCTAGCCGACGCGATGATCTGGGTAGACAAATTCGGCTAGCGCGGGAGGGAGACGCCAAATGCGGCGGTGTGGAAAATGGAGGGTTAGGGTTTGCAGCTGTGAGGTGAACATGGTACTATACTAATAAGCGCCCCCACCATCGATTGGGTGAACGGTAGTTGTCGTATGTGGGGCGGGAAGTGGAGATGGAGGAGGAGGCGGGGCAGGAACTGGAGATGGGGGCTAGGGTTCGGTTCGATCTAGCGCTAAGGGGTGGCGGCGAAGGAGGTGTGATGTGTTAGGGTTGTGATGTGGCCTGTGGGACTTAAACAAAAAAATTGTCTGGCAAAGGCGGGGAAAGAGAGCTGATGGCGCGCGCGTCCCATTTTTCGTGCATGAACATACCTCTAGACGTCAGTAAGTATGTGACTGACACCAGGACCCATTTTTTGGAGGAGGCTATACTGCAGTGGCTTTGTTAAAGTTGGGTGGCATATTCTTAGTCTACAAACTTAGTATAGGCATAAGTTACCTCTATTCTCAAAAAAGGTTGACTCCTACCTCTTGGTACGTTTTAAAAACTCATTATCCGTGTATAATAAAGCTAAATAGAATACATATACGAAGTTATTGGTATTAGTATTTTTAATGTTTTTCATAGGAAAATGGAAGTCAAACATAGTCAAAGCAATGTTCATTCAAGAAGTTTCAGTCATGACAAATATAAAAAAATGTCCTGAATAAATGGGCTACAGGCCCTTCGAAGAATCCAAGACGAAATCCATGAATTTTTTCTAACGAATTATTTGTTTTGTCATAGATATATGGACTTTTCAGGCCTTTAGCTAGGTCGTGACATTTTGTCCAAAATGTCATAGATCCGTGACGAAATTTGTGGAAATCCACCACACATTTGTTTCGTCATGAGAAAATGTCATGGATTGACCAAAATCTTCTAGTGTGCGTGTGAGGAACGCGTGACTCCCGGGCTAGGAACTTCTCACCACCTGTCGTGGATGCAGATTGGCGGTGTTGCCATCCTGTTTTGTGCTTAGGGTCGTGCAGATGTAATCGATGACGATGGGATGATACGGCTGTCGTCCCATCTTGTCTCGGATGGAACGCCAGTGGCACAATAAATGCTTGGGCAGGGCAGAGCTACTGGGAGTTCATGCCACGTGTGTGTCATGTCGGTATGTGCGCTTCTAAAGCTCCTCGCATTGTTGACTTTGGGGGATCCTAGCCATCTTTGTCCCATTTTGTCTCCACCTATGTGCCTACATAATTCTTGAATACGTGTGGCCGTGTTTCCAGGTGGCGTGGGCCACGCGTTCTCCATGCCTACCCGCGTATTGTCATGGGAACCAACTGGGTGCTCACTACTTCGCGGGTAGCATGTAATACCTCAGACCCTACACTCTAAGCAAAAAGGCAGGAATGAACCCAAAAGTGGATAAGGGATTCTACTGTGGATGCCCAAGACCACCCACGTGTAGGCCCGTAGAAGCGGAGCAGGGCACAATACCGGCCAACCATCCTACCCACTTTCAAAAATATCGTGACAGGAGCGAGTGGCGTAGTTAACAGGTATGCGAAAAAACATACACAAGTGTGTATGCCAGCGACATACAATAGTACATCAGAGTCAGACCATCTAAAAACAATAGAAACAAAAATATTCAACACCATATGGAAAGATCCAAATGTCCTAGATAGAGATAATCATTTAGGATACATCCCCATACATCACACATCGGAGTATCAAGCGGAAGAGGAAAACAAGATCCGAGTACGGACAAAAAGAAAATTGGCATAAGATGCCTGAAAATAAGCACATCTCACCCACAGATCTCAAGGATCTCCATCCCTAAAATCTCTACACCTGACAGTCGTTGCCACCATCATCGGTCTCTTTGACCCAGTATCTTTCCTATGCGTAAACCTGTCCATCTGAACCAAATATTTATCGTGTGAGACCCTAGAGATACTCAGCAAGTCTTGATGCATTTGAAGGAAACAACCTGAGGTGTCGCAATTGCAGCGAAGATAATAGATAAACAGTTATATAGAGACACGCTACAATATCAGCCCAACCAGAGATGGCAGAAAAACATCCCATCCGTTGGCAATTTTATTAACCATTTCATGAGTGTTGCACTATTTACTAGTCATATCTTAGTAAGATTAAACACGGTACTTTAGTTATACTTGTCTATGATCGAGAAACTTTGCTCTAAGTTATCCATAACCTTAGACACGACTTTTAGAAAGATTTACCCTGGAGGGGTTCACAAATAGCAACACACGCATGATAAACCTCAGGAAGAATCAAATAAAAAGCAACGAGGCATTACGACAATGCATTCACATTATTCATAAATTATTTCAGGTGGCCATCCCACTAAGCTACCTGCAACAGTTGGCTGACCCCGAGACGGACACAGGGTTTGTGTCAATGGCTATAAATGACTAGGAACCCGAAAGTTTGAGTGAGCTTGTCCATACCGCGAAAACATTCCACGTTCCAAAATAGTCCAGCGCTCCACACGCAATCGTAAATAAAGTAGTAAAGCATGGCATACGTAGAGGATAGTAATAAATCCCCAAACTACTTTGTGGCCCCAAGAAATAAAATGAGAATCAAGCTGAGGAGAAAGGGATTCATGGTCCCACATGCGGATAGTGCGATAGTCAAGGAACAGGAATCAAGTACTCGGGGCCTACATGACACAATTGAGCATGGAAGAACCAAATAACAACTATTGCCCACCGGTGTATCTTTCTTTCGCTATCCCATTACTACTCAGATTAAGTTGTTTAAATACCTCATTATTCAAAGACTTGCACAAACCCTACACATGAAATTCTATGACACACATGGCTTAATCAACTCCTATGGTAATGGCTCATAGGATTGAGGGTACAAGCTTCGGTGGGGTTTAAAAGTAAAGGCTATGCAATACTTGGGATTCAACTTAATGCAATCGTGAATCCATGATGCAAGAATAAGATATAGGCATAGGTACTATATGTATGCAAGGATGGAGAAATGCTTACCTTTCGGATCAGTAGTAGTGTAACCTGGATCCGGGTAGTACTCTTGGTTCTCTTGGTAGTTCCCTTGCTCGGCATCTGTCCGGAATAAAAGCCAAACACACAAAGGTCCATAATAAATAAAGTGCACAATCATATTAATAAATGCATCAAGCAAACAAGGTATGCCATGATGGAATGATGCACAATTACATGTTATAACATAGCATGGTATGGGTGATGTGTGGAAAGAATAATAAAGCACTTTAATTAATTATTTAGGCATGTTTTGCTCCCATAAAATGGTCTAGTCGCGCTAATCGAGTTAGACATATTATTTGTCGAATTTGGATTTACGAAATTAAACTTATGATTTAATTAAGAAAAAAGCATTTAATAGTATTTAAATTATTTCGAAATTTTGACTTGCTCAAATAATATTTTGAATCGCATATTCATAATCCTCTTGTTTTTTGATTAAAAACATATATTATTTGTAATATTTGGAATTATGAATTTAAAACAATATTTAAGTGCAAACTAATAAAATTGGGGTCAAAAGTCAAAGATTTGACTAGTTAGACTTGACTCGGGTCAAATTTGAAAACATATTTGAATTCACATTTGAACATGATTCATATTTCAATTTATAAACATTTGCAAATTCAAATTATTTAAAAAGATATGAATTATATTAGATTTATCAATTTTCTGAAATCTTTTATTGAATTCGAAAAAAAGTCTGGGACTTGTTACACCGACCGGGCTTCTAGCCACAGTCAATGTCATGTGGGTCGCGCGGTGCTGATTAGGCTGCCGCGCGCGGGGCTTTGCGGGCATGACAAGTGGCAAAGAAGGGGCTACGGGTTGGTTTTAAAAAGGTGAGGGGCCCAATTAGAAAAACATCCACACGTGATCTTTTGAAGTAAAATTGATAGGTCGAAAAAGAGTTAGATCGACCTAACTTCTCCAGAAGATGGCGATCAAACAACTGGGAATTTCACCATGACCAAAAAACGAAAGATGAAGAGGGCATCACGTGCTCCAACTTTTATTTAGGATGTTTTTCTAGAGGATGGTTACAACGCCCCGAAACTTGACAAGAATAGAGGGGGTTTATATGGTCAAAATCGACCAAAACTGAACACACGTGGACAGATTTTTGCTCGAAATTTGGTGGAAGAAAAGGAGAGCTACAGTGCTCAGATTGGAGTGTCATTTGAGTCTAAAGGTAGTTGGATGATTCCTCTATGCGGAAGTATGCGGGTTGGTGCTGAAGTCGATCTGTGGTGGTCGCTAGATACACGAGAATGATGGCTATGAAATACCACTTCTTTTAGCCATATAAAATATGCCATTTGTCTCTCATATCATGTTTCTTCTAGCTATAGCTATGCCTTATATGCATGACTTCCAGTTCTCATTTACTTTCATATGAGCTTTGCACATTTAGTAGTTTTCGTAGAATTCTATCACTTTCCTTATCTATGACATGTATGTAGGTGTTGGTGAAGATTATGGATAAAAAGGAAAAAAGAGAGCATAGTGTGGAGGAGCTGTAGGGACCAGACTTAGCCATTTGAGAGGTTGGAAAATTGAAATTTTCCAACTACTCAAAATAAATATCCAAGACCATAGGGTTGTAGCCCTCTACGAGGCAAACTCAACGAGCCCAAGAACACCCAAAACGGAGTTCGTATGAAGATATGATGGCCAAAACACTGCGTAACACCGAAGGTTTGACGAGCAACTATACGACCGGAATCATTTTTCCAGCCGTATAGTTGCGCCCGTATACTTGAGAAAAAGGTCGCAAACAACTGGATTTTTCTCTAGAGAAGCCCCTGAACCTTCCCTAAGTCATATGACGGTATTGGGGGAACCGTAGGGCACCCCGAAGGCCTATATAAAGGAGGGAGGATCCAAGAGAGAGCCACCAAGCCATATCCTCCACCATGGCGGAGCCCTGCCACCGTGCCACCGCCATAGCCGCCTCCAATCTGATTCGCACCATCACAATCACACAAGAGGAGAAGGTACTAGGATCTTGAAGTCCTCCACATTGATCTACATCGTCATCTTCATCAACAACATCTCCATCACCGATCCCCTTTGGTTACTTGTTGTAATTCTAGATTGAATCTTGGATTTGCACTTGTCTTCAATTGTATCATCATACTTCATCCATATTCTATCCATGATGTTGATTGCCTTCATGTGTAAGTAGTTTCCTTTGTTCTTGGGGAGATGGAGAAACCCTAGTATGAGATTGAATTGAGATAAAGATTATTAAGTGATATTGTTCATTGTGTGTCTATATTAGATTTCCTTCATCTTGATATTGGGTGAAACGCGCCACTCAATATTTTTCTCACTGAGGACTAGATGGAGGGAACTACTTGTTGGTATATGGAGGGATGATAGCACTTACGGTAACTATAAAGCTGTTGTCATTCCTTACGTATCAGCTTGGGAACCAAGGAGAACTCACGGAACATTGTCCATGCTATGGGATACATCTTATGGGGTAAAGTCCCTTAATAGCGGAGTAATCCGATTGTTGTCGATTATTGTCTGTTGTGGTGATAACCTACAAGTATAGGGGATCGTGTGTAGCCTTTTTGATAAGTAAGAGTGTCGAACCCAACGAGGAGCTAAAGGTAGGATAAATATTCTCTCAAGTTCTATCAACCACTGATACAACTCCACGTACACTAAACGTTTGCATTATCTAGTAAATAAAATGAGAGCAACAATGCGAGTAATAGAGATAGCTTTGCATGATAATAAATAACAAGAAAGCAAAGCTAGTTGCTGTAGCAATAAAATACACTAAACTAACAGAACCATGAGTGTGGAATAGTGGTGGTAATTGTGGTGGCTTTGTCTAAGTTTAAATAGAGAATAGATTGGGTTCATTGTCTTCAATGCAGTTTTTTTATGTGGGAGAGGCAAAATATACATGTGCTTCACTACTTGGAATTACATGTACTATATGATTGGATTATTAGCAAACATCCGTAAGTACTAAGCAATGCATTAAGGTTTCCCCAACCATAGCCTTAAGTTTAATGGTCCTCTTACTCCCATACGTGCAACGTTCGGTTCGGCCCTCGGGTTTCACATCCTCAGAACTTCCCCCTTCCTCTTACACATACTACAACCCCTATGATGTTTAATCCATGCACGCACAAATATAATGGACACCAAAGTACTATACCATATCAACATACAACTCTAATGAACCAAAGACGTTCAACCATTCAATCTAAGAACAAAGAAACTATGCAAACATGACATAGATCATAGTATTATAACTTATAACACCAAACACCATGTTTACATAGGACGATACAGAGGTGTGTGGGAGGATGAACCACTGCATACTAGGTGGATTAGGTGATGGAGATTGCGGTGAAGATGGTGAAGAGGGCGGCAGCGCGCGGGGGACTCCTTCCCTACCGCCGGTATCATGGGGGAGCACCGCCCCTTAGCCCCTTCCTTCATGGCTTCTTGGGAGCCCTCCGCTATGGAGATGGGATCCATGGGGGAGGCAAAAACATGGCTTTGGTGGCTTCAAATTCGTGGGTGGAGATGCCTTGGGCGAATTAGGTTTCCTCCCTTTATATAGCTTCTCGGATTTCCGTTACCCCATCTTGGGCTGCAGTAAATCGCGCCTAAAAGGCCCGTCCAGACTCGGAATCAGCTAAATTTTATATCCAGAACGTTTGTCGCGAAATTTCAAATAATTTTGTAGTTGAAGAGTTTTCCGTTTGACACTGTCTTCGACCCGAAACGTGACCATCTTCAAAAAGAGTTCTGAGACAGATTTCTGGAAAAATCCTAATTTGACTCCAACAAGGTTTCCACTTGTATTCTTGGTAATTCCTACACATCAAAGTGTAAAACAAGAACATTGTGCACTTTTGCAACTATTAGTAGGTTAGTCCAAATAAATCATAAACTTTATAAAAAAAGGAGTGTCAAAAGCATATTATTAGCATAAAACCATCAAAAATTATAGATACGTTATGGAAGTATCAACATCCCCAAGCTTAGTTCCTGCTCGTCCTCGAGTAGGTAAATGATCAAAACAATATAATTTTTGAGGTGACATGCAGACAACACAATCTTGATCATCATTATTGTAAAAGTATTGATAGCTGGGAATAAGATACTCTAAACATGAATCATGAAAGAAAGAGTTCTAACAATAAGACATAGCAACTATGTTATAACTTGAAAAGGAACAAACAAAAGATTCATGAATAATAGTTTTTGCAAGACGTTTGTTTGTTTCACATAAAGAAAGCATAATGAGAACAGTATTCAACTTGTCCCTCATAGAGTAGCAAAACGTAAATTCATAGGACACCTTCAAATTTCATAAGGGTGACTAGATACAAATAGTTTAGGAACAAGCAATATCAAAGTTATGCATCAATCAACAAGTCTTGGGACAATGCACATAGAACTAAGAATGACAACTATGCTCTCTTAATTGGTGCATAAAGATAGAAGGTGGAGACTCAATATAAAAGTGGAAGAAAGGCCTTCATAGATGTAAGCAGGGATTCAAGTCTCATAAAGAGCTTTCAAAAATTATGGTACTTATTAGCTTTCAGCTCTCATTGCCCCTATCATAAGCATCTTGAAGTGATTAAGGTTAAAGTGAACAAAATATGGAGTATATGCTTGACAAAGTATAAGTTGGAAATCTCATGTCCCTTGAATACGAGGGCCTCTCCTCATGCTACTCAAGTTAGTTACCGGTAAGTTCTTGTCATAGTAAGTACAAGTGTATCACAGAGAACCGCCAACGGGGTACCCCTTGCCCGATGATACGGAAGAATCCCCATATCAAAATGACAAGGCAAGCAGACAATGAGCATCTCAGCAATCTTCTTATTTACCATGGGAAAATGGTGCTTTTTTCTCTTTTTCCTCTTTTCTCATCTCATTTTTTTTCTTTTTTCTCAATCTCTATCTCTTTTTTTATAAGAAGAATGCTTCGTAGATTGCTCATTATGGTTACGCTGCAGGTTTCCACCATGATTAGGCATGGATTAGACCGGCGACCTAGGCGTTTCTCTAACACACATACATAACTCCATGGACTTACAAGCTCCCCTTTCATTTCACACCAACGACATCCATAGACAAAAGAGCATGATATCAACTAGGTACAATGTACAAGTGCAATATTGAAAGCGTTCCCCATGACAACATGGTTCTGCTAATCCCCAACATATAAGTGCAAGCATATACAACATAGATGACACAATGGTTCAAGTTTATTAGGGGCAAGAAAAGTAAAGTGTGCCATCAAGTTCGTGAGAGCTTTAATCACTAGTTTTCTCATAACAAGTTTAATTCGGAAGGTAGATAAAAGTATGAATATACTTGGAATACAAAATTCTAATAGATAAGTATGGTGGACTCTTTAGGATAACTTGGTTTTATTTGGAGTTGGATGCATGAGTGGAACTCATACTTGGTTATGGAGGCCTGCAAAAGACTAGGAGCGACCAACTAAAAGAGCAATAATGGCCATAATCATGCAAAGTGACAAAACGTCATTAATTAAAGCATAAAGTGATATTACAAGTCGAAAACTAAAGGATCATAAAGGCTATGGTGACTTGGGATAGTCATAACATGGTGTGAGCATGCGCCAAGTCAACCCAAATAAAGAATCAAAGAGGATACCACAATACTATGCTTTAATATGCTAAAACAACGCATGATTCTTTCAAGGCACATTAAGCAATCTCAATTGTTTATAACATGTCATGCTACAGCAAAAATCACTAAGCATAAATCCAAAACAATATCAATCATGACATGACAAAGCATAGGCCACCGTAAAAAACGAGCTCCTTTTACCACTTAAGCATGAACTTTTCCTACTCTTTTCCAATCCAAACCACATTTATTTGAGAACTAATGTATGAAAGAGGGGGTCCAACCAATTTATTCAAGAAAACTAAGAAAACCAAGCAAACGAAAACTAAAATCAAAAACGAAGACGCTCCAAGAACAACACAATTATGCATGAAACAATAAAAATGAAGTGTTTGGAAGAACCTAAGATTTTTATTGATGAAGAAGGGGATGCCTTGGGCATCCCCAAGCTTTGACGCTTGTAATTCTTGGATATTTCTTGGGGTGACACGGGGTGGCATCCCCAAGCTCGAGCTTTAGTCCATTCTTCATCTCATTACATCATTCTTTCCTTAACACCTGAAATGTTTCCTTCATACTAAACTTCACATAATCTTCATTAGCAACATTAGTCTACTCAAGGTAATAAGTCTTTGGGTTCATTTTCAACACCAATAAAACTTCCATCAAAACACAAGCTACTGTAGCACTTCCCTTAAAAATCTCAATTCCCCAAAGAGAACCCAAAAAGGAATCAACAAGAAGCAAATGCAAATAATGGCAGAAATCTGTCAAAACCGACCAGCCGATAGAAACCAAATTTTTCGAAGACCTTCTGTTGCTCAAATCGAAAAGTGTTGAACTAACGAAAGTTTGATAACAACCTGGGGCAGAAGCAAAAAATATTACAGCTCAAATCGACATACGGAGATTTTACACGAATGTTTACAGCGAAGCACAAAAATCTATTTCGGGACAACAACTTTCCCAAGCATTACTTCTCTCTCATTAGAGGTTACTCTTGGCACAAAAAGAAAATAAAAAGGATAAAGAGAGGTTATTACTTAAGTTATAACTTCCAAGACTAAACTAAAACTTTTGGGTTATCTCCCAATAAGTACTTTTCTTTAATGCCTTTAAGTTAGGCACAGGATCAAGATTCAAGTATTTTTGAATGAATAAGCATTAAGATCAATACCAGAAATATCTTTCTTTTTCAAGGCTTCATGCATTCCTACAAGTTCTTAACTGAAAATCTTCCATGCAAATATTTGTTTTGGTTTCATAGGCATGAACACAAGTGTTCAAGGTCGACCCCCACTTAACCATTACTCATCTTTCCAATCACTTCCCTTTTTTAAAATGTTTTTAGGTAACAAGTTCAACTAATTTTTTTTTGTAATTCGCATTCCCTATCCATACTAATATAGAGAACAACTTAAAACTGAAAGTAAAACCTACTTAGAGATAAAGAAAACAAGTGCATGCAAGAATATTCACCCACACGCTATTGCTCCCCGGCAATGGCGCCAGAAAAGGTCTTGATAACCCACAAGTATAGGGGATCGTGTGTAGCCTTTTCAATAAGTAAGAGTGTTGAACCCAACGAGGAGACAAAGGTAGGATAAATATTCTCTCATGTTCTATCAACCACTGATACAACTCCGCACACTAAACGTTTGCATTATCTAGGAAATAAAACTAGAGCAACAATACGAGTAATAGAGATAGCTTTGCATGATAATAAATAACAAGAAAGTAAAGATAGTTGCCGCAGCAATAAAATACACTAAACTAAAAGAACCATGAGTGTGGAATAGTGGTGGTAATTGTGGTGGCTTTGTCCAAGTTTAAATAGCGAATAGATCGGGTTCATTGTCTTCAATGCAGTTTTCTATGTGGGAGAGTCTAAATATACATGTGCTTCACTACTTGGAATTACATGTACTATATGATTGGATTGTTAGTAAACATTCGTAAGTACTAATCAATGCATTAAGGTTTCCCCAACCATAGCCTTAAGTTTAATGGTCCTCTTACTCCCATACGTGCAACTTTTCGGTTCGTCCTCAGGTTTCTATCACTCCGGCAGAACTTCCCCTTTCCTCTTACACATACTACAAACCGTATGATCTTTAATCCATGCACGCACAAATATAATGGACACAAAAGGACTATACCATACCAACATACAACTCTAATGAATCAAAGACGTTCAACCATTCAATCTAAAAACAAAGAAACTATGCAAACATGACATAGATCATAGGATTATAACTTATAACATCAAACACCATGTTTGCATAGAATGGTACAGAGGTGTGTGGGAGGATGGACCACTGTATACTAGGAGGATTAGGTGATGGAGATTGCGGTGAAGATGGTGAAGAGGGCGGCGGCGGCGCGGGGGACTCCTTTCCCGCCGCCGGTATCATGGGGAAGCACCGCCCCTTAGCCCCCTTCCTTCATGGCTTCTTGGGAGCCCTCCCCCATGGAGATGGGATCCATGGGGGAGGCAAAAACGTGGATTTGGTGGCTGCAAATTCGTGGGTGGAGATGTCCTGGACGAATTAGGTTTCCTCCCTTTATATAGCTTCTCGGATTCCCGTCACCCCATCTTAGGCTGTAGTAAATCGGGTCTAAACGGCCCGTCCGGACTCAGAATCAGCTAAATTTTATGTCCAAAACGTTTGTCACGAAATTTCCAACAACTTTGTAGTAGAAGAGTTTTCCGTTTGATGCTGTGTTCGACCTGAAACGGGACCATCTTCAAAAAGAGTTCTGAGACAGATTTCTGGAAAAATCCCAATTTGACTCCAACAAGGTTTCCACTTCTATTCTTGGTAATTCCTACACATCAAAGTGTAAAAGAAGAACATTGTGCACTTTTTAAACTATTAGTAGGTTAGTCCAAATAAATTATAAACTTTATACAAAAAGAAGTGTCAAAAGCATATATTATTAGCATAAAAGCATTAAAAATTATAGATACGTTATGGAAGTATCATCTGGTTATGCCTGATGATGTGTGTAGTGGTTGCTGTCTATTCGTCCATATATGGAGCTCCTCCCACACATATTATAAATTGTCTTATTCATTATAATAATTTTGATCACTCTTTCTAATTACTAGCGGTGGATCCACTACTGCCTAGAACTCTTTCCATCATCTTGCAGACTTTCGTAATCATACTTGCATGCTCTTTTTTACTTATAGATTTAGTTTACTTATTGTTGTCTTATTTGAAAAGCCAAAAATATCTTTTACACAAAAGTCGCATTTTATCTTGTTACATAAAATTTTATTTAGCATTACTATTTCTGTATTTAGTTCAAAGAGTTATTAGACTTCAGACTTCTGCTCCCTATGGGATCGATATCTATATTGTGAAACTAGCTACAAATGATTTGTGCACTTGCAGTCATCAGGCAACAGAGGGTGCAGGACTTTTGTCGTGTGCCGGGAGCTGAACTGGTAGCAAGCACACGGATGACGCAACATGCGGCAGAGCAGCACGGACGGCCGTCGTCAGGATGTTCTAGATGGAGGACGAACTAGGATGGGTTAGAGGGAGGCGGTAGCTCACCGGGATGGTTCACATGATGTCGACCAAGCTCGATGGCGACAGTGGAAACCGAAAGAGGCAGCAGATGGAACGGCAACCATGGCGGGTATGGTGGTGGTGAGCGTCTTCCTGCGATGTTCTGGTGCTTCTCTGCATCCTAGGAGTCGATGAGGAAGCAGATGGAGCCCCCGGTGCTCCTGGATCGCCTTTGGGAGTGTCAGTTCGGCGAGGCTAGAGGGTGGCCAAGCTAGGTTTTGTGTTAGACAAGCCATGGCGTTGAACAGAGGTAGAAGAAGATGGGGAGGCGCTTGGCTTCGCCCAGATGGGATCTGGGAGGTGATCTATAGGGTTTTGTGGTGCTGCAAGAGATAAGGAAAGGAGGGGAAGGAGTAGATGGGTTGGTTTCTTGCAAAAAGGTGAGGAGATAGGATTCATTGGAATTGGGGTGCTTCTCTCATTTATCTTTCTTGTTTTCTTGCTCGATAGGAAGGAGAGGGGGACCAGGGCAGGGAGGGGTCGGTAGGGTACTGCACCAGGTAGGACATCAGGGTGCGGTTCAGGTTTTTGGTCAGGTTCAGGTAATTAGGGTGGGTCTCGTCAGATGTTCCAGTAGCTAGCCTAGACTTGGTTTGGTTTCAAAAGATGGCATGTGTGAGTGTGTATGTTAGCACCCCATGGTTTGAACATAAATAGTTAGCACCGGATTGTTTGAAAAAGAGAGATTTGAATCCGATAAAACAAGCTCAAGGCCCAAGGAATACAAAAACACAAGATCCATAGATTTAAAAGCAAAGAGAAGTTTGGCTTTATTCTTTCATGTGCGAAGAATAGATAGTGTGGGTGCATGTATGATCATTTGGTGAAAACCATATGGTACATGTAGAATGTTGGATAGAAGGAAAACAAACAACAACAAAAATAAAGAAACCAACAAGGTCCATGGCATGAATTCAAAGGTTTGGATCAAACCCTAACATGGCATGTAGATGAAAAGAGAAGATTCATACAATATATACATGGCTTGATTTTAAATACCAAAGAATATACAATGGCCACATATATATGCATGCTTGGAATTGTAGATAGATGATATCATAACGGAAGTTGGTATTATCAAGTTAGTAGGTGGAAGGATGGTAAGAGAGATGTCCCCAACTCATGTTGGACATTATAGAATTTATCAAGAACCAAATACATTATATCAAGAAGAAAAATAATAATAAGGCAAATGCATTATGACGAGAAGAACCAAATGAAAGGTTTTAATATGATGGTAAAATGCAATGTCGCATGGTGACATTAGCATGACGTAATGATGATGCAATAAAAGTCATGTAGGAAGTAGAAATATATAGACTAGGCAAGTAGCATTAGAATTATTAGACAATTGGCACGCTACAACTCTCCCCCACTTAACAAGAATCTTGCCCCGAGATTCCAAAGAAAAGAAAAAGACCAAGGCGAGGTGGGTGTTCGGAACAAAGGTGATCCACACGTTTCCAGGTTGATTTCTAAATGGAATGGTGTGAACAACACACCTTGCAAAACTTGCTAGACTTGTTGCGAGTCTAGGTTTTTCTTCTTCAAAACAGGTGATTGATGGACCTTGAGGATTATTGTGAGACGAGAAAGGTAGGATGAACATAGCTCCGGTGATCTCAAGAAACACGATCAAAGAATAGAAGCACTTCTTGAAAGAATATTGAAATACAATGTATTAAGTAGAGAAAAGAAAGACACATCATTAGGATTAAAGATCAACGAATGCGTGTGAATATGATTGTTTGTTTCACCGGAAGAAAAGATCAACTTTGGAGAAGTTATCAACCACTATGAAAATAGCATTGTTACTTCCCTTAGATTAAAGGAATGCAGTTCATAACAATATTGCTTTCAAACAATATAGTTCCCTGATACCACGAAAAAGGTTTGGGTTAGGAGTTCTCGGATTAGATTCTTCTTGTCTCGGTAAGAACCAAAGCATCATACAATTGAGGTGCACGGATTTATCTTCAAGAGAAGGAGGTGACCCAAATTTATTGTGGAATCTTGACGAAGAAGCTGAATGATGAATATTTGGAGTTTATTGTATAGATGTTTATTGCTTTCTGACAAGGGGAGATCTCGGCAATGTCCATAAATAAGAACTTAGGGTTTCGCGGAAAAGAGAATGCTGGGGATTTCGTCGGAAGTCAGGAAATAATGGGATCAAAGTCGCCTGAATATTATGAGGGATTGCTTTGTTACAAAATGCTTGGGGATTGTTCGGTGTCTATTGTCTATATCTAAAGTTGGGTGTAACGTCTATTGTATTGTGCCCCCCTTCTCGTTGGCCCCTCCTAGCCTTTATATATGGGGAGGCTAGGTCTCGGGTACCAATACAAGTAGGTTACAAGTTAGAGTTTGTATCTAATCTAGTCTTGTACTTTCCTTGTCTTATATCGCCAGGAGTTCGTGTCCTTGTATACTTCATATCAGCCAAACCGTCGTGGGCTTCATGGATCTTGTAAAATCTTCGGGCGAGGGTTCCGTTGGGCCGCACCATATATACCAATAATAGGCACCCGAAGGGTTATGCCCATGTCCGTAGCCCCTGAGGCTATGTTCGGATGCTTGCATCCGAGCATAGGCTTAAAGTCCTTTTTAATATGCTCGAAAGGTGAACTCGAAGATTTCTTCGGATGCGTGAAATTGTCGATGTCTTGTTTAGCTGATGCAATGGATGAAGTTGTCTTGTTCTTGAAGCGTTGTCAGCATTTTCATCAGGTGCTCCCAATGGGAGTAACCTTTGTGGCTACACTTGGGTAGACTCAAAGTTATCCTTCTTCATTGTAGAGATTCTTCCGTCGACTCCTGTTTGGAGGATTTCTATTTTTTCTATCCGGTGCGCGGCTAGAACTCCCGATGGGAGGAGCCCCCGAGGCTATGTTCAGGTGTTTGCACTAGAGCATAGGCTCAGAGATCTTCTTCATCCGAGAATTTCTTCGTGTAGATAAAATAGGGACACTAGAAAAAGACATGTATATTGTATAAAGTTTGTGTATGTATCAGCCGAAAGTATAGCTTATTGTAATTTGGAATCGTTATATATTTTTGTCGATGGCTATGGCGGTTGCGCCCCTCGTGAGACCTTTTCGTTAGCCTGATGCCCACTGGGCCAGATCAGCTACTCGGGTCAAAGCGTGTTTTGACATATTTCATGGCAGAGCCGAAGGATTTTTAAGTTTTCGGTGAGTAGCGAAGCCCCCGAGTATGGGAGTATGATTATGTAATAAATTTTTTTACTGAGCCCCCGAGTATCGGGTGTAATTGAATAATGAAAAGTGGACTCGGTTAAGAGAACTTAGCTTTATTAATATCAGGTGAGCAAATATGATCTTCACCCGAGGAATTTCTCGACTCGGGTCTTGATTTTTCTCGGGTCTGCTACTGGTTGACGCGAGTGGTGTTTAGTCGAATCCGTGGGAGGATCCAACAAAAATAGCTCGATGTAGTCGACATCCTTGCAAAAACATAAAAAATTGTTAAGTACTTACATCTTGTAAAGAATATCGTTTGACATAACATTTTCTAGTGCCATAGGACCCGACACTTTTGCACTGTAACATGAGACCTTTTCGTTTGCCTGACGTCCTTAGTCTCAGTACCTTGCTGACCTGTCAGTTGGGCTGCAACTGGGTTGGAGTTTTCAAGGATTCGACGTTCGGGAAGAGTCAGCTACTCAGGCAGTCACGTATGAGGTGCTCGAGTGAACAGAGTCGATGACACTTAGGTTACTTGAAGAGCGCTGTCCTCGAGTATGTTGAGTATGATTAAAGCAAGAAAGAAATTAACTCAAAGAAGACAACTTAGCTTTTGCGAGAAGTTGTCGTTGATGAAGTGGGTGCGGCTGCAAAAGATGTCGACGCGGTAGCGGGTCGCGTGCTGGATGAAGTCGATACGGTAGTGGGATGCCGAAAGCGATGATGGTGGCGGGTTGCCACAGCTGAAGATTTGTATTGAAGCCGAATATTTTGGCAGGTCGCCATAGCCTTAGATTTGTAGAGGGTCACACATCGGAGTTGGCATAGCCCCCGAGCGTAAACTTAATGATGTCGGATGGGTAGTCGAGGTCGATAGAGTCGATGTCGATGGAGTTTCCCATGGTTGAAGTTGTTGGTGGCTCCATTGATCATGCACACTTGGTGGCATGTAATCTATGGACTTGTGGCATCGTCATTTGGGTTGGAGGAGATAATGTCAGGTGGACCGGAGAACTCTGTTGATTTTTTTCCTGGGTAAGTTTCTACCATCTTTATTCCATAATCCATGCTTTTGCTGCTTTCCTCGGGTTTGGAGTTTGCTGGACTTGTTCCGCATGGTGGGGAATCTTATCCGAAGGAGAGATTGTCGTAAAGACCATCAAGGCTCCCCAGATCCTTTTCATCGTGCTTTCTTCGTGGGGTGCTTCGATTTCTGCCGTGACATCCATGGAGGATCTGATAGATGATGCTAGAATCGCTGTAAGCATAGTTTGCTCCACCAACGGTTCTGATACAATCAGGGCCAAAGGACGTGGCTCTTGGGGGTCTTCAACTTGGCAGTGGAAGCTTCCGATGATCAAATCAGATACACCGTTGAAATCTATGGGTATTGTCACATGGTTGGGCAGGCGTGGATCTGCTTTTGTGGGGTTGCTGTTTGGCCAAAAGAATTCCGCCAAACCCATGGTTCCAGCATTCAAGTTTCCCATAGACAACGACAACTTGACGTGGGAAGATCTCGGCAATGTCCATAAAGAAGTACTTAGGGTTTCACGGAAAAGAGAACGTTGGGGCTTTCGTCAGAAGTTAGGAAACAATGGGATCAAAGTCGCCTGAATATTATGAGGGATTGTTTTGTTACAAATCGCTTGGGTATTATTCAATGTCTATTGTCTAAATCTAAAGTTGGGTGTAACGTCTATTGTATTGTGTCCCCCTTCTCGTTGGCCCCTCCTAGCCTTTTATATGGGGAGGCTTGGTCTCGGGTACCAATATGAGTATGTTAAAAACTAGAGTTTGTATCTAATCTAGTCTTGTACTTTCCTTGTCTTATATCGCTAGGAGTTCGTGTCCTTGTATACTTCGTATCAGCCAAATCGTCATGGGATTCATGGATCTTGGCAAATCGTCAGGTGAGGCTTCCGTTGGGCCGCACCATATATACCAATAATAGGAAATCGAAGGGTTATGCCCATGTCACTTTCCTTAACCATAAGGTTGTTTCAATAGATTTTGCGATTGATGGCATCAACCATAATTGGGTTTACCAAGAGAAAGGAATTTGACAAAGTCGAGCTCCGGTAGAACAAAGAGTATCGGTGAAGATTTTGCATTTGTTTCCACCAGATCGTTGAAGTTTTTGCACCATCTAAAAATAATGAGACCCCCAACAAGAGGTTATTGGTTATGTTATTGAGAGAACTCTCCGAAAAACAGAGATGGAAGTAAAAAGTCTCAAGAGATAAATGCCACTTCTAACTTCCGTGGAATGAGTGAAATTGCATTAATCCACCAATTCATTGTACAAGAGAAAATGATAAGAGTAGTCTCGTGTTCATGACTCCACCCACACTCAAATCATTACTTTGTACATGAATAGGAAAACTACGCAACCCAACTCCCAAAACTGACTGAATATCTTGAGAAGCAGAATTCATGAAGCTTCATAAGAAAAGAAGGAGGTGATGCAAACACTTCATCGAATCCAATGTAGGTAAAGATGATGATGTTGTCATCGTGTTGGAAGTACCAAGCCACCAAAAAAGATATGAACGAAGATCACAGAGACATATAAAAGATTTAACAAATAGATTAAAGATAGCACCCAAAACATGAACAGAAAAATTATGGTAGATCTAGAAAGTCTTCCTAGCATCTGGCGGATGGAGGAGAGAAGATAAAGCGAGAGGGTTTCAAATGATTTCTTAAGAAGCAAAAGACCAACATGATTTCTTGTCCTTCTTGAGAATATCTGAGAGAGATTGAGCCGTCTTGTGGAAGTCTTCAACAAAGCAGCGAGAATTACTTGAGAAACTCTGGAGTTGATTGGAATATGTAGGATGAAATTAACAATTGACTTGATGATTCTAGGATTGTAGCGATGCCTTTAGTAGAAGGACGTGGCCGAGATAGGTGAATTCAGGAAGCCAAAATTCACACTTTCATGATTATTTGGCCCTTCAGATGAGAAAAGAGATGTTGACTTGCTCACATAGTCGATCAGGTCACCGGTTGCAAAGATTAAGAGATTTTGGATAAAGAATCGATGACTTTAAGGAAAACTATCAGAGACAAAAGGATGATATTCTTTGTAAAAAGGAGAACCTTTGGAGATATGGAGTTCAAAAGAGGTAGAAAGCACAACAATCGGATGAAAATCCATCATAGTGCCTTAAGAAATCTCTGGATTGCCAAAGATACTTGAATATGATAAAGATATGATCACGGTATAACTCAAAATCACAAGAGATAACTGCTATCATTTGGAGGATTAAGTTGATAGCATTAACTATATTCTACTCATGATAGGTGTTATATAGATATACCGAGATCCAGATTACAATCACAAGCATCAGATCGACACATGTTATGTATTTAGCCCCAAAAGCATTCGAAGATGAAGCAAGAACTTCATATTGAAGCGCCAGTAGCAAAAGATAAGGTTAGCATGAATATGCCGACAAAAATAAGATAGATACTATATCACACACGACTAAAAAGGAGTGCGGAAACACAGATGTATCAAAGAAAAATATTCTACATTTTTTGGCAATAGCATACAAACTAGATGCGAAAAACAACTTAGTGGATAGATATTAGCAACTCCACATTCTGTGAAAGCATGCAGGAAGGAAGAACACCCTTAACAAGATTGCATCGATTAAAAAAAGAGTCAGATAGATTTCATAGGTTTACACAAAAGACCGTCAGTATAGAATTTACCAATAGTTGATAACCAAAGGAATATTTCGACAACAAGGTTGGATGCAATAGATAGACAAGGAATTAACAAACAACCTATGGTACCACGGAAACCCCAAACACGTTTATCATAGTTTGAATTTTTAGAAGAGGATTGATAAACGTTACACTTCCTTACCAGAAAAAGGATGGGTGGGTGGGTAAGAAGAAAAATGGAAGCAGTCCTACTATCACGTTTAGTTTTTTCCTAATATACATAGCTACCAAAATATTTTCTATACTGAAAACGACCATCTTGGCTGAGACCCTGAAGGGTGGAATGGCTTTGATACCAATTGTAATACCTCAGACCCTACGCTCTAAGCAACAACCAGGAATGAACCCAAAAGTGGATAAGGGATTCTACCGTGGAGGCCCAAGGCCACCGACATGTAGGCCCGTAGAAGCGGAGCAGGGCACGGTACCGGCCATCCACCCTACCCACTTTCAAGAACATCGTGACAAGAGCGAGTGGAGTAGTCGACAGGTATGCGAACAAAACATACATAAGTGTGTATGCCAGCAACATACAACAGTACATCAGAGTCAGACCATCTAAAAACAATAGAAACAGAAATATTCAACACCATACGTCAAGATCCAAATATCCTATATAGGGATAATAGTTTAGGATACATCCTCATACATCACATCTCAGAGTATCAAGCAGAAGCGAAAAACAAGATCCGAGTACGGACAAGAAGAAAATTGGCATAAGATGCCCTGAAAATAAGCACATCCCGCCCACAGATCTCACGGATCTCCATCCCCGGAATCTCTACACCTGACAGTTGTTTCCACCATCATCGTTCTCTTTGACCCAGTATCCTTCAGTTGCATAAACATGTCCATCTAAATCAAATATTTATCGTGTGAGACCCTAGGGGTACTCAACAAGTATTAATGCATCTAAAGGGAACAACCTAGGGTGACACAATTGCAGCAAAAGATATTAGCGAAACAGTTCTATAGAGACATGCTATAACATCCGCCCAACAAGAGATGGACGGACGCTCGTTAATTAGTAACAACAGTTATATAAGTAGTATTAATAAACATCGCTCGCCCTCCTTCTCGCTTACCGATGAGAAGGCGGAGGAACATCCCATCTGTTGGCAATTTTATTAACCATTCCATGAGTGCTGCACCATTTACTATTCATGTCTTAGTCAGATTAAACACGGTACTTTAGTTATACTTGTCTATGATCGAGAAATTGTGCTCCAAGTCATCCATAACCATGGACACGACTTTCAGAAATATTTACCCTACAGGGGTGCACAAATATCAACACGCGCATGATTAACCTTGGGAAGAACCAAATAAAAACCAACGAGGCCTCACAACAATGCATTCTCATTATTCATAAATTATTTCAGGGGTCCACCGCACTAAGCTACCCACAACGAAGTTGGTTGGCTCCGAGATGGACCCAATGTTTGTGTCAATGGCTGTAAACGACTGGAAACCCGAAATTGTGATTGGGCTTGTCGATACTGTGAAAACATTCCATGATCAAAAACCGTACAGACAATCCATGCGCAATTGTAAGTAAAATAGTAAAGCATGGCATACGTACAAGATAGTAATAAATCCCCAAACTACTTTGTGGATCCAAGAAATAAAATGTGAATCAAGCTCAGGCGAAAGGGATTCATGGTCCTACATGCGGATAGTGCGATAGTCAAGCAACATGAATCAAGTACTCGGGTCCTATGGCACACAAGTGAGCATGGAAGAATCAAATAACAGCTATTTCTCACTAGTGCCTCTTTCTTTAGTTATCCCATTCACTACTAGGAAAACGGCTATAGGTAATCAGCACATCCGTGGCTCACATGGTTGACGTGCCCCACGGCTAAAACAGGCGTGGCTCACCTGTGGGCAGTGCCCTACTAATAACTAGAACAACCGTGGCGCACATGACTATAGTGCGCCACAGATGTGTGTGGGACAGGGCCCTGTTGGCCGCACGCCAAACATCTGTAGCACACTATAGCCATGTGCGCCACGGTTGTTAGTGTCATCTGTGGCGCACATGGGGGTGGTGCGCTACGCCTAAGCGCATGCCCCTCCGCCTCAAACGGCCATTAGTTCAGGGCAAGATTCGGCCTAGTGCGCCACGAGGTAAAACATCCGTGGCGCACATGGCATAGTGCGCCACAGATGTTTGTACTCCTGTGGCGCACTAGGCCGTGCGCCACGGATGTGTCGATTTCTTTAGGACAACACTTTATGTGCACATGTGTGACCACATCCACCATCCCACACTTCACTTTCCCCTTCTTCTTCCTCCTTAGATCTAGTCGGGATCTTCTCCTTCCCACCTCAATTTCTCCACACATTCACCATTTTTAGCATGTAAAACTTGCTTTGGATGTTACATATATAAGTAATATAGGAGGTCTCCGGTCTCTCATCTATCCTTCTCCGGTCGACTTGCGCACCTCTCCTTTCCATCTTTCTCGCGATCGGTCTCTCATCTCGGTAAGTTGTCCATGTAAGGATGTGTTCATGTGTATATGGATGATGTGCTCATATGTATGTAGATGATCGATGCTCATGATGTGTGTATGTGGAGAGTATCGATGGTCATATGTGTGTGTATATGGAGAGTATCGATGATGCTCATGCATGTGTGTATGGAGAGGATAATGATATGTTCATGTGTGTATGGATCGGTCTCTCTCTCTCTCCTGTGTTTGTATGTGAACAAGTTGCCATTTGTTTTGCCAAAATGTTGATTCATTTCCATTTTGGCAAGATTTTGGCATTTCGCAAAGGTCCTAATTTTAGGATAGGTCATGCCGAAATTTTCTATCGACCATTGCATGCATGCATTCATTATGTGGTTCTAATAGACTTCAAAATTGTACCGTGTACACCGTGCAGGCAAAAATGGTCCGCATAATGAGCGAAGGCATTGTGGCTAGATTTTTGAAATGTGCGATGGCCGACATGATACGAAATAACAAGACGGATATAAGATGTCCGTGCAGAAGATGCAAACTCAACTGGGTGATCGACCCAGATTCCGGGAATCTGCGCACTGCTCCGCCATGGTTTCATGGATGGATACACTCGTTGGATAAGCGATGGCGTAGATGATGGAGACGGTGAAGGTGGCCAACATGATGATCATCATCACGGCGAGAACGGGCGAGATGATGAAGAGTCTCTGGAGATGGTGAAGGTGCGGAAGCGCATCGGGATGATGATGATCTAGATGGGAGGAGCGACGATGGAACAACGTCGCCGGGTGTGGGACCCTTATGTGCAAGAGCTGCTTCTCAAGCGCATTTAGTAACGCTTGGCTGCCGCTAGAGAGAAAGCCAAGCTTATAACTTGAGAAAGACGCGGTTACTCCATTGTATGAAGGATGCAGGCCCGATGATACCCGGTTGAATGTAACACTCAAGGCTATGGAGATGAAGGCAAAGCACAAATTGAGCGACGCAAGCTTCGACGATATGATGGCATTCTGGCACGATCGTCTCCCGGAGGGGAACACATGTCCAACTAGTATCGAGGATGCCAAGAAAATCGTCTGTCCTCTCGATCTACCGCACGTTAGATATCACGTATGCATCAACGATTGCATCATTTATCGGGGCGAGGACACGGAGAAAACCACATGTCCGGTGTGCGGCGTGAGTCGATACAAGAAAGGGAAGAAAGCACCTCGAAAAGTGGTATGGTACTTTCCTATCACTCCTCGTCTGCAGCGCTATTTCACGGACCCTAAGGAAGCGAAGCTCATGCGATGGCATGCGGAAAGGAAGAAGCCAGGAGATGATGATGATCCCGAAAAGGATGATCTGCTGACGCACCCTTCAGATGCTAGCCAGTGGAAAGCATTGGACCTCGAATTCCCAGAATTCGGTGGAGATTCGAGGAACATCAGGCTTGGTGCGAGCACCGATGGACTCAATCCGTTCGGTAGCGAGCATACGCACAACACTTGGCCCGTGTTTGTATGGATGTACAACCTCCCTCCATGGTTGTGCATGAAGAAGAAGTACATACAAATGAGTATGCTAATTCAAGGGCCAAAACAACCTGGTACCGACATCAATCTGTATCTCGGGCTGTTGAAAGAGGAGCTAGCCACGTTATGGGAATCTGGAGCCAATACTTACGACGCCGTCGCACAAGATTATTTCACTATGAGAGCCGCGTTGGTCACTACGGTGCAAGACTATCCAGGTTGCGGGTATATCTGGGCAGGTTATCCAAGGATTTCGCGCATGCGTTAGGTGCATGGATAACACAAGCTATCTCCAACTAGAGAAAGATCCGGGTCATCGAAAACCATGTTCATGGCGCACGGAGGTGGCTCGGCAAGAATGATCCATGGAGAAAGCGTGGAGACCTATTCGATGGCAAATCGAGACCCGAGGAATCCCGAGGCGTAGGAGCGAAGAAGTGGAAGAGTTGCTGAAAAACTGGAAAGATTGTCCTAAGCCTGGAAAGAAGTGAAAGAGGCATCAACAAGACAAGCCGCTGATGAAGGTATGGAAAACAAGGTCTGTTTTCTGGGAGTTGCCATACTGGAAGTTTCTCCGCATGCCTCATAGCCTCGACATCATGCATATCACGAAAAACGTGTGTGAGAGTCTGGTCGCCACCATAATCAACATGCCAGATAGGACAAAAGATGGTCCGAAAGCAAGGCACAACCTGATATGCTTGGGTATCCGGAAGGAGCTTCACGGAGGACGCACTACTCCTGATGATCAGGAAGATGATGATGATCATGAGTCGGAGATGACACAAGGTCGTCGGAAGGGTAAAAAGTTCAAGAAGAACGAATATTACTGCCCTCCTTCTAGGATGAGATCAAACAGTTTTTCAAGTGCCTTCTAGGAGTCAAATTTCCTTACGGCTACGCGGGCAAGATAAGCAGATACCTAGACGAGGCGAAGCAGAGGTTCAGTGGCATGAAGTCTCACGACTGTGCCGTGCTAATGACGCAGGTACTTCCGGTCGCACTAAGAGGGATAATGGACGAGCACGTCCGTGAAACGTTATTTGGCCTATGCAAGTTTTTCGACGTCATCTCTAGGAAGTCGATTGGCTTGAATCAGCTCGGAAGGCTACAGGAGGAGATCGTGGTGATACTATGTGAGCTTGAGGTCTACTTCCCACCCGCATTCTTCGACATTATGGTGCATCTGCTGGTCCATGTCGTGGAGGACATCGTATAACTCGGGTCGATGTTCCTCCGCAGCATGATGGCGTTCGAAAGGATGAACAGACACATCAAAGGATACGTTCGCAACAGGTCCCGTCCAGATGGAAGCATAGCCAAGGGCTTTCTGGCCGAAGAGTGCATCTCTTTCTGCACGAATTATCTAGACATCGAGAACCCTGTCGGTCTTCCCGTCAACAAACACCTTGGCAAGCTCGACGGATCTGGTCACCGAGAGGGTCATCGCATGCGGACTTGATTTTCGACGCAGACTTTGATCGAGCAAACCTCGTCGCGCTACAGCATTTAGAACTGGTCGATCCTTGGGTACGAAGCACAAAGGTTAATCGAGAAGAAGCATGTTGACCTGGGCATACAGAGGACGCAGGGAGAAATAATCAAAGAGCACAACTCAGATTTCACGCGTTGGTTTAGGAAGACGCTCCTTGATAATCCCCACGCTCGCATTCTTCTGACACGGAAAAGATCATATTCACCTTGTCGCAGGGACCGATGCAAAACCTGGTGACCTATCAGGCGTATGATATCAACGGCTACACATTCTACACGGAGGAAAAGGACAACAAGTGTGATTATCGAACTCAGCGTAACGTCGAATTCTACACCGATGACAACGTGAAGGAAAGATTCTACTGGAAGAATCGAGGAGATCTGGGAGCTCGACTCTTGGAGAAAAGGTGCCGATGTTCCGTGTCGATGGGCAAAGAGCGTCGAAGAGAAGACCGGTATTTCACAACCATGGTTATACCGAAGCGCAAATCCAAGGCCACGGTGCAAGCGTGGCGAAAAATGAACCGTGGTACTGGCTACCAAAGTGGACCAATGTTTTTCATTACCGACCGACAAAGCCTAGCCGTGTTGTCGTGAGGAGAGGAAAAGAAACATCATCGGAATGGATGGAGTCGCCAACGACCAAGACTTCGACCGACTGGCGATCCAAAGATTGAAGATGATGACTACGATGCAAAGAACATACATCACAAGAAGAAAAAGGACAACCCTACCCAAAAAAGGTAGCCCGTTCGAAAGAAGAAACATTAAAGTGCCGGGGCTAAATTATTCAACCGCGACAAAGAAGGGAAAAAAATTGTAAAACGCTAGCTCAAAAAATATTGTAAAACGCGTGGTCGAAAAAGATTGTAATATTCATGGACAAATTATTATGAAATTTAGTGATACTTTGAATCATATTTGTAACACTTTTATGACATATATCACCACTTTTGGGCATTTTTGGAATATTTAAAAGTATTTTAAAAACAAAACAAAACTTGTATGGCATATATCACCACTTTTGGGTATTTTTTGGAATATTTAAAAGTATTTCTAAAATAAAAATAAAAAAATGGGGCACCAGGATTCGAACTTGGGTGCTCATAGTTTAGAATAGAGCTAAGGGGCAGAACCAGTGGGATAGACAAGAGTTGTTGCTAGAAGGAGCGCTGGACTGTTGATATAGAGTGGTTAGATCCCAGTAGTGCCCATGGGTAAATCCAAAATGTAAAAGGCATGGACCCAAGCTGACACTCAAAAGCATAACTTGAAGAAATCTTCCTTGATGATATGCAGGCATTTTTCACAAAGAAACCATTAAAACCATCTGGTCCAGGTGCTTTATATGGTATTAAGAATTTAACCAATCCATATATTTCCTCTTCGGTGATTGGGGAATCCAGACTTTGTAGAGTGTCCACCTCAGGAAGTAACTCCATTAACTCCATATTATTATTTGTAGGAAAGGAAACCCCCATCCTATTTGCAATGATTGTTTATATAAATGATTAGACAAGATAAAATCATCTCATGGACAGTCTATGTACAAGAAGCTAGCTAGGGTTAGCAAATTTAGCTTGGTAAAAAGCATCTGGTTTTGCACTCCTAGGTGGACACTCCTGGGTGATTATGCCTCTGACAGTGAGCAAATTATGCCTCTGACAGTGATTCATTTTAGCAATGTACTAGATGGTTAGGGTTTGACAGTCAGCAAATTATGTTCTTGTGAATTATGGTTAGGGTTTGGGAGTGAGCAATGTACTAGATGGCCATACAGTTATCTTTATTGTGACTTATCTGCAGATGTCATACTGTTATCTTTCACAAGAAGTCAGTGCTACTTGTTTATATAAATGATTAGATAATATAAAATCATCTCATGGACAGTCTATGTACAAGAAGATAGCTAGGGTTCACCCCCTAGCATCTGGTTTTGCACTCCTGGGTGCACCCCCTAGCTTCCTCAGCAGCCACAACAAGTTCTGTAGTGGCTGATACAAGTTCTTCCTAGCATCTGGTTTCCTAGCATCAAGTTCTCCTGGATTTGTTTAGCTTGATTCATTGTAGTGGATGTAGTAGCTTGCAGTTAGCTTGTAGTTGCTGTAGTAGGTTAGTGTTAGCAAATTTTATTGTAGTTGCTATAGTAGTTGCCTAGCATATGGTTTTGCACTCATGGATCTTAGTGTTGTTTGTGGCTAGGAGATATATGATCCTAGTTATGCTGATGATGATCCTAGTTTGTGGCTGATCTAAAATGCTCCTGGTGATGGTCTAGTAGTGCTGAAATGGTGACCATATAATCTGACCATATTTGCTAGTGCTGATCTAAAATGCTCCTGGTTTAAAATGCCCCTGGTTTGAAAATACATGGTGAAAACTTGCTGTCATATAATCTGACCATATTTGATGTCATATAAGTTATTTGTTGTCATATAAGTTACTTGTTGTCATATAAACTTGTATTTGCTTGCTGTCATATAATGACAGGTGCTATAATCTGCATGTTTTTGCTTGCTATCATCAATGACAGGTGATATAATCTGTGGTGATATAATTGTAGCACTTGAAATTGTGATTGTGCTTGTATGAGGCACTTTATTATGTCGTGTATGCAGGTTCTTGTATAAAATGAGTCGATTTTTGCGGAATGTTGATTAACTTCCGTTTGAAATCGGGCACTCTAGTTTAAGAAAATTAGCAAAGGTCATGCCGGATTTTTCCGCATTTAACCAATTATTTGTTTTTATTAGTGCAAAGATGTGTGACAACGACGAGGTTGGATGTTCTAAGCGCATCAGCGCTGAAGGAGAACTCAGACCTCGAATAAACAATTGACATTACGAGGCGCCCGTCTAGAAGACGATGAAGAATACCATCCCGGGAGAGCGAGGATGATGAGATGGAAGACGGAGGAAGAAGTCGAAGGAACGACGGACGATGAAACCACTGATGGCGGCGAGGGCACGTGGAGTGGTAGCAACCTCCTAAGAAGAAGAAGAAGCCGAAGGACCGGCGCCAACACGGTCGGCATGGTCGGGAGGAAATTACCGAAGTGAGCCCATCAGGGGTTCCTTTGGAGCCCGACCTTGTCGTCAAAGGGTACGGTGGGCATGTGGCGGCGATCACCCGGACAACCATCTCGATCAACACCGAGAATCTCCGGCATAAAGATAATGGCCACTTGCGCACCTCTTCGAGAAGTCGACGAAGATACAAGTTCCCGCTAAGTATCGAACACAAATTATCATGGGAAAGTAAACAAATCCGCCCTCACAAAGATGAGCACCGCCAGCGGTGGAGAACCCGGTTAAAGAAGAAGATCTATAAAGAAGGCAAAAGTCTCGAGGAGATCCAGAAGATTGACCCGCAGATCACCGAAGATCAGTTCCGGGAGTTCAAGGAGAGGTGTGAATCCGAAAGAGCCCTGGCCAATAGTAATCGGGAATGGTCTTTGCAAAGCGATGAATATAGGTCATCACCATCTCAGATCTGGTGGATCTGAGAACCGCGGAGGCCAAATGGAATAAGGAGGGCGAAGAGTATAGATCAAGGGATAGAAAACCCCTTTGCCAAATTTGAACCCGGGCAGGTTCGAAACTTCATCAGGGCCCGTTACCATGTGGACCCAAAAACCAAACAACTCACCGCGGATCCTGCGGTGAAGGAATTCGAGGAAATTGTGGTAAGTATAATCTAATTACCGCGGATCAACACGATTGCAATCTAATCAATGATCTAAATGATTCACTGTTACTTCTTCTATAGGAGGAGGAAATTGCTGCTAGTCATGGATCCCAGGGTTCCTCATCTCAGGGGTCGACGGCGGCCACCCGGTGGGATAACCCTTTTAACAAGGCGATGAACCGGGCCAAGAAAATAGAGCCGGTTACGAAGAAGCCGTCATCGGCTGGCCGTCTGGCCGGCCTCGGGGGTAAGAATTGGGTGGATCATTTTGGTCCACCGCCGAGGACGCATGTGGCGCCGTCGGGAAGGAGCGAGGAGGAAAACCGAGAGGTTCAAGAACTTAAAGCACAAGTGGCGCAGATCCCGCAGATCGTCCAAGACAATGTGGCAATCACCCTCACGTCCTTCCTGCCTACCTTGGTGGAGTCAATAGCGAACTGGAGTGCGGGTGGTCGAGTAGGGCCGTGCCCGATTCCAAGCATGGTCAGCAGCCACTCGAACAACGCGGCGCCGACGAATCAGGCGAACTACGTGTTCGTGACTCCGCCAGCTAGCACCACGGTGCCGCAAGTGTTGGTGACTCCCCCTGCCATCACCGTGGCGCCGGAGTACATGTTGGTGCCCCCCTGCCATCGTCACGGCGGCACCGGAGCTCGAAGCACCCGTCGGTAGGGAGAATACATCGGCGGCCAGCACCGCGCCATCAAGCAGCCCTTCCGTCTCTTGCACGCCCGTCGCCATATGCGGTGCGTCGACATTAGCCGATCTCGATGCCATCACGGTAAACAAATTGCTTTAATTACCTCCTTTCGTGCCATCTATTACTCTTATGGCATCTCGCTCTGACGATGCCGTACATGTTTTCCGCAGACGGATGTTCCTTGCACTCTCTTATGCTACGTGAACAACGTGCTGAGGGATGTTGCCAAGGGTACCATCGTTCAACCCTTGCAGCGCACGTTCCACTCAAAGCCGATGCCAGATAGCATGCACAGGGTTAAAATTAGTTGGGTGCTAAGGGGCTGTGACGACCTGGAACCTCCCATTCAACCCCCAGGAGCGGATGAAGAAGAGCCGTATGTCCTCAGAAGTTGCTTCAGCTTATTCTTGCTATGGCCAAAGAGCATGATCCGTTTGGGGATGGCGGGGGCCATCACGCCACAGACAACAGCACCGCCTGTCGTGCCAGCGACAAGCGGTGGCAAGGCCCCCTTACCGCCCTTGCCGTCACCTCCACGCGGTGGGTCGGATGATCATGTTGATGATATGCACATGACGCAGGATCCAGCCGAGGACGACGAAGACTGGAATGATCACTTCTTCAGCACTCAGTTTGGCAACGAAGAAGACCTAGCTGGTGGCCCCACAGAGAAAGCCACTATCACCAAGCGTCTGTTTGGTTCTCAGGAGACGCCTCCAGCTTGCGCCTTTACAGAGCCAGCTGATACAACCAACCGGCCCTTTATTCTAAGCCCTAACACACTACATAGGGCGGCCAGTGCTCAGATTGCGGTGCCTGCCCGCTCTCCAAAAGGGAAAAAGGGCAGGAAAAGAAAATCTAGCAGCTCGAGCCAGCCGGTGGCGTCAACAACTGCGAATGCGATCAGGTTTCAGGACGGGCCACCAAGACCCGAGGGTATTATGTGGAGGATTCATGTGGCGGGTGAGCCCATGCTACCTAAGAATTTGCGGAAGCTCGCCAGTTCGGAACTACAGAGTGTGCATGACAGCATGCTGACGATAGAGAGACGCCTTCCATCGGAGAAAGATCCCTCGCACCCGGTATTCGTGGTTAAGGTGTGCCACCAGGCTTGGGCTTCATCGACACTGCCCCCGCAGATCTGTTCTTCCTGCGGTTCGACGACATCTGCAATATGTTCCACCTATACCCGCTGCACTATACCATGGTCCGTCTCTTTTCTCTCAGCCTGGCCACGCAGATCATTAGAGAGAACACACCGGGCATCGCTATAGTGGACCCCTACTACATGCGTGACGGCTGCTTGGGTTCCCCCGGAGCACGTGTATCGTGGCCTCGTACCTAAAAAGAATCCTCGTGGCGAACAAGACAAAGGAATACATTCTCGTGCCTTACTTTCCCGAGTAAGTCGTTATTCACTCGCCACCGTCGATTGGCTTTATTAGATCATCATCATTCTTTTTCCAACACATTCCATTTGAATTTTTTGCGCAGAGATGAACCTTTGCGCTCATCTCCTTATCGCGAAGCATTCCCGCCATGTATTTCGACTCGAGTCTAGAAAATAAGAAAAACTACGACAAGATTAAGGAAGTTCGGATGATGCTCTCACTGGCTTTGCCTCGTGGAAGGCACCAGCTTCGTGCGTAAGAAGGTCAAGTTCGGAGCACGTCTTCAACCACGTAACGGAGTTCCCCTGCGTGAAGCGTAGGAAAAACAGATGAAGGAAGCCTACTCGCACTCCATCACATGAGGCGTTCCTACTTGACCAGCGAATTCTATGCTGCGGATCATCTCAAGCAGTGGGCGAAGCAAAGGCCAAGATCAATGATTCGGATATTAGACAAGAGATGTATCGCATCCATGACGATTTGGGATAATCATCTTCGTGATGTCATGACTTGAGGGATCTTCTACGGAGGAAATATCCCGAATAACCGTGACATAGAAGATCGCCTAGAGATGCGAGGTGACTATAGGAAGTTCATGGCCAGGAGGCGTCCTCCCATTCCCTAAGCCGAGCGAAGGCTTGATGTTGGCCTAGTTGTAGTTACAAACTATAGATGACCTTTGTGTGTGTGTGTGACGACAAGTGAACTTATTTTGCTTATTATTATTATATATCAATCAATGCTTGGTTTTTGCTTACTCTTTGGTCCTTTGCTCAATTTGGTCCTTCTTTTTCCTTACTCTTTTTGAGAATAATGCGATGATTGAAATGTCGTGGCACACTATATATGTGAATGTGCTACGATGGGATTATGCATGTATGCTATGCACAAGTCCAGTGTTAATGCATCCTACTTGGCGTGCAGTTCTATCGTAGCATATTCCTGTAATCAACGACCTATGTATATATATGAGGCATGCTTTTGAGTTACTTTGGTCTTTTTAGAATAATGCCGATGATTGAAATGTCGTGGCACACTATATATGAATGTGCTACGATGGGATTATGCTTGTGCTATGCACAAGTCCAGTGTGTGCATCCTACTTGGTGTACGTTCCATCGTAGCATATTCACTGTGTCGAACGACCTATGTATATATATGAGGCATGCTTTTTGAGTTACTTTGGTCTTTTTCGAGAATAATGCCGATGATTGAAATGTCGTGGCACACTATATGTGAATGTGCTGCGATGGGATTGTCATGTGCTATGCATAGGTCCAGGTGTTGTGCATCCTACTTGGCGGACAGTTCCATCGTAGCATATTCTGTGTCAACAACCTAGTTATATATGAGGCATGCTTTTTGAGTTTGGTCTTTTGATTTAGGAGTACTTTCTATAAGTGTATCTTCATATCGACTTTAATTATATATGTTTTTTCAATAGTCGGTTAATTATTATTGTCAACTTATAGATGGCGTGATGCGTCATGTACAAGGATGGGTTCGAGTCTCGATGATTGGGAAGACTGGGAGACAGTGCACCGTTTCAGCGACAATAGCTACAAAGGTACAACACTATGGCGGGCGGAAGCTAGATACAGCGCTATCTAGCGGGAGTTAGGACAAGGAACGGATGAAGACCTACACCTTCGTGGCGGTGATCATGCTTATCTTCTTTGGTTATTTATCCCGCGTTTGTGTCTAGCTAGCTAGTTTAGATGTCTAGGCGAGCTTCCGAGCTCTAACTTGTTCGATCGACACATGTATTCGCATGTCACCAACTACTACTTTGTAGCATGATCGAAACAATGTAATTAACTTAGACTATGTATTCATGTATGAGACTTATCTATATGTATTTGTTTCAATCTTGTTTTTCATATTGAGTATTTATATATATAATTGTATATCTTGTATCTGTGTGTGTATATCTGCTGTAATATTGTATATAATTTGTATTGCATATAATCTGGCTCGGAAATTAAAGAAAAACAAAAAATACATCTGTGGCGCACATGGTCTACCTTTTGTGGCGCACTACACCTAAAGCGCACTATGGAAGTTTAGTGGCGCACTAGGTAGTGCGCCACAGAAGATCCCAGGGGTAGCGCACCGTCCCAAAATTCTGTGGCGCACTAGGAGGTGCGCTACGCCTATCTCTACTGGCGTGGCGCACTAGGCGATGCGCCACGGCTGAGATAGCCGTGGCGCCAAGGCAGTGGCGCCTTGCTAATCGCCATGGATGGGCATTCCTGGTGCGCCACTAACAGCCTGTTTCCTAGTAGTGATTACTACTCAGTTTAAGTTGTTTAGGTACCTCATTATCCAAAGACTTGCACAAACCATACACATGTAATTCTACGACTCACATGGCTCAAGCAACTCCTGTGGTAATGGCTCATAGGATTGAAGGTACAAGATTTGGTGGGATTTAAAAGGAAAGGATATGCAATACATAGTATTCAATTTAATTCAATCGTGACTCCATGATGCAAGAATAAGATAGAGGCATAGGTGCTATATGTATACAAGCATGGGGAAATGCTTGCCTGTCGGATCAACAATAGTTTAACCAGGATGTAGTTAGTAGTGTTGGTTCTCTTGGTAGTTCCCTTGCTCGGCGTCTGTCCAAAATAAAAGACAAACACACAAAGGGCCATAATAAATACAGTACACAACCATATGAATAAATCCATCAAGAAAATAAGGTATGCCATGATGGAATGATGCACAATTACATGGTATAATATATCATGGCATGGGTGAGATGTGGAAACATTAATAAAGCACTTTAATTAATTATTTAGGCATGTTTTGCTTCCATAAACAGTTCTAGGTATTTAATACTTATATGATGCATACTTAAATTGATAACATGGAATGCATAATCAGAACAGGCTCGTCGCACTGATCGATTTAGACATATTATTTGTCGAATTTTGATTTATGGAATTAAAGTTATGATTTAATTAAGAAAAAGGCATTTAATAGTATTTAAATTATTTCGAAATTTTATATTCCTCAAATAATATTTTGAATCACATATTTTTAATCCTCGTTTTTCTCTGATTCAAAAACATATATTATTTATAAGATTTGGAATTATGAATTTAAAACCATATTTAAGTGCAAACTAATTAAATTCATAAGTGCAAACCATAGCAAGAAAACATACGTGCCTACCATGGTTCTGGTGTTGACCCTAATTTAATTAGAAAACTAATTAAAACCATACAGACCCCTCCCTTCCCTGGCCCCCTCACCTTCCGGTGAGGTTCTGGTGCTTCCCCGCATCCTGGGAGTCGAAGAGGAAGCATATGGAGCCCCCGGTGCTCCTGGATCGCCTTTGGGAGCATCGGTTCGCTGACGCTAGAGGGTGGCCAAGTTAGGTTTTGGGTTAGACAAGCCATGGCACTGAGAGGAGGTAGAACAAGATGGGGAGAGTCCTAGCTTCACCCAGATGTGGTCGGGTAGGTGATCTGTCGAGTTTGGTGGTGCTAGAGATAAGGAAAGGAGGGGAAAGAGCACATGGGTTGGTTTCTTGCAAAAAGGTGAGGAGAGAGGCTTCGGTGGAATTGGGGTTCTTCTCTCCTCTCTCTTGCTTGTTTTCTTGCTCGAGGGGAAGGTGAGGGGGCCAGGGCAGGGAGGGGTCTATAGGGTACTTCACCAGGTAGGGCAGAAGGGTGTGGTTTAGGTTTTTCCAAGTTCAGGTTATTGGGGTGGGTCTCGTCAGATGTTCTAGTAGCTAGCCTAGACTTGGTTTTGTTTGAAAAGATGGCATGTGTGAGTGTGTATGTTAGCACCCCACGGTTTGAACAAAAATAGTTAGCACCAGATGGTAGCTAGCTATCTAGGGTGTGTTGGTATAGAGAGCTACGCATGTTTGAAAAAGAGAGATTTGAATCTGATAAAACTAGCTCAAGGCCCGAGGAATACAAAAACACAATATCCAAAGATTCAAAAGCGAAGAGAAGTATGGCTTTGTTATATCACGTGCCAAGAATACATAGTGTGGGTGCATGTATGGTTATTTGGTGAACACCATATGGTACATGTAGAATATTGGATAGAAGGAAAACAAACAAAAAAGAAATGCAAGAAACCAACAAGGTGCATGGCATGAATTCAAAGGTTTGGATCAAACCCTAATATGGCATGTAGATGAAAAGAGAAGATTTATACAACATATACATGGCTTGATTTTTAATACCAAAGCATATAGAATGGCCACATATGTATGTATGATTGGAATTGCAGATAGATGATATCATAAAAGGAAGTTGGTATTATCAAGTTAGTATGTGGAGGGATGGTAAGATAGATGTCCTCAACTCATGTTGGACATTATAGCATTTATGAAGAACCAAATACATTATATCAAGAAGAAAAATAATAATAAGGAAAATGCACTATGAGGAGAAGAACCAAATGAAAGGTTTTAATATGATGCTAAAATGCAATATGGCATCGTGACATGAGCATGATATAATGATGATGCAATAAAAGACATGTATGAACTAGCAATATATAGACTAGGCAAGTAGCATTACAATTGTTAGACAACTGGGATGCTACATAGTGGCGGCAACCAGGATTTGGTGTAGCCAGCCTCATGGTCGAGGTGGCTCGGAGAGCTCCTACCTTTCCCTTGTTGTATGCAGGCCTGATGCTCATATTGGGAAGCTGAACCGCACGCCTTGACATAGTGAGGGCACCCGGAAGCCGATGTGCGATAGTAGCCCCCGGGCGTTAAGCCAACAAGGTGCTTTTGGCTCACTTTCCCAGGAAAAACGGTGCGCCATCGTTGCTAGGTTGCGCCCCTCTCGACGCGTGGGGTTGGCGCTTCCTAGAGGTCGATGCTTTGGCTTTCATCATTCCGTGTAGCGGTTGCATGTTCATTCCCGCTTACCTGAGTGTGTGCTAAACTAAGGAGTCGCACCTTGACTCTTGGTGGCTCTTGAGTGTCCGCTAACTATGCTAGCCTGGTGATTCTCCCGAAGCGGTAACCCCCGAATGTATTCTAGATGCCGGCGATGTCGAACCCCACCCGCTGCTCAATTGTTCCAATCGAGGACATCCATCTCTTCTCCCATGAAGCCGGACACACATCAAGACCCGCATGTACCACCTACGGGTAGGACATGTTCGCGGAAGGATCGGGCTCGGATCTCTCTTTGGAGTTTGCTAGCTAATATCGGGAAAAATCAAGGCCCACCCAAACCGCCCCTATGCAGGATATAATGGTGGAAGAATCCCACAGATCCGCTTGGCTTCCCGTAAGTGTTAAAGAAGCAAAGGTCACACTTTGTCAGTGATGTCACCATCTTCGATCTGGCTAGCCGTTTTCGAAGGTAGGAGGAAACCCCACGTGATTACCTCGCTAGATGAATAAGGGTGAGGGAAACCTTGGCGGGAGACCGTACTGATGAGGTAGTGTACCACTTTGTCGAGGGGCTCACGCCTGACACCCTTCTCCAGCACAAGCTGGGGAGGCGACATGACGCTGGATTGCTTACTCAATGAGATGATCGCAATGATTAACAGTTTCGCTCACACCGATGAGGAAGCCAAGGCCGACACTGCTGCCACAGCCAGAAAAACCAAACCCACCGGTAACACAGCCTCTGCTTCAAACTCCACCGTCGAAAACAGTAACGCTAACTCCGAATCATTGCTTGAGGAACTATACTCCGACATCAGCATGGATGGTTGTTTGTAAGCCAACTCGGAGGAATACGATGGTGCCATGAGGGAGATTGAGAACGAGTTCGAGCAGGAGGAGCGTGCCGAGAAAGCTGTCACTTCCTATAAGGTACTTGTCGCCATCGGGAACATGATCGAAGAAGATCAACATAACTAGGGAGCCAGAAGATCTCCGCCAGTAGCAGCCGATGCCGGAACCTCCATGGCTAATGTTAAAAACATTGTCGATCCTCCAGGTCTGTCAAAATCTATGCCCCCTTCGGCTATCCATCCGCAGCAGTCGCAGGAACTCACCACATGGCCTTGTGCTACCAACCAAACAAACCTACCGCCTCTGTCATTCATGTTAGTGGCTGTAAACCTCTTGGTTACTCCAGCCGAAAAGGTGATCTACGGCGAGATCCTTGTCGAACCTCTAACGGTTGCCCATATTCAGAATGTTACGTAGCTTGATGAGAAGCGCCAAGAAATCCTCACCATGGCTAAGTGCATCGCAGATCAGGGCGCCGAACTGGACAGGGATATGGCTAAGGAACAACAATCAATCAAACCAGCACGAGCAATGGAGGCGGAGTACAAGCAGCTACTCTTGAAGCACAAGGCAAAGAAATCCCCGACCCACGTCGTCGGTAATCCCGATGTTCGACGCAACTTGGGGTAGGCTCCATCCAAACCAGCAAAAGCTACCCCCTACACCGATAAGGCTAGGAAGCAAGTCATGCCAACCCCAACCTTCAATATGGTCGTCGCCAAGAACTTACTTGAACAGGACAGATCGCCTGAAGCGGTGGATCAGATCTATGACCTTGTCGCAAAGGCTTGCAAGCAACAGGAAAAGGCCACCTCTCAAAGGCTCGAGTCCAACCCGGAGCTTTGCTAGTCCAGCATGAACAACCTTCACAGACCAAGATCTCCTCATGATGCCAGATCCCAGATAGGATCCATGGAACGAAGATGGAGGGATGCATGCAATAGGACTAATGTCATACCAATTTCTCCCTATAACAGAGACAAGGCCCACCCTCGTCGCTCGCCGCCACCCCCAAAGTCCCGACATCTTGACAACCCACAACCGCGACACTGTATGAGCAGGACACCCCCTAGGCACCCTCAGGGAGTCATCATTATATGCGACCAGGGAGAGAAGCCTCAGTATGACGGAGAGCACAACGGCAACAAAGGACACATGAGCAAATCATACAAGGAAGCCCCACGTCCGCCAAGCAATCACGACAGGCATGAAAACTCACATGGAGGGAGTAGCAAGAAGGCTAACCCATCGCCGCCACTGCCACCGTCACCACCCAGCAGTTACCATGGCGGAGGATCACGCAGGTCTCACAACTCGCGCCACAATTCTCATCCCCGTGGCAGAGATCAGAACAAGCAACAACTAGAGTTGTACAATGCACGTTCACGCCTTTATCGGATCCAACAGGCCCTGGAAGAGCCATATCTAGGGCCACATAGTTTTGGACTGGTTATTTGGGCCACAACCTACCCTAGGGGCCTCCGGATTACCAAGACCATCAAGCCCTATGATGGCACTTCCAGACCAGCTACATGGTTGCAGGACTACCACAAAGCGATCTAAATCACAGGGGAAAGCCCAATGTTGCCATCAAGTACCTCCCACTAATGCTCTTTGGCACTACCCAACAATGGATCAATGAATTGCCGAAGAAATCAATTTGCAATTGGTTGGACATGCATGAAGCATTCACCAAGAACTCGATGGTATGTACAAACATCCCTGCACCGTCGGTGACCTATAGCAGTCTGTAGAAGAGAAGGATAGATATTCCATGAATTACCTATCGCGCTAGCTCGACATGAAAAACTTGTGCGTGGAAGTACACGATCAACCTTCTAAGCCCGCCTTCATCGATGGTCTAGAAAGGGGGTCCCTGCTCCGGCATATGCTGAAGCGCACTCAAGACAAGGGCAAGCTTGACCTCAATGCAATGATTGCGAAGGCTAGCGAATTTGCTGCTACCGATGCCAATGCTCGCACGTCTTTACTTGTAGTGGCTATCCCCAACCAGGACAAGAAGAACAACAATAACAAGTGGAAGAATCCGCCAAAAGACAAGCAAGCGGCCGACATGGTCTCCATGACTTTTGCGGGCAGAGGGTGAAGGCGGATAACATGGCCATGACAGGGGGTTAGCTGTGGACAATAGTGGAGTTACCCTACACCCACAGTGCCCCGCATTCCCTAGATGTACGAGGAGTACCATCATATGCCGTGCTTCGTCCATATGGATGCAAATGGTAAAGCCATTCATACCAACCGCTAGTGCAAGTTTGTCAACGACTTCAAGGAAGACCCTGAGTCCTTCTACAAGCAAAGTCGGAAGAAGAGACCACATGGAAAGGGAAAAAGGAATAAGAGTCCATGGATTCAGATGATATGGATGAAGACACGGACCCTAAACCTGCCGACAAGGGCGATGGCAAGGGTAAAAATCCCTTTGAGAAGAAGGCTCCAGTCTACCACACCTTCCTTGGCACCACCGTTCGTGCCTAGAAAACCACTCTAAGGATACTAATGGCCACCCTCCCGTGGTGCCCTAGTACGTGAAGTGGTCAGAAACTCCTATTACTTGGGACAAATAGGATCACCTAGAGCTCATCCCAACAGAGAACTAGTATGCCATGGTCATCAAGCCCATGATTGATGGCAACGACTTCACCAAGTGCCTTGTGGATAGTGGAAGAAGCATCAACATTATTTACCTTGATATGTTGCATAAGATGAACTTGACGGACACCTGGCAAAGGCGGAGCAACACCATGTTTAATGGCGTTGTTCCTGACCGGCAAGCTCAGTCCCTTGGCTGCATCACTCTTTTGGTCACCTTTAGTGATGTTAACAATTACCGCCAAGGGAGCATTACCTTTGAAGTGGTGCCCTTCAAGAGTGTGTATCACGTCATATTTGGACGCGACATATTCCACTCCTTCCTCGCCATGCAATGTTTCGTCTACAACAAAATCAAGATACCCAGACTAAACAGCATAATCACTGTTGCTAGAAGCTTCACCAAGGCAATGGAGTGTGAGCTGAGTGAAGCCGCCTTCGTCGAAGTGGTCCTCTATGATGAAGAGTTCAAGGAGATCCAGTGCCAGGTCAACACCCCAGAGATGCCGGCTTTGAAGAAGCAAATTTCTGACTCCGAAGCCTCCTTCAAGGCCGCCATCAAGACCAAGTAGGTGGAGTTTGTCGAAGGAGAATCCTCCAAGACCGCCGCCATTGGCACAGACCTGGATCCCAAATAGGAAAGCACGCTCATCAAGTTCCTCCGTGAGAATAGGGACATCTTCGCCTCGAAACCTGCCGACATGAAGGGTGTACCTAGGGAACTTGCTAACAACAGCTTAAACATCGACCCTAAAGAAAAACTGGTGAAACAACCTCTACCACACTTTGGTGATGAAAAACAACGATCCATAGGCAAGGAGCTAGCTAGGTTACTTAAGGCTAGTTTTATCCGAGAAGTTATTCACACCCAGTGGGTGGCCAATCCTATACTTGTCCCCAAAAAGGGAACCAAAGAATTAAGAATGTGTGTTGATTACACCAGCTTGAAGAAATCATACATGAATCATCCGTTTGCTTTGCCTCACATTGACCAAGTCAATGACTCGACGGGTGGCTCAGAACATTTCTATTTTTTAGATGCATACTCATGATACCACCAAATTAAGATGCGAAAGTAGGACCAATTAGCAACTTCGTTCATCACATCTTATGGCACGTAGTTCTACGTCACGGTCTCCTTTGGGATGAAAAATGTCGGTGCTATGTACCAGTGGATGATACAACATTGCCTACATGACCAAATAGGTCGCAATGTAAATGGTTAGGTGGACGACATCATGGTGATTTCAAAGAAATCAAACAATCTCATCGCTGACTTAGAGGAACCTTAGATAACCTCCGGAAGTACAATATGATGCTTAACCCCAAGAAGTGTGCATTCGGCGTCCCATCTGGTAAATTGGTGGGCTTCATTGTTTTGCATCACGGAATCAAGGTCAACCCGATGAAGATCATGGCCATCCTCAACATCAAATGCTCGACATGCTTGAAGGACATCCAGCGGCTCATAGGCTGTGTTGTAGTGGTATGTCGGTTCATCAGCTAACTTGGAGAGAAGGCCATGCCGCTCTACAATTTGCTCAAGAAGGTGGACAAATTCATATGGACGGACGAGGCAGATGCATCACTTCAGGAGTTGAAGAGAATATGCTCCTCCGCACTAATACTTGTAGCACCAGAGTCAATGAAGCCAATGTTAGAATACATGGAGACAACCAACTGGGTTATCAGCATCAGCATCATGGTGGTGTGCAAGGCACCAATGCACGAGCATGGAGTTCAGCGACCAGTTTACTATGTAAGCGATGTCTTGATGGAATCTAAGCAGCGTTACCCGCACTACTAGAAGCTAACTTATGGAGTTTTCCTCGCTTCACGCAAGATAAGGCATTACTTCCAGGAGCACACTATCACAATGGTAAGATAAGCTCCATTTTCCGACATTATCAACAACATCGACGGTACAGGAAGGGTGGCAAAATGGGGCATCGATCTTGCCACCCTCGAAATCACCTACAAGAGGAGCCATGCTATCAAATCACAAGCATTGGTGGATTTCATCATAGATTGGACAAAACTGCTAGAGGATTGCCAGAGATGGAGTTTGGGTTCATGCACTTTGACGAATACAAATTACTAAATGGCTCGGGGCAGGTGTATTATTGCAGTACATCTTGCAGATCCCCTTCAAAGCTACCAACAACATGGTGGAATATGAAGCTCTCATTCACGAACTTCATGTGGCCAAGGATATTGGCATCAAGCACATAGTTTGTTGCGGAGATTTCGACTTGGTTGCCCAGCAGGTGGCTGGCACCTGGAACACCCAGAACCCTATGATGGCGGCATATCATGACGAAGTAGACGAAATAGCCAAGTGCCTCGATGGCTAGAAAGTCAAGTATGTCAAAAGGGAAGAGAATGAAGCAGCAGATCTACTGTCTAACACTACTAGGAAACAACTATAAATAGACGGCTATTATGTGGCACATATCTAGGACCATGCACCCAGAGAAAATCTACCGGCGCACAATAGGCCATGCGCCACAGAATCCTGCACTATTCTGTGGCGCATTTAGAAAACCATGCGCCACATAAATAAGGTAGGACCCACCACCAGGGTTGGGCGACCAACTTTCTGTGGCGCATATGAACATATGTGCCACTTAAATTATTATTTTTGTGGCGCATATGACTATATGCGCCAGATGCAATGAAGGCGGGTCCCACCATAGAATCTAGTTGAACCACTTCCCGTGGTGCATATGGTGATACGGGGCACATAAATGTTTGTTTTCTGTGGCACATATTGATGACTGCAAGTGCACATATCGTTTGTAGCTAGTTTAGAAATAAAGATATCGATCCCAAAGGGAGAAGGAGTCTGAAGTCCTATAACTCTTGAAATAAATACTACAATAGAAATGCTAAATAAAGTTCTAAGTGACAAGATAAAATGCGAGTATTGCGTAAAAAGGTGTTTTTGGGTTTTTGGTTTAATAGCAACAATAAGTAAAGTAAAACAACTGAACACAGCAAGTAAGTATCGCGTATGTAAAACAAAGTGGAACTGCAATAGGGAAAAAGGCGTTCTCAGGGAGTAGCGGATACACCTCTAGCATTATAAGGAACTAAGGTAAATATTATTCTCATGAACATTCTCAATTGTGTATGTGTGGGAGGAACTCCGTATTTGGACAAATAGGCAGCAACAGCTGCTCACATCATCCTCATAACCACAGCAGTCAGCAATCAACATCAATCGAATTACTGTGCTATTAAGGGACTTAATCCCGTAGGACGTATCCCATGGCATGGATAGTGTTCCATGAGTTTCCTCGGTTCCAAAGTTGATACGTAAGGATTGCCAACAGCTTTATAGTCAGTATAAGTGCTAACACACCTCCGTCTACCAACAAGTAGTTCCCTCCATCAATTCCCCATAAGAGGAAAATATTGAGAGGTCGACTTCTCCCAACATCAAGATGAAGACAATCTAACACATGGTCACAACGATGATTATCATAATAAACTTTATCTTATTTCAATCTCATACTAGGGTTTCTCCATCTCCCTAAGAACTAATGATCTACTCAGACATGGAGGCAATCAACCTCATGGCAATAACAATTGAATCTATCATAGATGAATAATACTTGTATAAATCCACAACGAGTACGGAAATTACAACAAGATCTAGACAAGATGTAGATGGGACGGATGAGATGGTGGTGATGCAGCAGTTGATGATGAAGATCGATGCCTTAGCCTCCCGGATCTACATAGGGCAAAGATGGATCCCTGGTGGACGAGTTGCCCCTCCACATGCCTTCCGGAGGTGAGGTTTCGGTGATTTCTAGTTGTTTTGTATGTCGCCTATCCGATCCAGTGGAATAGGGTGAAACTATTTGAGGAGGCGGTGGCGGCGCCAACTATACGGCGGGAACTATACGGGCGGAAATTTTATTCCTGCCATATAGTTAGTCGTTAAATCATCTGTATGCCTTGATCGCTTCAGGTTTTCTTCTGGTATTATTGATATTTCCCAAATAAGAGATTTACGTTGTTTTTGAATCCTTTTCTCCCTAGTATAACTTCTCCAAGAATTCTGTCCATTGTATCCATTGTCTGTCCTGATCCTGGTGAAAATAGACATAACATGTGCGTGCTAGCACCATAAAATACCAAGATCCTACATCTACAATGCAAAATAATAGTATAAAACATGATGCAAATATGCACTCATCACATATCTCGATATGTGCCACCGAAAGTTGACGTTGGTCCCACCGTGGAAAGTGCATCCCCTTATATATTCTATGGCATAGATAGCAATATACACCATAGAAATAGGAACTTGTGTGGCGCATATCTACTATATGCGCCACAGAAAGGTGTGTTCAGATCTATGTATCAAAAGGTGGCAGATTGCACACCTATTTACCACCACCCATTTCACATCTCTTCTTCCCCTTCTCCATGCCTAGCTCATCTTCCTCCTCCATCACACCCCATTTTTTCCATACTTTTCTCAAATTTTTTGTACTTAAACCTACTGTAGTTCATAGATTGGTAAGGGGAAGCCTCTCTCCAACCACTTACTTTTCTCTCCCACATCTCTATTTGTCCACTAATTTCATTTCCACCAACTTGTAGATCTATTTGTCCACACTCTCTCGTCACAATCTCGTCTCGGTATTGAATCTACTGGGTGAGTACATCACCATGAATATGCATGTTTTGTAGGTGAAGCTTGTCGCTCAGGCGGTGTGCACGATGGCGAGACGATGTTTATACATGAAGCTTGTGTGGTGCATGCATGTTTGCATGGGAAGAAGTTTTTTTTGTTTGCTTGTTATTACCCTAGTGTGGTGCATGGATGTTTCTCAAAATGTTGATTCCTCCACTTGGCAACCACCTCCTCTCTAGTCGTGTCTCCTTTGTAGCTATTACCGCTCAACTTATTCACTTGTTTCTGACAGTCCTCCCACTCCTCGTAGACTCCTGGAACCCAACCCTTGTACACCATATACCACTTCGCCATCTCTATAGACAAAGCATATTATTAAATCATGCAAAAAAAGAATTAAAGGGTTCACGTGCACATATATTCAGAAAAATTGAAGCAAACAATTCATAAACCTAAAAGATAGCATCATGATCATCATAGAAGTAATAAGTACAACAGTAATGACCGTTTCGAGCTAGGCAAGTTATGATTAGGAGACACTATACACATCCATCGATACACAAACTCATGAAGATAGTAAAGTTTATGACACACACACTCTACACACGTCCATTGAAAATATACACACACTTGATCATGCTAGGCACACATCAATCATGAAGACTTCTTCTCGCTCGGCTTCAGGAATGGTTGATAGCCCTCTCTCATCATCCACATCCTGGTGTCACCCTGCTTATGCATACCCTGACGCTGCTAACTTTGGCCTTGCAGGACACTCATGTTCAAGAACTACTCCTCAAGGAGACGAGCAATGCTAAAGCTGCAGCCAAAGAGAAAGCCAAGATGACGCAAATGGAGATAGATGAGATGAGTCCATTGTATCCTTGGGTGTCGCCCCGAGGATACAGTATTGAGTGTAACGCTCAAGGCTCTGGAGATAAAGGTGGAACGCAAATGGACCGATGTGAGCTTCAACGCGAACATGGAATTCTTGCTCGATCGACTTCCTATGGGGAACATATTGCCAACAAGTATTTAGGAGGCCAAGAAAATCATGTGCCCTCTCGACCTACCACAAATTAAATACCATGCCTGCATTTATCATTGTGCACTTTATCGGAATGAGTATACGGAGAGAACCACATGTTCGGTGTGCGGTAAAAGAAGGTACAAGAGGGCAAACAAAAAAGTTCCTCGAAAAGTGGTATGGTACTTTCCTATCACCCCCCGTCTACAGCGATATTCGTAGATCCTAAGGAAGCAAAGCTCATGCAATGGCACGCGGAAAGGGATAAACCCGAAGATGATCTGGAGAAGGGCAAGATCCTGACACACCCTTCATACGCTAGCCAGTGGAATGCATTGGACATCGATTTCGAAGAGTTCGGGTGGGATGCAAGGAACGTCAGGCTGGGTATGAGCACCGATGGACTAAATCCTTTTGGCAACCAGAGTAGCACACATAGCACCTTGCCTATTTTTGTATGGCCATACAACTTCCCCCATGGATGTGCACGAAACAAAGGTACGTACACATGAGCATTCTTATTCAGGGGCCGAAATAGCCAGGTATCAATATGCATATGTATCTCGGGCTGTTGAGAGAGGAGTTATCCACGTTGTGGGAGATGCCAGCCCGTACGTGGGATGCCTAAAATACAGAATATTTGCCTCTAAGAGCCTCATTGCTCACGATAGTGTAGGACTATCCTGGTTAAGCATATGTATCGGCCCAGGTGAACCACAGACACAATGCATGTGTCAAGTGTATCTCCAGCTACCAAAGGATCCCAGGTCTTCAAAAATCGTGTTCCAAGGGACTCAAAAGTGGCTCTGCATGGATCACCCATGGAGAAAACACAATGACCTGTTCAATGGTAAAGACAAGCTCGAAAGAGCCCCGCATATGAGGATCAGCGAAGAAATCGAGGAGCTTTTGAATAATTGGCAAGAGTGCCCTGCGTTGGGAAAGAAGTGACCGAGGACAAAGCCGTTGCTGGGTGTATGGAAAGCGAGGTCTGTTTTCTGGGACCTTCCATACTAGAAGGTCCTCCACACACCCAATAGCCTCGATGTAATGCACATCACAAAGAACGTTACCGAGAGACTACTTGGTACTTTGCTCAACAGACCAAGGATGGGCCAAGAGCAAGAAACGACCTAAAAAATCTTGGTATTAAGAAAGATCTTCAATACCCTGATAGTGATGATGATGATCATACATAAGGCACTCAAGGTCGTCGCAAAAAGGATAAGAAAAAATGAGGTGGTCCTTCATGCTTCCTACTTCACTCTAATTCAGGAGGAGCTCGAGCATGAAGTTTAAGGAGTACTACAAAGTGGACGCCAAGAAAATAAGGGCGAGGAAGAACCAGTCGGCGGCTAGGGATAAAGTCACTATTGAAGAGGTGATGACGAAGGTGCAGACACTAGAGAAAAAAGAAGTGGATGAGAAAACAGTGGAGAAGTTAGTGGAAAAGAAGCTCCGCACGATCACCCCCCGGGAATTTTCGAGGGGTTAACTGCTTGTAATGCGGGAGGTCGATAGGGGCTGATACAGCTGCCTAGCTTAAGCGGCAGCAAGTCGAGCATCAACATTAACGTGTCGCCGGACCTGGTGACCCCGATGAACATCAACGCTATAACACCCTTGAATCGGCCCTACGCAAGTTGCCCACCAGGAACTTGCGTGCGGGTGGAAGATGAAGTAATATTATTACGCAATAGTCCACTATGGAACCCACATAATGTATATATATATATACAACAATGACTACATGAGTCAAGAATACAACTATACAATAGAAATATCCAAATCACCTTGGAAATAATACAACATCCGAGTATAGATAAGATGCAAATGGGGCTAAAATCCCTAAAGAATAACCAATGGCGTCCATAACCCTGCCCAAGCCAAGCCAGAAGGGTAACCCTTCTAACGACATCGAACTCATACCTATTAAACAAAAGGGGTGCCGGCAAAGGGCAAAGGAAAAAGGGAGCGGTCAGTAATGAGGCTAGTACACAACAAGTCAAGAATTCGGCACCTCTCAGCTACATGGGTATGGTGGACTAAAGAGGCAGATAAGCATGCACTAAACAACTTATACGGACTAGATACAATTGTCGGCTATCAGAGAGGGATAACAAAGACCTATTTGGAACCAACCTAATACTAACACAATTCATACCCATCCTGGTATTTCCCCCTCGTGACCAAACGAGAAAGTTATGCCAAGGAAACTCACATGTTTGACCGTTTTATTCTTTCTTTCGATGGTGGTTATCCAATTTACTAGTCATATCAGATACCAGTCAAATTATAACAGTAATTCTTTAGTTATAGTTGTCTATGATCGATAAGGTGTGCTCCAATTTGTCCATAACCGCAGACACGGCTTTTCAAAAAGATTTAACCCTGCAGGGGTGTACCAAAGTTTCCACATGCACTTCAATCCTTTTTGCCAGATCAATTAACATACACCCATAGGTCTATCGGTGGGGCTCCGAACATGACGCTTTCCCATACCCATAGCAGTACATGGGGCCCACCCGAAAGAGCTACCCGTACGAGGTATAGCTAATCCTCCTCGTACGGACCCTAAGGTTGCGTGGACTTGTCACGTGAACAGAGGCCATAGACAATATATTCCCGTGACAGAGTGTCGCACCTACATAATAGTAATAAACGATCATCGAGCAACAAGTAATAAACATGGCATACATGGAATAGGCATAGTAGGTAACGTATAAATCCCCAACTAGTTTGTGGCCCCCAGTACAATACTTTCAATCAGGTAATAAGCCGACATGGGCGCCCAGACACCCCACATGTGGTTAGCATGCTCAGTCTGAGAACAGGTGTCAATAACTCGGGTCCTAGGTGGACACAAGTGGGTGGGTAAAACCGAAATAACATCTATTACCAAAGGTGCCTCTGCATTATATCTATTTCTTGACAAGTTATAATAGAAGCCATAATCATCTCCACCTTTAAGCATCTACCAACCTCCCAACAACGATGGGACTCGATGACTCAAACCAACACCTGAGCAAGCAACTACGACTCTCAAGGCCAACTATCTACCAAACAACAGGCAATAGGAGGTGTCCAAGGCAATATAGAGGCTGCAAGGATAGAAATGGTACAGAAACTATAGCATCGCAACATGGATATAAATAGATCAACAGGAGGAAGTAAAGACTATAAATGCAAAATATCTAGAAAGGTGGGGAATGCTGGCCTGGGAAACACTGCTGAAGGTACATATCCCAAGTAACTTGTCGATACTCACATCAACTTAATGGCATAATCAGTAAAGGAGCAAAGCACCAAAACAAACACCGGAGGCACTATTTAATACAACAGCAGAAGATCAGGCATGATGCATGTATGATGTATGACATGGCAATGATGTGACACAATTAGGAAATATTAAGCGGAACCGGGGTCCCGACAATTAATTAGAGGGTTCATGTTGTTTAGGTACCCGTAATTTAAATGTTGGCTTATCAAGGCAAAACATGGCATAGATGAGTCAATATAAGACTAGAATAGCCCGCACATAGTCTCCATATATAATTATGAGGTGAATCGACAAAGAACCCCCAAACCACCAAACATGTATGCAATCATGAACCATTTAATATGCAACAAGTTTGTATTACATTTATAAAAATAGGGGGCTCATAAAGGGGTCACACATCACAGATCGAAGATCTTGGGGGCTCGGAGGGGTTTGGGTTGACTTCGGACTCCGGGAAGGAGGACATGGCATTCCAGAACAAAGATTTTCGAGTTTGATGCCTCCGGTTCCATGTTGATGATCTTAGGGTTCCGACTTCGAGGGTCGGTGGAGCACTTGGGATCCACACCAAATTGGTCTTCGTTTCGTACCATGTTCACTCTCCCAAGCTACCGGGATCGGTCGACGAGAAGATCTTGACGCATCTTGTCACCTCAAAAGTAGATGGCTTCGTGGGAGATCTTGTTGAGATGGTTCTTGGAAGATAACTGCAAGAGCACGCGCACGCTTGGCCGAAACATGTCATAGATCAATGGCCAAAACCGTCGTTTAGATCACACGGAAACACACAAGCATGTGACATACACACGCATATGTAGATGGAGTACTGAGGTAATGCCGTTGGGAACCGAACTGGTGCAGCAACTGTCGATGATGCCGTATGTGGGCACTCATGAAGGGAGCAAGGAGGCGCAGCGAGGCACCACGAGGCCAGGGTGCGAGGGGGCGAAGCGGGGCCCCTAGGGTCGCGCGTAGCCGGTAGGAGAGCATCGGGCGGAATAGCATGGAGGAGGCTCGGTCTGGCCATGCACAGGCCCGAGGGCAGTCATGGACGAGCTTGTAGGCAGAGCAGGGTCGTGCGGTGGCGACCGCTTCTGCGAGGGATCAACAGGAGGCGGGAGGGTCATGTCTTGGTGAGGAAGCCGACCGACGCTAATTGAGAAATGCAGCGGGGCTACGGCAGCCTGCGATGGAGGGAGGAGGCGGCACTAGGGACGTAGGAGGAGGCCATAGAGCTCACTGCAACACCGGGCGGGACTCGGGAGTGCTTGCGCTGGGTCGACGACGACTTGGGTAGGGGCTCCGAGAACGCGGCTCAGCATGAAGGGAAGCTCCTGGCAGCGATGGCCGGATCCAGAGTAGGAGGCAGGGTTGGTGGGGAAGGACATGATGGGGAAAGGGGTTAGTGATGCGTGTGTGTCCCGTGAATGAGGGTCGGGCTTGGCGGGGGAGTGGGTCGAGGTAGGAGTTTTCGTGTCGAGGCTGGGGTGCACGTCGTGTTACCTTGCGTGTGTACACGGGTCAGGTCAGTTGTATGGTTAGGTGTAGGTTTGGATCTAGTGCAGGGTTATGGTTTGACCGGTTAGGGTTAGGTTAGATCTCGGTTTGGTTTTAGAGTTTTCTTGTGGGGTGGTAGGTGGCTGCGGGCTAGACTTTTGGTCCTACCATGCGGCTACCTCCCCAAGCTAAAATAATATGTTTTATATTTAATGTTCTATTTTTATTTTAGAGACTTTTTGTACATTATTTTAGACAAAACAAAAATATTCGGAAAGAGTCCCGGGTTTTCATTTGAAAAAAAGATGGGGGATATTTAGAAAACAAAAGATAGGATTTGGGGAATTAGTTTTAGACAAACATATGCATGATGATGATGCTCAAATGTAATGTGGCGTGGTGACATGAGCATGCTATCATGATGATGCACAAAGTAGTAGACAATTCAAGCAATTTTCTAGTAGTGGTTTTACGAGGGTGCTACAAACACCGCATTGTAGTCGCTCGTTTTGGTCGCACCGATGCCTGCTCCCGCCAAAGATACCAAGGCGTAGCCGATGGCGGTGGTGCTTCATAAGGCACCCAAGCGAGTGAATGCAGATGATAGGCCGGTCGCCGACACCAATCGTGTCTCGACATTAGCCGAGCTCAACGCCATCACCAAGGTAACTAATTAGTTAGTGCACATCATCTCCGTTATGCCTTTGATTACTGCCATCTCATGATGCCCAACATGTTTCGACTCAGGACACTGCTTGCATACTCCTTCTTAAAGTTTCCGGTGGCAAGTTGAAGGATGTTGCCAAGGGCACTCTCATACAAATGGCGAGTTTCACGATGCACAACAATCCAATGGATGATGACGTGATGAGGGTCTGGTTGGCTCGGGTATTGCTAGGGTGCAATGACATGGACCCCCCTCTCAACCTTAGGGAGCCGACAAACACAAGACCCTTGCAGAATGCCACAACTGGCCCTTGACATGGCCGAAGACCCAGATTCGTCTTGCGGCTAGAGGGCGCACCGGCGCCACCTCGATCATCCGGCCACAACCTCAGAAGCCAGTTGTCATCACCACCACCTTGCGTCACGAAAAACTCTTGGGAGGCTGTGTACCGCCCCAAGGCGAAGATGTTGCACGGCAACCTCCATTTCCCCTGCCACCACCACCACATGATGGCAACCACGAAAATGATGATGAATTGGTCAACGTTGATGGCTTCATCAACACCGGCACCAACAAAGGATTGAGTATACCTTGTGTGAATGAAGAACCCTTCACCGCCCGCGACAATCAAGCTGGTCATCCTAGTAAATGCACACAACACCTAGTCTTCCATGGTTTTTCTCAAGAGACGCCTCCGGCCGCTGATCCACAGGAGAAAGAGGGATTGGTTTTTAGACCTAACACACTCCAAAAGGTGGTCGATGAGCAGTTGGAAAAGGAGGACCCTATTGCAAATAAGAACCCTAGTAAGAGAAGTAAGAATAATAATAAGGTTGCGAGGCAGCCTCCTCCGAAGAGGATCCGGGGTCAGGACACTGTCGTCGTACCAGCCAGCTAGAATGGCTTGCCCCGAGTACATGTAGCTAGTGATCCGATATTGACTCCAGAGCTGGTCCACATCGCGCGTGGACCCATGGTAACATTGCATGAGGGTATCAAGACACTAGAGGGCCTCCTTCTTAAAGACAAAGATCCAAATTAGCCGGTTGTCATGGCCAAGGTTCCATCGAACGTGGGCTTCATCCATAAAGCCCCTGCGGATCTATTCTTCATACAATACGGGGACGTCTTCAAGTTGTTTCTCTCGAAATAGCTGGACTATATCTTGGTCCGCCTATACGCGCTCAATCTAGTGATGAAGATCAAGAGAGAGAGTACCCCACAAGTTGCGATGGTGGATACCTGCTACATGTGGGACAGCCAGTTGGTCGAAGGATCGGAGATACGGACCAAGGTGATGACGTACCTCCAGAAGTTCATGGTGGACAACAAGAGGAAGGACACTCTTCTTTTTCCTTTCTTTCCCGAGTAAGTACACACTCGCTCGCCGCCGTAACTTATGCCCTTCTTAAAGATTTATTCCTTTGCTCTTTTTCCAACATCCCATTCCAATTGTGTTGCGCAGAGAAAAATACTGCACACTCATCGTTATTTCCCTGAGGTATTCGCTAGCCACATATTTCTACTTGGGGAGTTCAACAAAGAAGAAAGACTACACTAGAATAAGGGGTGTTCTCGATGAGGCTATCGAGGGCTCCGCCAAAATCGGATGCACCTTTTCAAATAAGGGGGATTGTTTCAGGGATGGCAGACACGTGTTCAAGCACGTGCTCGACTTCCCCTACATCAAGCAGCTCGCTACTGGTAGCGCCAAGGAGGCCTTCTACGTCCTCCATCACCTTAAATGGTTTGTCCAGGATTGCCAGAACCTATCGCTGCCTTCTAGTCTCCGAGGATGGGCCGAAAAGTTGGCGCAAATCGATGATGATGATCTTAGAGAAGACTTCCATTGCATCCAAATGAAGTTGTCAGAAATCATTAGTGAATATGTCAACACAAAGGGGGGCCTACAACAAGCCAGAGGGTTGACTAAGTGGGAAATCAAAGAATGCCTCCATAAGCAGGCTGACACTAGGATGTGGATGATGAGAGAGGGCTATCAACCATTCCTGAAGCCGAGCGAGAATAAGTCTTCATGATTGATGTGTGCCTAGCATGATCAAGTGTGTGTATATTCTCGATGGACGCATGTAGTGTGTGTGTGTCATAAACTTTACTATCTTCCTGAGTTTGGGTATCGATGGATGTGTATAGTGTGTCCTAAACATAACTTGCCTATCTTGAAACGGTCATTATTGTTGGACTTATTACTTCTATGATGACCACGATGCAATCTTTTAGGTTTATGAATTGTTTGCTTCTATTTTTTGTGAACATATGTGCATGTGAACCCTTTAATTCTTTCTGTTGCATGATTTACTAATATTCTTTGTCTATAGAGATGTCGAAGTGGTATGTGGTGTATAAGGGTTTGGTTCCATGAGTCTACGAGGAGTCGGAGGACTATCAGAAACAAGTGAATAAGGTCAGCAGCAACAACTACAAAGGATACACAACTAGATATTGGTCGGGATCCCCGTCATCACAGCTGTATTCTATTTGATCCTTGTGTAGGCGGTGACCACTTCGTTTGTAATGTGATATGATATGAACTTTGTATTCGGCACTTGTTTGAAAATTTGGCACTTGACACTATATATGTATCTCGATCGGGCTCTTAGTGTGATGACATTCTACTTGTGTTTGTATTATATGTCGGTTTTATATACTATGTGCAATGTACTGTTTCTACTGATATGTATAAATCCTATATAAATACTTGATTCTGTACCAGGACTGTATTTTACTTTGAATACCTATAATGTAATATGTGGCGCTTATGTTAAGATATCTTCGGTGCACGACATTTTTGTGGCGCATTGCGTGATATGTGCAACTAAAATGAATTATGTGGCGCATATGGAGAAATGCGCCACAAAAATCTAAGGATTATGTGGCGCATATCAATATGTGCCACAGAAATATAATTTAGTGACAACATAACAGTGGCGCATCTCATATGCGCCACAGAATGTCAAAATAGGTGCGCCACTTATAAGGTATTTCCTAGTAGTGTAAGGTTGTATCGGCTCGCAAACCAATTCCACCTGGCATTTTCCTGGAGCATCTACGGACACCATCCGTGAAAGGAGCAGACACTGATAACCCGGATAGAGTGGATTCATTTGTTAAGTCAGTTAAAGTGACCTCTCCAGCTTGGACAAAATCGTTCATGGACTACCTTCAATACGGAACACTTCCCACCGACAAAGTAGAATGCCCGCTGATAGTATGTAGAGCAAAAGGCTATACCATAATAGATGGCCAATTATACAAATGAAGCACCACAAGAGTATTCCTATGGTGCGTCTCCCAGCAACAAGGCATGGACATCCTTAGAGAGATTAATCTCGGAGATTGCAGGCATCACACCGACATCAATCGTTGGTCTCCAAAGTGTCCCGGCAAGGATTCTACTGGCCAACCGCCAAGGTGGACACCGACAAGATTGTGCATACTTGTATTGGATGTCAGTCTATGCAAGGCAGCCACATGTTCCAGCTAAAGAATTGAGAACGATTCAAATTACTTGGCCGTTTGTAGTCTGGGGCTTGACATGATTGGTCCCTTCAAGACGACACCTTGTGGGTTTACACATCTACTAGTTGTAGTAGATAAATTCACTAAATAGATTGAAGCTAAACCCATTAGAAAGCTTGATGGGTCAACAACCCTGAAGTTTGTCTAGGATCTAGTGGTGAGATTCGGTCTCCCACATAACATCATCACCGACAACGTCAGCAACCTATCACTCAGGTAAGTAGAGGCTTACTGTCACAATAAAGGTATCCGCCTTGACTTAGCATCCATGGCACATCCACAGTCTAACGATCAAGTTGAAAGGGCCTATGGATTAATTCTGCAAGGTATCAATCCACGCTTGGAGGCACCGTTACATAGAGTAGCTAGAGCCTGGGAAGAGGAGTTACCATCTGTCTTGTGGAGTTTGCGAACAACACCCAATAGATCTACGGCTTGACCCCTTTCATCACGGTTTATGGAGAAGAAGCCGTCTTACCATCCGACATCCTCCACGATGTGCCGAGAGTCATCGCCTACGATGAAGATGACACTGAAGAATCCAGACTCTTATCTGTGGACCTGCTCGAGGAAGAACACGTCTTAGCGTGCCAAAGGTCCACCATCTACTAGCAGAAGCTATACAGCTACCATAGTCGCCGTGTTAGGCATCGCTCATTTAAAAGGGGGATCTGGTGCTTCGCCTCAATTAGAAGAAGTCAAACTAACTATCCCCGCCTTTGGAAGTATCGTTCTTCATAAGCAAAGCACTGCTCAATGGTTCCTATTACCACTTAGATATTCACGAGTTGAAAGATAGGCCAGGAAAATATCACAAGCGTAAGTGACGTCACCCTGATGTTGATTATCCGTAGACTGGTCGGACATGGAAAAATAGCACAACTACCTCCGTTTTACACTTAGCATATTTTATATTATGTAATAAATATATTATATGATCAATAAATATCATTTGGTTTACTCATATTTCCCGAGTCTTTTACCTCCTTTAGTGGTCATTTTTGGATCACAGAAACCTTTATGCACAAGTTTGCATTTGCACTTGTGAAAATTTCGCCTATGTGCATTAGCTTAAGTTTTCTGGTCTACACATTTTCTGTCATTTTTATGTGGATTTTGGAGTAGTGACTTTTCGGCACTCAATGCCGGATATTTTGTTCTTAGGTTCTTGATGGTGCTATTAAGCATCATCACCTAAGGACATGGTTCTGTGCTGAGAGTCTTCCGTTTTATGAAAGGTCAAGCATAAGAACCAGAATAATGAATAAGCCAGCACATTATTAAAATCTAATTCCATGCCGGACATAGATAAGTAGCAGTAGGCTTGTAGCCAAGTTTTTCGCCTTACTTCTATATTGTTTTTAGCATACATACAAACATTACAGCGAAACATTTAATGCGACAAAGTATTTTATGGCTCTGTTGTAGGTGACTTAAATGTTGCATCATCAGCTACAGGAGAAGCAACCTGGGACATGTCATCAAGCTTGTAGACGGTCCTGAAGAAGAAACTTGATGTCGATTGATCATCGTCCATCTCCTCAACAGGCACAAAGACATTAGCCTCGATGAGTTTGGCAACCCTAGTATCGTAGCCAACGAGGGAATTCTTAATAGCAGTGCTATCAACCTTGTTGCCGTCCTCATTGATCTTTGGCATGCTAGACGTCACCAAACCAATGTCGTCTTAATCATAGTGTTCTTTCACCAAGGACAATGCCATCCTAGTGCCAGACCAAAATGGATGCGGCTTTTTAGCACTTCACCTTCTCGGGGGCTCGGCGGAGAATTTCCTAGTACTTGGTGATAGAATATGCCGCCTTGATGGTGATATCCAGGGACTGAGCTATCTCCTTCGCTAGGGTGGTGGCAGTGTTGATGATGTTGTCGGCAAGAACCATGCATTCCTTAGAATCCGGAGCATCTTCATCCGTATTGATTAAACCAAGGGGGTCTATGTCTTCCCAAGAGGCAAAGGTAATGGGTATTGAAAAATTATAAAAATATCTGACTTACATAATTTTAGAAGGACAGAAGAAATTTACCAAAAATGCTGGATTCAGCTTGTTGGCAGGTCTCTACCAAGATGTCATACTCCTTCTGAAGTTTCTTGTACACTTCAAGGCTCCGAGATTATTTTGTAGAACAACTTGGTTTTGTTCCTTGAGTTGTTCAATCTCCTTCTTCCGGAGCTCCATCTCGGTGTTAGCAGATTCTGGCATGGCTTTCATCGCATCCTCATGTAACTTGACAACAATAGCTAGATCTTTCTTCAGGATCTTGTTCTCATCATCTAGTTCCTGGATGTGCTTGGATTGTTCAAAAATACTTTTGGCTTTGGGAACAACTTCTTCAAGTCAGAACAGTAAAGCATTATGAGTAGTCGGGATAAATAGCTACAAATAATGGATCAAAGAGATGTTGGAAGAGAATATATGCTAGTTGTTTTCGATCCATTCCTTTAGAAAGGTTGTTTTACCATTTTTCAAGATCCTTCTCCTTTTGCAGATTGGAAAACCTCTCATTGCGGCCTTCCTCCGATTATTCTCATTCTATGCAACGAACAAGATTAGCTTTCTTTAGAGCATCTAGCCGGAACTTTTTCATTCTACCTAAAAACACGGGAGCTACACTATCAAGTTCTACACTTCGTTCCTTTTGGAGCACACAGGACAAGAACTAATGGTTTTTCGCCTAAGATCTCGGGGTCTACAGTGGGATATATTGTAAAGTCAAATGAATATATCGAAGACTCACGATGCAAATAACCCTGAGGTTGTTTGTTGTGGTGGCATATGCATTGTGGAAGGTCCTAGAACTGTTATAAATAACATCTGCTTGTCGAATAAGATCATCCTGACTCAGTGTCGGAGGAGTTAGAGATGTAGATGGCACGCCAGCCAAAGGCACAAATGAAGGTCTAGTCGTCTTTTGTGCTACCATAGCAGTTGACGGCGTAGAAGTTCCTGGCTTGTCGGTTGCTGTTGATGTTGCTGCTTCTCCTCCCTCCGCCAATTGCTTCCCTTCTTTGATGGCATCCTTAGCTAGAGCCTCATCCATTTAGGAAGAGGTGCTCTCCTGTGTTGTCTAACCACAAGGAGCAATGTCCATATCGGCAGAAGCTGAGACATCTGGAGTAGGATTGATGTTTATCTCTCTTGCAGAGGTCTCAGGTGCAATGGGGGACAAGGGTCTGGTGGAGCCTGATGCAGGCTTGGTGGTAGGAGTCAGGGGAGGAATGGCGGGAGACGACTTGGTCAACATATCATGAATATTCTTTGATCCTCCAACATCTTTGGAGGTGCGCTTTAGACTAACACTAGATCTCTTCCCGAGACGTATAAAGTATAAGTATGGGAATTGAGTAGGCCCAAAATAAAAGTTGGAGAAGGAAAGTACTTACACTAGGGCAAGTGCCTTGGATAAAGGGATGTCGGTGGACTTCTTCTTCTCTACATCTAAGACGGAAGTGGATTTCTTGGAGACTGTAACATCCCAATTTCAGCAACCCTGATTAGTTGTCCAGAATGCAAAAATCAAGGGGACCAAAAACTTTTTCTTTTCTAGTGATGAAGTGTTTGTCTGTTGTTTGATAATGTTTATGCTTATGAATGTGTATTAGAAGATATACTCCCTACCTCAACCCAGTTGAGAAAAGCTACTTCCCAAAACCGTGTTGGCTGAATTTCCATATTCTCAAATGTTTTGGCATTTCGAAACCTGAGAAAAAAAATCCTTTGCAAACCAATTATTTTAGTATCTACTATTTCCCTAAACTATGGATAGCATCCTATTATAATCTCCTTATGTTTTATAGACGGAGCCTTCAACCATTCTTATCTCTAGGTTTCCCAAAACCTCCTTTTAAAGCTTTTGAATTCTACTCTTGGTAGAGATACCAAGGACTCTCATGTGACTCAAACTCCAACCTTTTCAAAGTAACCATCCTTACTTCGAGGTAGGCTTGATGGTAACCCTAATAGTAGGTTTGCTTGGTTTGTAAGAGGAGTTGCCTTGATCTGTGTCTGATGAATTGCTTTGATCTATTGTTTGACTTGTTTGCTTAGGAGCTAGGTGAGCCACTCTAGGAGCTCATCCACTAGGATAAACATACTTTAAAAAAGTCACCAAACCATAAGCAAGAATATAATCTGGATCTAATCTGTAGCCACCAGGTGATCATCTAAACCCCTTAACCAGATCAATTTTGAAGTGATCCATTCTAGAAGTTTCCAAGTCAATGAAGACCAATATCAAGCAAGGATACTTTCTACTCAATCTACACCTCAACCTAATCCACTTGATGATGTTTTGGTACCTTGCAACCCATCAAAAACATCCCCTCTCATGCTCTAGTCAAAAACCCTAAATCTGCCAAATTTGGCTAAGTCTGGAATCTGTTTCATCATCACCTTTTTCAATGCCTCCCTTTCCCAACCCTTGAGCACTTTTGGAAATGATTTTGAACCACCTTGTAAACCATCCTAAGGACTACCAAGGACCATCTTGCCCTTCTCTAGATCACCTTTTAACCCACTTGTTCTTGATGGTTTTGCAGGCAAGAAAATAACTATTCCTGCAAATCTAGTCAACATGCCTACTTTGATAGAAGCTCACACCACCATACCACCTTATATGGACCAAATCCTTGCATGGTTGTGTTCTACTCATATAGGTCTACCGTTATCTAATTCACTTGTTCCAAGTGGATCTTTGTTCTTCTTAAACCCACATGGTTTATAAGGCATCATGACTCATCTGGTATGTCAGCCTTATTTTCAACAAAGTTTGCCATCTCTTCTAGACCACCTCAAATGTAACCAATCCAAACTCCTTCTGCAATGATCACCTATATGAATTGGTCTAACTATACATCTATCCCTTGCATCAAGGTGAGCTCTGAGCTCCAAGATCCAACAAGGTTTTGGTGGTATAAAAATAACATCACCCTAGATCCTCAATCACTTGTTTTTCAATCTAATTCAAGATGGATTTCCAATTCCCAAGGTTGCAAATGCTTGCTACACCTTGTCTACATCATCTACCTTGATCATCAAGATTTATAAAATATTATCCATAATTATTATGGCTCCAAATCTAATTAATCTCTTTACTAGACCAAATCTCCAAAACTTCTTCCATAAAGGAAAGTTTGGTTTTTGCCAAAACACTTCCCCAACGTTTGGCTCAATGGAGATCCATATATCATACCCTACCTTCCCATCTCAAAAGTAAATATTTTTGAGAAGTTTTATTATTTATTTTTGCCTATTTCCTCAAATGGCAGAAATGGAATAATAATAGTTTTAAGTACTTTTAATCCCCAATAAAACATGGGAAAATTCTTCAAAGTATGGATTCATATTTAGAATCATCTCACATAAAAAACCAACCTTTACCAATGTAAAATTTTCAAATGAGCTTCTATAAACCACTTCTGAAGTTTTTGAATAATTGATCAAAAATGCACTAAAAATCATCTGAAAAATCTCCATAAATTCCTGGAGGTGCATCTTGACCTCACCTACCCACCAACATCTTTACCTCATCTTGCCAAGATCAGGTTGGAGAAATTCCTGCATAACTACTACTTTGGCCAATATTGGAAGTTACTCTAAACTATGAGAATAACCCAATCAAACCTTCCTCAAACTTGTCCAAGGAAGCACCACAACACCACTACATCATCTCTGGTCGAATCTCTACTGTAGCACTCTCCTCTCACTTGTCCCTTGCTTTTGGAAGTAAAAGAGAGAGAGACTAGGCCTAGGGAAATTAAATCTTGGTCTTAAAGCCACATCAGCTGCAGCATGCCCCACCTCTCCCAATGGTCGTGTCCCTAGCCCCACATCACCTCTCCACCACCCCTCCTGCCCTATCCCTGGCCACCACCTCCCCTCCAAACCCCTCCATGCACCAAGCTCACCATGGACCTCTCCATTCGGTTTAAAGGACTGGAGGCCAGCATAAATCTCCCCTCTGCTCTCAGACCACCCCTACCCTATCCCCTTACCCCTCTCAAGCTCCAGATCCAGAGCTCGAGCTCCCCATCACCATGGAGGAGAATAAGCTCTGCTCTAGGTCTCCTTCGAGTAGTGGAGTACATGGTTGACCCCGACCTTCCCAGTGCCTCAGACCCTCTCCACAGCCCCCATATAGCTCCCCTGCACCTTCCCACCGAGATCCTGTACCTGCATGTCGCTGGAGAGGAAGGGTTGCCCTTCGGCCACTCCTCAATGTTTGGTCTGTGTGCTCTCTCCCTTGATCCTCTCCCTCTGCATGTGACGTTTCCGAATCCCCCATGAGCCTATGCATCTAACCTACCTCTTTTCCTGGCCTAGGGAGCTCTGGTTATGCTGCGCCGCCGAGCTCCGGCGAGCTCGCCTCTGATGCCCCCGCGTGAGACCGTTCCAGATGTTGAACCCCACCTCGCCACCCCTCTCCGTGCTCGGCTCCGAGTTTTGCGTCACCCCGTCGCCTCCCTGCTATCCCCCGAGCTCCCCTGCCGAGCCCCTGTGCCGCTTGCGCCGTCCCTAGGGTTTCTGCCCTGGTGCCCGTCCGTCAGGTTGAAGAAGGGGCGACGGTCGTCGATGCCCCTTCTGATCGAACGGCCAGGGGCGCCTGATACCCCTTCGGCCGACCGCTGTCACTGACCACTGGGACCCACCTGGCAGGCTTTCAAAATTTCCTCCTACGCCTGGCTCCAGCATTTTGGGCCATCCGGTGCTGTGCGGACCACGAAGGGTCAGATCCCAGCCCAGGCCCCTTTAACTTTTATTCTTTTGCCCCTATTCAGAAGAATTAACCCTTGGTTTAAATAACTTTGAAAATGGAAACAATCACAAAATGCCCAAATTAAAATTTTCTTAGGCCCCTGCATGTTTTCCCTAACATGCATTATCCTTGGTTGACCCAAATAATGTCCAGATTAATTATAGTAAATCAGCTACCTAAGTTTACCATTCCTACTAATTAAATCCTTCTATGAGTTCTACGACGCCATTTTGACCAAAACCACTTTGTACTGAGAGGTATCAGGAGTACCTTACATGTGACCCCATCCCCATACCAAGTGCAGCCTTGGAGTTGCTGTAGCAAAAATAACAAAAATAGAGACTTTCTACCTTTAGAAAATTATCTAGGCCAATCCATGATAGCTTTTACCCTAATTCCAAATCCAATGGATTATATGCATCCATATCTAACCAAACATTGGAGATCTTAATGTTTGGAACTCCTATTGAGTTTTGGTGAAATAAATATTTTTGTGCATAGTTTATCCACCAATAAAATCACTACAGGAGTTATATAAATCCAAACAAGGTGATTCCAATTTCTAAAGAAAGGTATTCGAAATGCCTACCATGTGCCCTTGGAATTAACTCAAAATATTCTGTAGAATTAATTTGGTGAAAAGGACAAAACATCCCTAGAACTGCCTTTGGAAATTTCCTGAGGGCATTCTATTAATTATTTTGACATGATTCCAACTCTCAGTGAACCAGTAAATCAAACCCCACTTAACCATCCAAGGAAATAATTTTAGGAAGTATAGAACTTTCCTCGTGAATTATTTCCTAAACTAGAGCTTTTATCACTAGGATATTCATAATAAATTGAAGAAAAGTGATAAAATAGTGAAACCACATTTATTGGTTTCATTTTATCAACACCTATCTGTTGGTATCATTTTCACACAATGGTATCATACAGAATATGTCCTTGGTACAAAATCCCTTTTAGGTAATTCCTAGACTATAAATCCTAAGGGATTTTCTTCCATATTTCCAAGACAAGGCCAATCTCATTAGTCCATTCTCTCTAAGACCTACTGATTTCAAAACTTGTATTGTTCATTGCTTGCTGTATGCATTGACTTTTGTATGCCTTGTTTTGATTGTGGTCTTGTTTGTTTGCATGTCTGCTCCCTGACGACGATAGTTGAGATTATCTCCGAGATAAGAAGAATATGGTTATTATTGTATATATTTGGCTATTCTAAGGAGAAGGCCAGGGAAAATTATGCCATATTGCTGATCTCAGGGAAGCCAACTTCTTGCTCATAAGCCTTGTCATACTGTTTTACTCATGCATGTTTTACTTACTGTTTTATGAAAACTGCATTATTTTGCTATATGATGTTGTATATCTGGTAGTGGTTTGGCTCCTCCAAACCATTACTCAAGGGTACTATTAAATACAACCCCCTTGGTGACACCTACTTGTCCCTAGTAGAATAAATGGTGTATATCACCATAACCCTTTGGAGACCCTGTTTTAGCCAAAGCAAAGCTGGAGGATGGGAAGACCCTGGAAATGTTTTACCAAATGTTTTATGATAAAATCTTGGTGAGGTGGGACCTCCCAAGAGATGGTGAGAAAGAGAAAAGGGTTTTGTTTTACAAAATGCTGGAGGAAAACCGGAGGAAAAAGGTTTACAAAAATGCACTCGGTTCTTTACAGTTTAGCTATAACAACTTAACCTGTGCAACCACATTACTCTAGAATGGGACAGGGCTGGATTTGAGGGTTGCCTATTCTGGTATAAGCTGCCTCATAACTACTACAGGAGATTGCGATACCTGGAGGGTGGGCCTTCTCCGATAAAGGTCCATGTGGGACAACGACATGGAGAAGGAACGAAGGGTCTGTGGGCCTCCACGTGTTACTACGAGTCCCTCATTGAAAGCGCACACTCAAAAAGTGGAAAAAGTACTCCGGTTGGTCCTCGGTACCCGACGTCCCAGTTTTGAGGGGAATAACACTCATAGGGTAGGCACTTATATTGGAGTGGGCATCCGGTCTTGATCGGTTACTCGACCCACGATCGGTGAAGATCAGGGTAGTGTACCCGGATGATGTGGGGAAAGTGTACAACCTCTATAGAGTGTAAATCTATTCGAATAGCCATGTCCGCGGTGATGGACGGGTTGGAAAAACTTCTATAGAGCGGTGCTAGTTTTGTTTTCAAAAAGGATTTCAGAAAAGGAATGGCTTTGGAAATGTTTTGACCATGGGATGGTCAGAAAGGATACCTGTTTTGACCATGGGATTGTCGGAAAGGAATGAAAGGAGTTTGGTCATGGGATGACCGGAAGGAGGAACAAATGGGTGACCCAGTCCTAATGTTTATAAAACTTTTCAAAAGGTTTCCAAAATGTTTACAAAGGTTTTCAACAAAGATATGTAGATGCTATATCTACAAGAGAAACTATTTGAGAAAAGAACCCCACCTGAAGCCCTCCTACTACCACATCCATAATGCATATCCTCTTGTTATTATTGTTATCTTAAGGTGGGTTGCGAGTACATTCAAAGTACTCACTAGTATTGTCCCTGGCTATTAACTTGGTCAGATATCAAGAAGAAGAAGATGTTGGCGACTATGCGAGCTAGGACGTTCTCCCAGTCAGTTGCCTGTAGGTTAAGGCATGGCTTGGGCTCTACGCTTGATGAAGTTCCGCTGATGTTGATCGATGTAGCCATAATGGAAAATAAGGTATGACAGGTACTCATTATGTATTGGATGTTTACTTTGATACTTGTCTGTTATGTGCCACGACTAACTGATCTTGGGATCGTGGTTATATGCATAACAGGGATTCTCGGAGGATTAAATCCAGGGGCCCCACAGACTTAGTATTAGAGCCATCCTGACTGTAGGAGAACCTTAGTTAGCATGGTCGTTATACAGGAACCTTATTTTGAAAACCCCGGCTTTCGAAAACTAGTTTCTCAATGAGTTTCAAAAAGTTCTACTTCTTCTCTTACTCTAAGTAAAGGCTTTCGAAAATGGTTTCCTCTAACTCTCGTCCAAAGTTCAAACCTACGGATTTTAAATAACTAGGATCTAGAACCCGGTGAATACAATGGGAACAAGATGAAGACAAGCAACTACCAGCAAACACAAGGAGACTACAATATCTCTCTACCAGCGGAATCCCCATAATTAGAAGATATCAAGTGTTGCACTATCAAGAAGCGTCCAAGATATGACTAAGGCTTCATCTGCAAGATAGTGACTCCGACCTGAAGAAAGACGATATCCAGGGTCAATAGCCCTAAGAATAGGATTCCCCTACATCACGAGTAGTTAACTCCTTGGTCCCTAATGTTGACCATGTTTGCTTGCCTAAGTGCATCCTGTGTCGCTTGATGTGTGTTGTTTGCCGAGGATGTTGCGATCCCCTCGCTCTGTTCGCCTTGTTTGTATGCTCTCGGTTGCTTCAACCTCCTTAAAAATGTGACTCGAGGAGCGATAACCCACCTAGTAACTCAAGAAACCCCTATGTTAGTTGTAGGTAATGAGACCCAGACTGACCACGAGAGTATATGAGAGGAAAAGCATCACAAGAACCAGGAGTTCGACATCGTCACGTCAGAATTAACTTGAAGATTTCACCTCAGCAGGACGGCATACCTCGTCAAACTCACCTCTCAAGGCTCGTCAATAGCACAACACTCCCTTGTTCCTTAGTCTACTACAGCAAGAATTCCGTTGGAGCTGGAAGTCGATCACCGAAGGATCCTCAATATCCAAAAAAAATACCTGATAATTCAACCAATACAAGAAGTGAAGACCTAACCACACTAACCTTTAGTGTATTAGACCTTCTAACCACCTCAGGAGACTAACTAATCTAGCCAACCCTACCCAAACTAACGGAATGATCCTCCTTAGAAGGTCAGAACCACCCCTGTGGTCAGATGATTAGGAAGCGGGAAGACAACGAGTCCACGCCGCCATCAAGCAGAAGCAATGCAATAAAGGCCAATGAAGACCGCTTACCCGAGGCTAACTACTTCAACCCTGACTAGCTACTAGCAAGAAGAGTCGTAAACCGCTAATTTACCTTGAGCTAACCCCTTAAAGGCTGCGTTAGGAAACCACCCCCACCAAGGTTTATAGAGTAAGACATCACTCGAACACCTCAGTTCAAGACTCCGGGAAGATACAACCTTCCGCTAACATCGGGTCATCACTCCCAGATAGAAGATTCGCACCACTCCTAAACCACCTTAGTGAAGCTCTAAGGTGGAAATACTACGTCCTTCCACTCAATCCTCAAAAGACTATCTACCAGAGGATACTTTAGAAGAGATCTTCGGACACACCGTCATTCCGCCAAACAACCACCCGTGAGTTATCAGAGGAGAAACTAACAAAATATCCTACGAATCCCTTGGCTACTTCACCTGAAGACCACCCTAAGGGACCGTAGATTCGCTAACCCCGTTAGTACTAAACAGTTTGGACGATCAGCTAATTTAACTACTCCGATCAGCTAAGTACGATAAAAGTAGTATATGAGCCTCATAAAACCTAGCTTGCAGAAGACATCTGAAGGCTTCAACTCCAGAAAGAAGGTTGGCGACCGTCTTAAAAGCATCATCCGACGACTCTAAGAAAGAAGGACTGACGTATTCTAGAGCTATCCTAGTTTAATCCTAAGGGGGAAAGACCTACGTCCACAATAATAGAGTAACTCTTCACCAGAAGCAAACTCAAGAGTTTCGACCCTAAAATTGTTAAATAGGATACGCTACGCCCCTAAGGTAGAGTCGTGGATCCTTAGAGAAAGGTACACCCCAGGCCGTAGATGTTATCCTCCGATGAGTACCCCGTGAAGTTCAGCATTGAGGTAGTCTGCCTAGTCTAAGCCCTCGAGATATATAGTCTAGAAGGAAAAGAAGGCCATCCCTCGCAACTGGGACTAGACTCTGCTCAACTCTCCATGCATCCAGGAAAACTGAAGCTCAACTTCATCAAAGTAGTAACCACTTTCAAAGACGGAGTCCGTAAGATAGCACGCTTGAAACCAGTAGCGCTAGCCTTGACTCAAAATCCCCTAACCCTACTCTCCTAAATATCGGGACGAGATTCTTTTAAGGGGTAAAGGTCTGTAACATCCCAAATTCAGCAACCCTGATTACTTGTACAGAATGCAAAAATCAGGGGGAACAAAAACTTTTTCTTGTTTAGTGATGAAGTGTTTGTATGTTGCTTGATAATGTTTATGCTTATTAATGTGTATTAGAAGATATAATCCCTACCTCAACCTAGTTGACAAAAGCTACTTCCCAAAACTATCTTGGCTAAATTTCCATATTCTCAAATGTTCTGGCATTTCAAAACCTGAGCCAAGAAGACTTTGCAAACCAATTATTTTAGTAGCTTTTATTTCCCTAAACTATGGAGAGAAACCTATTATAATATCCTTATGTTTTATGGACAGAGCCTTCAACCATTCTTATCTCTAGGTTTCCCAAAACCTCCTTTTAAAGCTTTTGAAATCAACTCTTGGTAGAGTTACCAAGGACTCTCATCTGACTCAAACTCCAACCTTTTCAAAGTAACTATCCTTACCTCAAGCTAGGCTTGATGGTAACCCTAATATTAGCTTTGCTTGGTTTGTAAGAGGAGTTGCCTTGATCTGTGTCTGATGAATTGCTTTGATCTGATGTTTAACTTATTTGCTTAGGAGCTAGGAGAGACACTCTAGGAGCTCATCCACTAGGATCAAGATACTTTAAAAAATCACCAAACCATAAGAAAGAATACAATCTGGATCTAATCTCTAGCCACCATGTGATCATCTAAAACCCTTAACCAGATCAATTCTGCAGTGATCCATTCTAGAAGTTTCCAAGTCAATGAAGACCAATATCAAGCAAGGATCATTTCTACTCAATCTACACCTCAACCTAATCCACTTGATGATGCTTTGGTACCTTGCAACCCATCAAAAACATCCCCTCTCATGCTCTAGTCAAAAACCCTAAATCTGCCAAATTTGGCTAAGTCTGGAATCTGTTTTAACATCACCTTTTTGAATGCCTCCCTTTCCCAACCCTTGAGCATTTTTGGAAATTCTTTTGAACCACCTTGTAAACCATCCTAAGGACTACCAAGTCCCACTCTTTCCCTTGGATATATAACCTTTTAACCCACTTGTTCTTGATGGTTTTGCATGCAAGAAAATAACTATTCCTGCAAATCTAGTCAACATGCCTACTTTGATAGAAGCTCACACCACCATCCCACCTTCTCTGGACCAAATCGTTGCATGGTTGTGTTATAATCTTATGGGTATATCATTATCTACTTCACTTGTTCCAAGTGGATGTTTGTGCTTCTTAAACCCACATGGTTTATAAGGCATCATGACTCATCTGGTATTGCAGCCTTATTTTCAACAAAGTTTGCCATCACTTCTAGACCACCTCAAATGTAACCAATCCAAACTCATTCTGTCATGATCACCTATATGACTTGGTCTAACTATCCACATATCCCTTGCATCAAGGTGAGCTTTGAGCTCCAAGATCCAACAAGGTTTTGGTGGTATAAAAATAACATCACCCTAGATCGTCAATCCCTTGTTTTTCCATCTAATTCAAGTTGGATTTCCAATTCCCAAGGTTGCAAATGCTTGCTAAACCTTGTCTACATCATCTACCTTGATCATAAAGATTTATCAAATATTATCCATAATTATTATTGCTACAAATCTAATTAGTCTCTCTAATAGACCAAATCTCCAAAACTTCTTCCATAAAGGAAAGTTTGGTTTTTGCCAAAACACTTCCCCAACTTTTGGCTCAATGGAGATCCATATATCATACCATAACTTCCCATCTCAAAAGTAAATATTTTTGAGATGTTTTATTATTTCTTTTTGCCTATTTCCTCAAATGCCAGAAATGGAATAATAATACTTTTAAGTACTTTTAATCCCCAATAAATCATGGGAAAATTCTTCAAAGTATGGATTCATATTTAGAATCATCTCACATCAAAAACCAACCTTTACCAATCTAAAATTTTCAAATGAGCTTCTATAAACCACTTCTACACTTTTTGAATAATTGATCAAAAATGCACTAAAAATCATCTGAAAAATCTCCATAAATTCCTGGAGGTGCATCTTGACCTCACCTACCTACCAGCATCTTTACCTCATCTTGAAAGATTAGGTTGGATAAATTCCTGCATAACTTCTACTTTGGCCAATATTGGAAGTTACTCTAAACTATGAGAATAACCCAATCAAACCTTCCTCAAACTTGTCCAAGGCAGCACCACAGCACCACTACATCATCTCTGGTCGACTCTCTACTGTAGCACTCACCTCTCACTTGTCCCTTGCTTTTGGAAGTAAAAGAGAGAGAGCAAGACTAGGCCTAGGGAAATTAAATCTTGGTCTTAAAGCCACAGCAGCTGCAGCACGCCCCACCTCTGCCAATGGTCGTGTCCCTAGCCCGACATCACCTCTCCACCACCCCTCCTGCCCTATCCCTGGCCACCACCTCCCCTCCAAACCCCTCCATGCACCAAGCTCACCATGGACCTCTCCATTCGGTTTAAAGGACTGGAGGCCAACACAACTCTCCCCTATGCTCTCAGACCACCCCTACCCTATCCCCTTACCCCTCTCAAGCTCTAGATCCAGATCTCGAGCTCCCCATCGCCATGGAGGAGAATAAGCTCTCCTCTCGATCTCCTTCGAGTAGTAGAGTACAGGGTCGACCCTGACCTTTCCCAGTGCCTCAGATCCTCTCCACAGCCCCCATATAGCTCCCATGCACCTTCCCACCGAGCTCCTGTACCTGCATGTCGCCGAAGAGGAAGGGTTCGCCCTTTTGGCCACTCCTCAAGGTTTGGTTTGTGTGCTCTCTCCCTTGATCCTCTCCCTCTACATGTGACGTTTCGGAATCCCCCATGAGCCTATGCATCTGACCTCCCTCTTTTCCTGGCCTAGGGATCTCTGGCTATGCTGCGTTGCCGAGCTCCGGCGAGCTCGCCTCTGATGCCCCCGCGTGAGACTGTTCCAGACGTTGAACCCCACCTCGCTGCCCCTCTCCGTGCTCGGCTCCGATTTCTGCGTCGCCCTGTTGCCTCCCCACCATCCACCGAGCTCCCCTGGCAAGCCACTGTGCCGCCGGCGCCGCCCTAGGGTTTCTGCCCTGGCGCCCATCCGTCAGGTTGAAGAAGGGGCGACAGTCGTCGATGGCCCTTCTGATCGGACGGCCAGGGGCGCCCGATACCCCTTCGACCGGTCGCTGTCACTGACCGCTTGGGCCCACCTGGCAGGCCTTCAAAATTTCCTCCCGCGCCTGGCTCCAGCATTTTGGGTCGTCTGGTGCTGTGCGGACCACAAAGGGTCAGATCCCAGCCCATGCCGCTTTAACTTTTATTCTTTTGCCTCTATTCAGAAGAATTGACCCTTGGTTTAAATAACTTTGAAAATGGAAACAATCACAAAATGAGCAGATTTAAATTTTCTTAGGCCCCTGCATGTTTTCCCTAACATGTAGTATCCTTGGTTGACCCAAATGATGTCCAGATTAATTATAGTAAATCAGCTACCTAAGTTTACCATTTCTACTAATAAAATCCTTTTTTGAGTTCTACGACTCCATTTTGACCAAAACCACTTTGTACTGAAAGGTATCAGTAGTACCTTACATGTGACCCCAGCCCCATACCAAGTGGAGCCTTGGAGTTGTTGTAGCAAAAATAACAAAAACAGATACTTTCTACCTTTAGAAAATTCTCTAGGCCAAACCATGATAGCTTTTACCCTAATTCCAACTCTAATGGATTATCTGCATCCATATCTAACCAAACATAGGAAATCTTAGTTTTTGGAACTCCTGTTGAGGTTTGGTGAAATAAACATTTCTGTGCATGGTTTATCCACCAAAAAAATCACTACAGGAGTTATATAAATCCAAACAAGGGGATTCCAATTTCTACATAAAGGTATTCTAAATGAATACCATGTGCCCTTGGAATCAACTCAAAAGATTCTGTATAATTAATTTGGTAAAAAGCACAAAACAGCCCCAGAACTGCCTTTGGAAATTTCCTGAGGGCATTCTGGTAATTATTTTGACATGATTCCAACTCTTAGTGAACCAGTACATCAAACCCCACTTAACCATCCAAGGAAATAATTTTTTGAAATACAGAACTTTCCTGGTGAATTATTTCCTAAAACTAGAGCTTTTATCACTAGGATATTCATAATAAATTGAAGAAAAGTGATAAAATAGTGAAACCACTTTTGTTGGTTTCATTTTATCAACACCTATCTGTTGGTATCATTTTCACACAATGGTATCATACAGAATATGCCCTTGCTCCAAAACCCCTTTTAGGTAATTCCTAGACTATAAATCCTAAGGGATTTTCTTCCATATTTCCAAGACAAGGCCAATCTCATTAGTCCATTCTCCCTAAGACCTACTGATTTGTAAACTTGTATTGTTCATTTCTTGCTGTATGCATTGATGTTTGTATGCCTTGTTTTGATTGTGGTCTTGCTTGTTTGCATGTGTGCTCCCTGATAACGATAGTTGCGATTATCTCCGAGATCAGAAGAAGATGGTTATTATTGTATATATTTGGGTATTCTAAGGAGAAGTCCAGGGACAATTATGCCATATTGCTAATCTCAGGCAAGCCACCTTCTTGCTCATAAGCCTTGTCCTACTGTTTTACTCATGCATGTTTTACTTACTGTTTTATGAAAACTGCATTTTTTTGCTATATGATGTTGTATATCTGGTAGTGGTTTGGCTCCTCCAAACCGTTACTCAAGGGTACTATTAAGTACAACCCCCTTGGTGACACCTACTTGTCCCTAGTAGAATAGATGGTGTATATCAACATAACCCTTTTGGAGACCCTGTTTTAGCCGAAGCAAAGCTGAGGATGGGAAGACCCTGGAAATGTTTTACCAAATGTTTTATGATAAAACCTTGGTGAGGTGGGACCTCCCAAGAGATGTTGAGAAAGATAAAAGGGTTTTGTTTTACAAACTACTGGAGGAAAATCGGAGGAAAAAGGGAAATGCACCTGGTTCTTTATAGTTTAGCTATAACAACTTAACCCATGCAACCACATTACTCTAGAATGGGACAGGGCTGGATTTGAGGGTTGTCTATTTTGGTATAAGCTACCTCATATCTACTAAAGGGGATTGCAATACCTGGAGGGTGGGCCTTCTCCGATAAAGGTCCATGTGGGACATCGACCTGGAAAAGGAACGAAGGGTCTGCAGGCCTCCACGCGTTACTATGAGCCCCTCACTGAAAGCGCACACTCGAAAAGTGGAAAAAGCGCTCTGGTTGGTCCTCGGTACCCGACGTCCCAGTTTTGAGGGGAATAACACTCATAGGGTAGGCACTTATATAGGAGTGGGCATCCGGAGAGTCTTGATCGGTTACTCGACCCACGATCGGTGAAGATCAGGGTAGTGTACCCGGATGATGTGGGTAAAGTGTACAACCTCTGCAGAGTGTAAATCCATTCGAATAGCCGTGTCCGCGGTTATGGACGGGTTGGACAAACTTCTGTAGAGCGGTGCTAGTTTTGTTTTCAAAAAGGATTTCGGAAAAGAAATGGCTTTGGAAATGTTTTGACCATGGGATGGTCAGAAAGGAATGAAAGGAGTTTGGTCATGGGATGACCGGAAGGAGGAATAAATGCGTGACCCAGTCCTAATGTTTATAAAACTTTTCAAAAGGTTTCCAAAATGTTTACAAAGGTATTCAACAAAGATATGTAAATGCTATATCTACAAGAGAAACAATTTGAGAAAAGAACCCCTCTTGAAGCCCTCCTACTACCACAACCATAATACATATCCTCTTGTTATTATTACTCTCTTAAGGTGGTTTGCGAGTACATTCAAAGTACTCACTGGCATTGTCCCTTGCTATTAACTTGGTCAGATATCAAGAAGAAGATGATGTTGGCGACTATGCGAGCTAGGACGTTCTCCCAGTTAGTTGCTTGTAGGTTAAGGCATGGCTCGGGCTCTACGCTTGATGAAGTTCTGCTGATGTTGATCGATGTAGCCATCATGGCAAATAGGGTATGGCAGGTACTCGTTATGTATTGGATGTTTACTTTGATACTTGTCGGTTATGTGCCACAACTAACTGATCTTGGGATCGTGGTTGTATGCATAACAGGGATTCTCGGAGGATTAAATCCATGGGCCCCACAGGGACTCCACTCTCTGATTTCTTATTCCTCTTTCCCTTGGTAACAGTGTCAGAGGTGGAGATCTTCCTCTTTCGTGTTGCTTGAGCTAGCTGATCCTTGGAGGTTTCCTTGTCGGAAAAGAGTTACACATCCTTCAGCTTTAGATCATAGACCTAAGCAGCCATGTCTTCCTTGGCCAGGGTCTCCAGTTGAGGAGATAGAAGATGTTAGACTATTGATGCTTTCAATACAGAGAACTTAGAGTATATACAACAACAATGAAAGACACATGGTTACCTCTGGGCATTTTCCGCACTCGTACATGTCATAGGCGATGATGAAGCCATGCTTCTTATCTTTCACCTTGATCATGTCCTTATGCTAGAACTTGATAGAATCCTTGGAGAAGTTATCCTCGGAAATCCACATAGGACATTTCCTCTCCTTGGAATATTCATGCATAAGCTTGGTGCACTGCTGCAGAGGCTGGATCCGCCTTTCGAACAAGAACATGGCTAGGTTCAGGCCAGCTAATCCTCCATGTATCAACCACTCTATCTTCTTAACAGTGTGAGAGGCTTCTTCGTCAGATGAAATAATGGTGGGGGACCTCCAGGTGGTGGCCTCGGCAACAGCTCCAGCGACAAAGTCGGGGTACGTTTCTAGTCGGTTGGCCAAAGGGATATCTGGGCATAGAAGTATGTTTTCTGCCAGTTCTTACAAGACTCGTGGCCGACAATGTATCTTAAAGCTAATGGTTCCATAGTTCCGAAGCTCATCCTTGGAATCTCCAGACTCTCTCTTCACGTGGAAGAAATAGATGAATAGATCAAACCTAGGCCTAATCCCTAGGTATCTTGCGCACAAAGCTACGTAATTGCTAAGTACCAGGATACTATTGGGAGAGAGTTTGTGAGGAAGACCTGGAAGTGATTCAAGACATCAAGGAAGAAGTCAGAGACTAGGAGGGAAATGCCGCATACCAGCTACGCCTTGAGGTCGACCTTCTCTCTGACTTGGGGAGAAGGAGCATCCTCGACAGTCGGTGCCGGCTGCTAGGCCAGCCCCTCTATCAATGGAAGGTCGCCCTCATCGACGAGCTCCTTCAGATTCTCCGCAAGAAGATTAAAAACCCTCCACACTCCCTTGTGGGAGTCAGCATCTTTCTCTACGGCTTCGAGCACCGTTATTTTCTAGTTGTTGCCGGTGATTTCCACGACGGCGGTGACGGGAATGACCACCCCCTCTGGCATAACAAAGACGTCATTGGATGGCTCCTTAGATGCCTCAGGGACTACCGCTGTCGGTGGGATGTTACTATTGCTCACCGTTGGAGTTGATTAGAGGAAAGGAGAGGTGGAATTTCTCTGTTAGGGTTTTCTTTCGCTGGGAGCTCGAAGGATTGCATGACGAGAGGAAGCACATGATTCAGGAGAGAATGTAGGTAAAAGATATATCTTTGACTGTAGTAACTATTTATAAACCCCTAGCATCAAGATTTGTGCAGAGGAGATCTAATGGTCACATTGTTGACAACGTGTGTCCGAACGTGTGCGGTAATTTCTCCATGTCCCCCGCTTGCCGCTTAACGTTTTGGATTTCACGCGCAGGAAAATCATTAATGATTAAACCGCTGCCATATGTGAGTTTCAAGGAAGCATAGGCTACAACCTACATCATCCTATAGATAGTGGTAGAGGAGTAGTCAGGTCTTAAGATTCCAGCATAGGTAGACACCATCTGATTATGGAAGGAAAGACTCAAGACTAGTAGATTATTCACCTTACATGCTGAAGACAAAGAAGATTTAATGGTTTTTTGGGAAGACTTCGAGATGGTGCTTGACGAATTTCCGACATCACCTAGTCAGAGCATTCAAATATTGAAAAGCAAGACGTTGCAAGATCTCAAAGTCCTCCGGGGCCTACTATTGGGAATATGCTTAATGGGTATCACCATAGCATGTTTCTAATCTGGCTAACCCAGGTGGCCCATAGTTGGTAGCAAGGCCCATGGCCTACTGGGTGGCCTAGTTAGTCGGATCCAGAAGGGAGTCCCATGCCGGAAGAAGTAAGGCTACGGTGTAGTTACTGACCAACCCGGAGCCTTGGAGTGTAAGACACGAAGACTAGTTAGTATTAGTAAAGGACTCTGTAATATGTCCGGCAAGGTCCTTTCCTTGTAGCCCTAGGTTTTGGTGACATTATAAGCTGGACATGCGGGAGCCTTTAGGGCACGACTCAGCACGATTCATTACACCTCGCACAACAAACGGATCTCTGTTACTCAGCATATTTCCGTTATAGTGATTTATACAAGCAGTAGGGTTCCGCCACCATTCTGGGACTCGACCATGGGTAATCTATGTTACCTCGTACCTGTCAAGTCACCGCCTTCCCCCACGTCTCTAAACACACTCTGTGAGGATCCCTCCAGGGTGTACTCATTGGCAATACCACAATAGGGAGGACGTAGCCAAGGGTGCTGCAGTGGTGGGTGCCGTGGGCGCCTCTAGATTCTATCCCATCCCCCTCTATCTCCGTGGAGGAGAAGCTAGTCGACCTAGCGGGCTTCACATTCCTCGTAATTCTTTAGCCAGGCTACAACACCTGGGTGAAGTTACCTGAGCTCATCTCCTAGGAGTTTGACAATTGCTCGCCACTCGTGATGATGGTCCAAGAGGCTACTGGTGACCAACCCATCTGGGAGGTGGACGTCGTTGTTAGCCGCGATAGGAGCCTCTTCCTCTGGGATGGGTGGAGGGATTTCGCCAAGCACTATGATATGCAGGTGGGCCAGATCCTAAAGATCTGCTATCGAGGCGACGAGAAGTTCCCTGCTAAGGTCTACGATGGCACCCTTTGCTGGTGCATCTATTACTCTAGGATTCATTGAATGACTTCGATGGTGGGTATTTGTCGTGAGGACCGTCCCTGGTTAGAGCGGGGTATGTGGCCGTCGGTGCTCGTCCTGCCTTCATGGTGATAGAGAGACCCACTGTAGCAATGGACGATGACTATATTAGCTTCTTAGGGCATCTAGCAAAAAGTTAGTCGACCAACAATGATCCATCATATGTAATATGTAACAAACTTCCATGCTTATGACTTATCTATGGATGAGGGTTATATTGAAGGATTCCGTCCTTCACGGGTCTTCCTTCTATGATGTCCTTGTGTTCCATTACGGGGATGGCAGATCAACCCCCGAGATTTTTCTGAAGGTGGTTGCAGGGCCATTGGTGCCACGAAACTTCTCTATTTTCTTTGCGGGGGCGCGTGCCTATTTTTCCTTTTCTCAAGGCGTGTGAATCCTCCTGATGTTGCAGATTGTGCAAAAATGGGTAACTTGTCTTTGGGAACCTGTACATGAGCCCCGAAGTCAATGTTATTTAGTGCTCATAATGAATTTGAACACAACATCCATCTTCTAGAGAGGATATGGGTCCCATGTCGTTTCCCATCCTGACGATAAATAGGGAACGTGTCCACCAAAAAGAGCATAATTTTCATGCTAAAACATGCACACACTCAAGATGCAAATCAAGAACAAAAAAGGCAAATTGACGCTCAAGAGCAACTGGTTTTTATAAAACAAAAAGCATGGGCGACATGTCTTAGTAGTACATGCCCCAGCTTACAACCATTGAAGCCTAGAAATTCATAAGTCATTGCATTGCCGGGAGACGTGTACTTTTCTCCTGGACTTCACATTAGGGGTGGTGAAAAGACAGAGATGTCGCCTAGAGGGGGTGAATATACAATTTAAAAACTATTAAGTTTTTGGCTTGAAAGGATGCAGAATTAAACTAACATTTATTTTAAAAGGACAAAACCTAAATACACCAGGCAAAACTAAGTGCACCAACAACAAGTCAAGCTAAGAATGATGGCAGAAGAGATACATACCACAAGTGCTAAGAAAGATATAAGAACTTAAAACTTGATGACTATCACAGGGAAGGTAAACTCTGATATAGAAATAACCGAGGCATGTAGAGATGAATATGTATTCCCATGTTCCCATACAAGGTACGTGACATTGGAGAGGTGTGGGATCCCAAGAAGGTGTTCCCTAAGTCCACGAAGGTCACCTTATTCTCCAAGGCTATCCCGATGAAAGAATAGCCACTTCCCTTATGGCTAGCTTTTCCTTCACTCTATAGATGGCAAGCTCCACAACCACTTAACAAATTCCATGAAGGGGAAAGCCCAGGCCTCTTCACAATCTTCCACGAAGCAGGCACCACGACACAAACTGCCAAGGTAACTAGGAGGTCACCCTAGAAGAGTAAAAAGCTCACGGTCTCTCGCTCGAGAAAATCATATTGGATAGATCAACACTTATGCAAGAATGCAAAGAAAGAACACCTAGGGTTCTCAAGTACTTCAATCTCAAATCCCACCAAAGCAACAAGTGCTATGGAGGAATTAGAGAGGAAGAACAACGGTGGAAATCAACCAATGACTCCGAGATATAGATCCAATGTGTTCCACTCACTAACAGTAGGAATTGATTGGTGGGGATTCTAGATCTAGGTCTCATCTTCCAAAGCCCTCAAAAAGATGTAGGAATCATAGGAGGGAAGGGAGCGGAAGCAACCTCAAGAGGGTCAACAATGAAGGTCAATTTCATGCTCAAGAACCCTAGAAAACATTGGGGAAGAAGCACCTTTTATAGGAAAAGGACAATCTAACCGTGGGAAAAAATAACCGGTGGCAAAATCCGTGAAATGGACCCTAGACCAAACGAATCGGTCGCAGATTCAGCGAACTGGACCACACACAAACCTGATTTGGTGCCATGACAACTAAGTCGGCACCTCGCCAATTTGGCCCTCAGTATACTATTTTGGTGCCAAACTCGATGGACCGGCCTCCACTCCAACAGAGTCGGCACCAGACCCTATTAACCTAAACTACCCGCTTAGATGAAAACAAGGCGGATAAAAATGGTGATAACTATTGTGTGACTCCTATTTTAGCAAACTTGGGATTTTTCGACAGCTAAGAACAAGATCTATCTAGTATAGGCTATAAGACCCAAGAAAGTTAAAGAGGTAAACTACCAAATAAGGAGAGGTATGAAACCTCCTTAAAGAAGAACCGGTAAAACCTCCAAACTCGAAAATGCAATAGAAAATGCATATGGTTTCCGTTTTCAATGACCTTGGGCTTGTTGAAGAGATAGAAACAAAATCAAGAACCTCACACATAGAAACACCAAGAATCAACAATAATAGGGGATGCAAGGTATGGAAAGGATTGAGCTCCCGAAGACATTGTGATCAAGTTACCTAACCGACACTACAACAAAAGTTTGCTTTTACAACAGAAAATTTTTGTGGTTGAAGGCCCATTTTTCATGGCTAAAAAGTCTTCCGCGATGGATGGCCTTCATGGTAAAAGCCCCGTCACAAATGAATCAACCACGTTTTTTTCCGACCATGGCAGATCACACCCTTCGGCCACAAAAACTTGTTCCATCGTAGATCTAATCGCAAGCCGCTTTGACTGCTAATGTAATGCAAATAGCCACGTGGCAGCCACGTTAACAACCGGTTACCTCCGTTAACGGCTAGAGAAACCGTGGTAGAAGCCTGGCCTAGCTAATGCCTGCTAATTATTAAGTGGGTCGGCCCACGAGGAGAGTCCAATAAGTAGAAGACCCGTTATTGTTTCTTCCTGCACTGCTTGAAGTGGGCCCATTAATGCAGCCAGCTTCGGCCCATGAACTTTCAGGCCCAATACTATTTTGGCCTACAAGAAGACCCTGTTGGTCCAACACTGTTCGACCCATTAGCAACCTACACCAAGTGGCTCCTGTACAGTTAAGGCCTATTATCGGCCCATCACTGTTCACGCAACCTGTCATGGGACGCCTACTACGGGCACTTCTTTGAGATGGTCTGGTACCGTTCTGGCCTTTTACTATTCCAGCTGTCAACGGTTTAGGCCTACAAGCGGCATGTTACTGTTCTCATCTGGAAATTTCTCAGTCCGTTACTGTTTTGGCTCATTACTGTTCTAGCCTAACTGTTTTGGCCCTTTACTGTTGTGGCATGTTAATCCTCTAGCATGTTACTATTCTACCCTTTTACAGTTTCTTGCATTTTACTGTTGTGGCATGTTACTATTATGGCCTGTTTTTTATGGCCTGTTACTCTTACGGCCGTTTACTGTTACTTGTTCCCACGTTTGGGTCAGCCCATTACGTTTAAGGTCTTTTATAGTTTTGTCCTTTATGAAGCCCATGACAATATCATAAAAGGTGTATAATTAGCGAGCATCTTTATTGTTCATCGTCGGCCGAATACAAGACGGGCCAATAACAAAGCACGATATTGTTCCCTAATCGACTTGGCTGTCGTAGTTATGGTAACGACTATCGCCATGTGTGGACGGTGCCAACTCAATGCCTACATGGCGTATGTGAGTTATCTAGATTTTACATCAGCTGCAAACTTCTTAAAATTATTACATATTATCAACTCTAGGGAAAGAAAATTCGGCATTTCAGTTGAAAATAGAGTTGATAGCAGAGTCCTCAATTTGCTTTCTCAACCGATCATCTGTATCTTACTTTGAGTGTGACGGCTACATTGGAGGAGAAATGATCTTGCAGCCCACTCTTTGGTGGCGATAGCAATAATTGCAGTCTAAAACTAAGTAATAACAAGTTAATACATCAAACAAGACAACCTACTCATTTGACTGATATGATAGGAGTTATGAACTAGAGTTTACAACTGTTCAATGGTTCAATTATTGACCAACACGTCAAACAAACAGGACAAGCAAGCACGCATTCAACAAGTGTGCCTACCATGAAACAAGCAATCAAAAAATGTGTGTCCATGGCTTAGAATTTCTGCAAATATAAACTAGCTAGGTCATTTCAACAAATATATATGGAAGCAGTTATATACCCTAAATTGCAAGAGACGTTGGTTGACTTGGAATTTGTGCTGAGCCACAAAATGGCATGCAGTTACTGTCATTGCTAAGAATGAACCAGATAGAAATTATAACCACCTCATACGAGGACTTGTAGAGCAGAAATGCAAACCACGAGTGGACTATATATAGTAGAGGATAGTTATGTCGGTTGCTTTGGACAAACCAGAACCAAATGCCAGATATAATGGCGTTTCTCGTGAACTTGCAGAACAGGACAAACAAGCAATAGACAAGTGTGCCTATAATGAAATAAGCAATCAAACAAAGTGTTTCTTAGAATTTCAGCAAATATAAACTAGCCAGGTCATTTAAGCAAATTTATATGGAAGAAGTGGTATCTCTAGAATGCAAGAGTCATTGGGTGACTCAGAATTCGTGGTGAGCTACACAATGGCATGTAGTTACTTTCATAGATAAGAATCAACCAGATAGGAATTATAATGGCATCGTAAGAGAACTTCTAGAGCAGTAATGCAAACCACGAGCGAACTACGTAGTAGAGGACATGTATGTCGTTGCTCGGGATGAACTAGCACCAGATAAGGAAGTAATGGCATCCCTTGTGAACCTGTAGAATAGGCTATGCAAACCAACATGTTCATTGTTCCATTTTGAGCTCTATGCAAGAAAATAAAATAGTTGGTGATGCAGCTTTTGAAGAACCAAATGGCAACAATAAAATTATAATCGAATTAGTACGAAGAGTTGAAATGGCTACTACAAGATAGCAGAATGATGCCAAGGAGCAAATAATAGAAGGAACTAATCTTAGGATGAACCAGATAGATTTAGTATCTGAAGAGCAGGGAATCCACACTAATATTTTCCACTGAATTCAGATTTTTGCAAAAATTACATGGTAGTAGGAAATTACTGTTGTTTGGAGTAGCTAAGAACATGTGCATCACAAAATAATAGGCATGTGCATGACTTGAAATTTGTAGAGCAGTGAATGCAAACTAACATGTCTAGTGACCTTGTATGTAATAACACGAAGAACAGGCATGCCCTGTGACTTGTAAGTACTAGCATGATTACAAAAATGCAGTTCACTATGACAAGCTGACAAAACAAAAAAATGGTTGAAGATTGGGTTAAACTTGGTCAAAGAGGCGTCTAAGCATCGTAGGTACCATGCGAGTGGCGTCTAGGTCATCGAGGGTGCTGCAGCTGTGGTGGCTATTAGCATCAGGGAGGCAGACCTTGCGCGATCAATGCTGGCTTGAAGCAGATTTTGGGCGGCGATGGTCGTGCGGATAGTCTGGAGCTGTGGACATGGAACTCCTTGAACTAGATCATGTCCGGTGGACACCGGTGAAGCGGATCTGGTACGGTCGGGTATCTTTTGGCGGAGAGGAAGCAGAGCTTGGGCGGTCGATGATGCCAGCGGTATGGTGAATGACACCGCAGCTCCAGTGCAGTGGGAGACAGACCCAGTGAACTATATCTGGTGGGTGAGCATCGGTGAAGCGGCTCTATGGAGGTGCACCAGACCGCAGCTCAAGCCGGTGCGTGTGATGGTTGTGGAGGGGACCGAGGAGCTTGGGATTTTTGGGAGGACTAGCGGGATAAACTGGAGAATCAGGACCATAACGGTGAGCAGAAAAATAATAATGATTGTGCACCCCAGCTAGCGACTTTAGCATGCCCATTTGTGATCTTAACAATGGGTAGAATTCGAATTTTAAATTCTAAAGTTTTTGAAATGGAAGGGCGCGAAATGCTTCAAGGTCGGTGTGTGGTTTTGCCGCTCGATTCAGATTTTGAATTGGGCTAGCGCCCATCTAATAATAATATAAAAATGGTACTCCCCTGGTCTGTGGGATATTTTGGCTCAAAGTTTTTGAAATGGTGGGGCGGGAAATGCTTCACGGTAGGTATGTGATTTTGCCGCTCAATTGAGTTTTTGAATTTGGGTAGCGTCCATCCACTAATAGAAAAAAGTAGTATATCGTACTCTACCTGTTCAGGAATTCAAGGCCGAGAGTAACATCAACTAATCATCCATAACCATATTTTTGCATAGAAACTTGGATACCTTCGATTCACATAGCATAGGTGGTAAATTTTGCCGATTGATTGAGATTTTAAATTTGGCTAGCATCCAAGTAATAATTTAAAAATGGTACTACCTCGGTGGGGGATTTTTCCTCAAAATGTTTGAAACAGAGGGGTGCGAAATGCTTCGGGCTCGGTGGGTTATTTTGCCGCTCGCTTACGATTATGAATTTGGCTGTCGGCCAAGTTTTATTACTAGAAAAAAGTTCGTGTAGATCGAACGCCATCTGGTCTGGAATTTAAGGAGAGAGTCACATCAACTGATGCCTCCGATTCAAACGGGGCAGGCAGTAGGTTTTGCGGTCGACTGTGATTTTGAATTTAGAGATTGTCCAAAGAATAATTAATAAAATAGGCCATTCTCCCTCTATTTTAGGGATCCAAGTCGGGGGTAGTGATTATTTACCACACATATGAAAATACAGGTATGTGATACAAGAATGTTTGTTTAACATAACAACAAACAAATGACTGAAGTAGCTCTAATTTAAGCATGTGAAAATGGTGTGCAACCAAGGTAAACTAATTATTTAGGTGTCAGCACAGACTCTTTTATAGGAAGCACTAACTAAATGGTAGTACTAATTCAGATCAAATAAAAAGCCTACTGCGAAACAAATACTCCTACTGTTGCATACTATCAAAACACAAACACCTGTTAGAATTATATGTATAACACATAAAACAAGATTTCATCACGCATACACTACTATATAGAGAACACCATTTCACCATACAAAACAATTTTTCATCACACATGCATAGGGCCCAAAAATGAATAGACGGACCTAACATTGCAGCCCCTACCACTGTGACTGCAGCACAAACAAAGGTGCCTCCATAGTTCCATGAGCAACAAAAACAAACAAACATCAAACTACAACTCCAAATAACACAACCTGGGTAAACACATGCTTGCCAAACAAGCCTTGCTTGTTCGTCAGTGTTATTTTCATCTCCTTGATGTTGCAGTCTAAATCAGCTGTGTTGCTGACATGACTTCCTTTTTGTTTCTTTGATTTTGCACTCTGAATCACGTCAGTTGTTGAGGGAAATGAACAAAATGATCAGCAAAATCATAGGTGTACAAAAATGCAAGGGTTGCACAAAATGACTGCACTAACCAGGTGTCATTATGTAGGGATGTAAAGTACACCAACGTTTACGAGATATGAACTTTTAGACTTCATGATGTTGAGATCTAATTCGAATACTCCCTCCTTCACCCATATAACCACCATTTCTCTATCCTAAAATGTGCAGAGTAACCTTACTACATCTTTCCCACCATATGCCCATGATTTCTCATGGGCAAGGATAATCCAACTCAACCTTTATATGAGGCACCCAAGCTTCCCATTTGCCTGTTGATGATCTTGCACTGGACCACGTGTTTAGAGTGAAGTCTCTTATAACCGCAAGGGCAACGTCTCCATTATGCCCCTTAGCGATGACAAAATTGCGTATGGAAATATCATGTGTCTGATGGGGCACTCAATATAACACAGTTTTGTTCTCACATTGTCTAAGGCAATTATATATATGGACTTCATTGTTGGCAGTACAAAATGTCCCCTATGAGAGTTGATGGCCTGCGACCAATCTTAGCCAGCATCTTAGCAGGTTCAAGCCAGTCCTCCCATTTTCCTAACTCTGATGAGTACCTCTGGTCCAATGCTTGGTTACCATTGGTTACTATCCAAATAACCCAGAAATTGCTGCAACAGTGCGAAGACAATTTCCCATGGTTTCTTGAACAGAGAAGTGTGCCACTATCATACTCACATCTCCACCAAATTGGTGGTTCTGGTATCACTGTTTCACTTCCACTTATTGGATCCCAGGACTTTATCATGTTAGACCCTTGCGTATAATGAAGTAGCACCCTACCATTACGACATCCGAGTACATATGGTTTGTATGCTTTATGTAAATGCACTAGGCTGTTCAGCTTCTGGAAGATGGATTCGTTAAGATTATGATCTGTTAAGAATCGACTGTCCTCGGAGCTGTTGGTGAAAAATCCAAGTAACAACATTACTTTGTTGTGTGACAGGGTTAGCAATTTGAAATCGTTGCTTCCCATGAAGTCCATCCAACGTTTTTGGGGACTGATGCCCTTAGTATGCAGGATGGGTATGGAGGAAGCCTGACAAGAATCTGACCAAATACATCGCCTAGCAAGTCGTTGATTGTTGCATATGTTTTTCCACCGAAGCTCGTAGGATGATTCAAATAGCACAAGTGCATCATCAAAATTAAGTAAACAACACAATGCACAACCCTAAAAAAGAATTAAGTAAAACAACAATGCATCATATAATTTGACTGGAAAATTTATCATCAAAATTTCCTAAACTGCACGCATCTGAAAAACTACCTAAAAAGCAGAGGTTGTCAACAAAATAACCTAATCAGCACAAGGAATCAACTAGAGTAGTACGAAAGCACCACAAAATGCTTCGCCATGTTGGAACTGGGCAAATGGAACGAAGAACTTTTTTTTGACGTCACAGGGAAGGACAGAAAGGTCCCCACCTGAATTTTCTGGTTTTATCACAAAGTAGGAGCGACAAAATTGACGCACTTGTAGTGAGTTGGTGAACCCAAGTCTCACGTTGACTTGCCCCAAGATCCACCTTCCGTCTTAGAGCCAACGTTTGACAGTAGTTCAGATTTTGAACTACTAAGTAAAACTATCCAAAAAATTGACAAAACTTTAGTAAATAATAGGTGCCCAGGTTTGAATCCTGTGAAAATTTCATCCCATTCGGATCACTATTTTGTGATTAAATAGATTTTTATAGTCTCAGTACTACTAGTTTAAACTAATATCCACTGTGTCCAAAAAACCCTGTAGAAGAATACACAAAAGAGGGAGGGAGTTAGGGAGACAACACCCAATGCAGAAATTATAATGGGGTCGATGTTTTCTGAGCAGATGGAGCAGGCGCCACCGACGAATGACAAGCCAAAACCATTCACGCCAAAGAAGCATGACCACAAGCTGACACATTCCTAACATCCCACACAGACTCGCTTTCGTAGTGGCAGCCAACATAGCTGAATTTGTTCCAGCATCAGCCGACAAGGATTTCGACTGTGCCTCCACTGCTTTCCAAGCATCACTCAACACTACCCAAGAATCTAATGCGACGCTTCACATGCATCTGCTGGTGCTGCTTCAGCATCCACCTCTGCTTTACAAGCATCCACCAATGCAGCAAAAGCATCCACCAATGCCGATTCCATTTCCTGAAAAGGCCACCAGCTTATTTAGTTTGCAATACCCAAAAAATGCATTTTATCATTTAGAAACCCCGTAGTCGCCGGAGGTTGGGGATGTACGTACTACCGAATGGCGGTGCGGTGGTGTTCAATGGTGAAGCGGTGGGGACGGTCCGATCGAGGGAGGGCGGCCAGGTGGATAAGATGACGATGCAGTCGAGGGTCGCACGACTGAGCTTCTTCGGACTCAAAACTAACTTTCGCCCCGCTATATTTTTTTGCGAACCTCGCTTTTTCAGGGGAAAACCCCCAATGTACTAATAGTAGCAACCTCAGACTGATACAAGTTTGTGCACCTGCGTTGCTCAGTTTCCTGCCTACAGACATCAAGTTTGTGCACTTATTATTCATGTGATACAATGAATTGATCGGTCTAAAATATTCCAGGTGGTAGAAGCTTGCCAGTTCTACGACATCAAGATCTAGAGTTCAAACATAGACCTGAAATTCCACAATCTACAACTACAAGTTTTGGTTTACTACAAGAAACTTGCTAACAAATCACTCGCAACTAGTATTAACATCATCATTAACATATCTCATAAGGAAAAATTGATAGATAAAATACCACCACAAGTTGGAATAAGATGACTGTTGTTGCCAAATATATATGTCATAATAGTACATCAAATATAGAGATTCGTGGACACCACACAACAATAGAGCAAAAAAACAGTTATAGTACCTGACTTAACAAACAATCAACCTCATAAGAGACCCCAAACCCTTCAAAAATGAAAGTAGAGTGGTCAATATGGTTTATAGATTTCCTCATCTTTTGCATGATCAGGACTGTGTGGGCTTGGAGAATCTCGAATTTCTGTTAGGGTCTCATCTACTTCTAGAGCCGAATTGAAAACATTGTCAACTCGCATTCCCACATGTTCCAAGATCCGATCGTATGCCTAGCCAATCAGCTCGTCGCCATCCACATCAGGCAAATCGGGAACTAAGTTGCCAGCCACAAATTTTTGAAAATCAATAGCAGCATCATGAGAAACTGAAATTGATGTATTCCATCCTGCAGTCAAATCTGTTCGTCCTAGCTCTTTCTCTTGGAGGCACGAACATGTGTTTATGAGCTTTGTATTTCTCTTGGAGACGGGCAATTGTCAAATCCTTGTAGTGACCACCACCATTACGCCATGAGTGATATGAATAAGGTGGAAACTACAGATAACAAATCCAAAATTAAACCAGATTCTTGTTTCAAAAAATACACCAAATTCTCGTTTCAAAAAATGATAATCCAAATTCAGCTACACACATCGTGCAAGCTCCAAAGTGGTACCACAAATGGGAAAGAACCATAGAGGCATATTTCCCAAACATGGGAAACATAACTGACATGAAGAGGGTCATACTTCGGTGTTTGCCTTCTTAGCTGACACATGAGCAGTCTTGGTCTTAGTAAGTGGCAACAGATCAGAATGACTTTGTTTCTGAAAATCATGATGCATCAAAAGTGATCAATATATTTTAGGGGACATTTTAAGTAATAAAGAGCTCTTTATTGAAAAAAAATGTTTTTGGCACAAAGCATAGGTTACTAAAATTCTAGCAAAGCAGCTGGATACACAAAAACACTTGGCACTCGATAATGCCTCCTCCACAGGTGGGACATGCGCATGATGCTAAATGAAATGTAGCAAAACCAGAAAATTTTAGGAAAGAACACATCAACTTTGCAATGCAAAGAAGGATATGTGCATTAATCTGATGCTAAGGATTGGGCGTGTTCCCTTTTACCAAAAAATATAATTTAAAGAACTCAGCAATGCAGGACACCAGCAAACAAAAATCTATTTAAGAACGATATGCACCAAATTACATTTGCATTGATTAGCAGAGGACCGTTCTGTCAAATAAAGCTAGGGGCAAGATTCCCATCCTCATAAGACTCTTCTTGGCAGCATATACTTACCTATTTTTAGTGGACCTTATAACTAATTTCATGGCTACATCCATGGTGATCCCAGCTTCCTAATGTGGCATATAGATCTACTATTTCAAATAGCAATCACCTAAACAACTATCCGGATGGTTGCAGACTCACCGGAGATTGCGCTGATACAATGGAATGGTGGACGCTGCTGGGTAAATAAGGTGTGCGACGGGGGAGGTGCACAAATGTGCAAAAAATGTAGAGATACTCGTAGATAGATAGAAGTAACACATAAACTAGATCAATTAGTAGTAACCAGAAACTCCAGACAGGCTGTAAGAAGATTGTGAACTACTGCCATATTTATTAACCTGGTGTAATTTAACATGGCAGTACTATGAGATGGTGAGTACTAGTAAAAAAGGGGATTACTTAATTATTAGTGTAATCTACATGTAGCCACCAAAAGCATCATGAGCATGCTAAATATCTAGATTGCAGACCATACTTGGTTAAGAACCTAATGTCTAGCTCTAATTACCCAAATCTAAGAGCATATATCCGCTAACTTTGCAGCAATATCCTCAGCATGCATCTGATGGCGCTGCTGCTCCTCCTCTTCGAGGTCATCACAGACCTCGACCTATAACCACACTGACATCATCGCATGCTGCAGCAAAAGTGAGTGTGGTAGATCGACCCAGTGGACGAACGTGCAATGCTCATATTTGTAGTTTCAACCCAAGAACCTATGGCCGATGTCCGTTTCCTCGAAGGCGATGCGGCGACATGGTGCCAGGGTGCAGTCGCACCAGGGCCGGAGTTCCACATCGGTAACAATGGTGTACCACTCCGCGTCTACCATCCATGCCAACATCTGAACCCAGGAAACATCATCGATCAAAATGGGCAGAATAGAGAAAAACCCCAAAAGGAGAGAACCCATAAGAGCAAGTACAATAGGGTATAGTCAGTTGTCTATAAGAGATAAAATACTATAGTTTTGGTGATGTGGAGGTGAGATAAGATGAGAGAGAATGTAAGCGGGCTGTAAATTAAGAGTCGGCTCTAGCACGTGCTCCTAGGCAGTTTGTGAGAGTGAAATGTGGGCCACATAATAATTAAGTACTAAGCTTTTGTGTCTAACTATTGTATAAGTGGACTGTAGAGCTGGCTATAAATGACATGGCAGTTTCTTATAGCCAATAGTCGGCTATATTATTGAACTTTCTCTAAGGTGAATTCGAGAAAATAAACTGAGACCGTGAAATCTGGCGTACTTACCCTAACCCGGCCGCCTTGTGCATCAAGATCCTTTGTCGTTCACCGGACCGGCATGACTGAATCAGACGACATTGCTCGAAAAACGAGCGTGCCTTCAAAGGCTACACAGATGCTTCATGGAGAAGGAAGAGGTAGCGGATCCGGTGATCACATTCACTAGCTACTATTGGATTTAACTCGACCACTGATAACTGGGGCCCGCGCTAGAGAGAGCCCGTGGGCCCCCAAACATCGCTGACCTAGTTTGACTTGCATTACATGTACTTTTGGAAAACAGATCAAAACTCAATAAATAAATAAACCAAAGGCCCCCTATCTTTTTGTGAAAACCAACTAGAAAACAGAGATGCTCACAAATGCGTGTACACACTCACCCCTATGAATGCAGGTACGCACACCCTAAACCTATGAGCCCTTCCGAAAGACTGGATCTTGAGACTGATCCAGAGGGGCTTAAGCTTCACGAAGTCACCATAGGTACCTTGCTATATATGGACAGGAATGTCACCTCTCACTAATCTCATAACCATCCTTCAAATCTGAGAGTCGAGGCTTCGTGGAGAAGGAAGTGCTAGGGGGGTCAGAGATCACATTCCCTGGCTACTATGGGATGTAAGTGAACCACTAATAATGTGGCCCCATGGTAGTGAGCCCATAGACCCTAGACACCAATGACCATTATAGTTACTTTTGGAAAACCGAGCAAAACTTAATATAAATGGAAGGCCCGTCTCTCTCTTTTTTTTAAAAACTCACTACAAAGCACACACACTCACAAATGCATACACACACTCACCCCTATGGATGCATGAACACACATCCTACCCCTATGAGCACCTCCGAAGGTGGGGCTTCAGCTTGACGAAGTCACCATAGGCACCTCGCTATCGACCGGGATGTTGCCTCCTACTTCCCTCATAACGATCCTGCAAAGCCGAGCATCGAGGCTTCATCTAGAAGGAAGAGCTAGAGGAGTCAGAGATAACATTTGTTGGCTGCTATAGGATATAGCTGGACCACTAATAACAATGGGGCCCCACGGTAGTGATCCCATAGGCCCTAGACATCAGATCAAGCACGACATCAAGTCTTAAACATATATCTAAATGGTGAAGTGGGTGGTGCTAACAAAAAAATTCTTCAAGGTGAGTCTACTCCTAGACTTTTGTCTAAGAGAATCAATTGGCAGGAGGGACCACTAGTCAGTGGATAACAATTTTTTTAGCATGGATGTGTGGACCCACTTCAGTTCTAAACGCTAGAGCAAAAGTAGTTTTCTTAGCTACTTCTAGACACTGCACACACCCTTACTAGACGTAGCGTAGAAATTTACTAGCCTCGTGTCTAAGAAAATAAAAAAAATTCCACCATTTAGACCAGATAGGGGACCCACTCATCTGAGTAGAAAGAAACAATAAAGAAAACCTTCTAGACACTAACGAGTGGGTCCGACTGCCATTTGATTCCTTAGACATGTGTCATGTATAGACCCAGGGTCCAAAAAACTTAGCTAGACTCACCCTCTCCATTGTTTAGACCTAGGTCTAGTAAGAAAAATATTCTCTTAGAGTACACCCTAAAATTTCAACGTTGCACATGCTCTCAGTGACCTAGTTTGACTTGTATCATAGGTACTTTTGGATAACCGAGCAAAACTCAATACAAACCAAAGGACCCACACAATTTTTTTTGCGAAACCCCAATAAAATATAGAGACACTCACAAATCCATACACACACTCAACCCTATGAACACACGCACACCCTGCTTCTATATGACCACCTACGAAAGACTATGTCTTGAGACTAATTCGCGGCATGGCTTGAGCTTGACAAAGGCACCATACAGACAAAGATATAGACGGGGACATTGCTTCCCACTTAAGAATAATATTCTTCCTTTAAGAGACACCAAATTGCCAAACTTGATGGGGTTTGAACTCTAGTGGTCTAGGGGTACCACTTCACTCAGAACCATCCAACCACGGGTTATTAGCTCGATATCTCTCTCTCTCTCTCTCTCTCTCTCTCTCTCTCTCTCTCTTTTGTATATATAGTACACGATACACAATTAAATAACTAGCATACAAGAAATTAGGCGAATGCACTTTCTAAGTTCTTTATTGTGACCTAGATCTTAACGAGTAGCTTAGGAAACTCTTTAACTATATTGTTTAGTATGTTAACATTAACGAGCAAAACATTTTGCTCACATAAGTTTGTTAAGAAAGCAAACCAAGCTCAAATGAGTCAACTAGACAAGCTAGGGCTCATTAAACTTTCCACACGAGAGATTGCCACCGCCCATTTTTAGACAAATGAGTAGACATGTGTTTGGGGTTTAGGGTTTTAGGGTTTTAAGGTTTAGGGTCCTTATGCTAAATGCATGGACTTGGATGCAAATTTTATTTATTATGAGGTCCTTGATGTAACTTGTACTCCCATCGACTGTGTTAACTCAAGAACCTTGCTCCTACGGGACTGACCAAAGTTAAAAGAAAATGCAAGTGCCCCAATAATATATCACACAAACTAGACCATGGTTTCTTATAGGTAATACCCAAGTGTTTAGTACTAGGAATTTTCAAGCTTCCTATCTAATTTCACAGACTTGAGAGACTTCTTGTTGCTTTACTGAATTGAGGTCAAACTTGAGCTACAAGTAAGCACCATAGATTTCTCTTGAATTAAATGTCTTTTTTAGAGGTAGATGGGTGCATCTAGCTATAGTAAACAATTTCGTCAGTGTGAGTTTCCAACTATAAGGAAAGAACTTTCTCGATTTATCGAGTGATGTCATGAGCCAAAAATTAAACAAAATTAAATGTCTTTTCGAAGTTATACTAGGTCGAATTTGAACTAGAAGTAAATTGTAGGTTGGTTTGAAAATTTTATGACACAACTTTTGGAGGTACCCATCGGGGGAGTCAATTAATATATCATAAACATCCGAGAGTTTTGACAACAGCTTCAACTTCTTGCTAAAATTTTGCATCTTGGCAGTTTAACATAATTAAGTTAAACACGAGATACAAGTAAGCATGATAGATTTATCTTGATGCATTAAATGTAAATTCAGGGTAGTAGATGGGTGCATCTTCTCTTGTAGTAAACAATATATCGTTGGTGCGAGTGTCCAACTATTAGGAAAGGGCATTCTCAATTTTCCGGGTGATGACGAGATCATTCTTTTAGATAAAGAAAAGTCCGAAGAATATTGGATATGAATGCCACAAGCCAAATTTACATACATATATAGTGGACCAACATGGTGTACCGACGATTCCCATGTTTTATGAGTTTTAAACTTCCTAGCTAACTCCACCTACTTGAATGAATTTATGTCAATTTATTGAAATTAGATCAAATTTGAAACTACAAGCAAAATTGTATGTATTGCTCTGAATTTTTTACGGAAAAGCTTTTGGAGGTACCCATCAGAGGGTCACAATTAATATATGAGAAACTACCGGGAATTTTGACGCCAAGTTCAACTTTTGCTAAGATTTTCCGAGTGTGATGACGAGATCATTCTCTCCCGTAAAGAAAGTGCGAAGAATATTGGATCTGACTGCCACAAGCCAAGTTTTCACAAATATATTGTGGACCAACAACATGTTGTACTTACGATATCCAGTGATTTAGGAGTTCTAAAATTACCTAGCTAACTCCGCCCACTTGAATGACTTTATGTCGATTTATCGAAATTAGGTCAATATTTAAACTACTACAAGTAAATTGTAGGTTGTTGTGAAATTGTAGGCCACATAGTAGGCCTTATTAAGGTGTGCTTTTTTACACATTACGGGAGTAGTATATTTCTTTGCTTATACAAATGCTCACCTCTGTCCACGTGATGTACATGCTGAGAGAATAAAACGTTGCCAGGGGAAGAGGGTAGCAACGAAGAGGAGTTGAAGGCGGTTCCATGTCAGAGGAAAGTTATGATGGGTTCCTGACACGAGGTACTCCTGTGGCCTTACAGTGTACACTCTATTAGTAGTACATTTTACGACCTATGCACGCAAAACAAATTATGTGTTTTCTCTCTCGTTTGCTATTCTCCATCTCTCCTCTCCATTCCCCTCGCGCACCGGCCCGGCTGATCTAAGCCTCGTCCATAGCGTGGCGCTGCACACGTGTGCCTTGGTACGGTGGCTCTATGTCTCTAGCGTGGTCGGTGGCCACACATTGGTGTGGAGTAGGGACGAGGAGTACATAGGAAGGAAACCACTTTGATCCTTGGCGGCACAAAAATTCAAACTTTTCCGGTTTTGGAAAATTTCACTTGCTTCCCCAACATTAGGAGGGAAGGTTATTCAAAAGATCAGCCATTTGCAGTACTGTACTTCTTATCTTATATTTATATGTCTTATCTCTTAAAATACCATACCACAATATAGTGTACGGAACATTGACTGTTTAATCAAGACTAGCAAATCCAAACATTGCTAACCATTGGATTTTCTTTTCCATTCTTACCATCTAGAAAGATTCTCCTGGTAGTCTTGAGCACGATGAACACTAGTATGCGCAAACCTCAAAACCACACACTTCATTGCTTAGTTTCAGGGTCCTTATGCTAAATGCATTGACTTGGATGCAATTTTCATTTTTATGAGGTCCTTGATGTAACTTGTACTTCCACCGACTGTGTTAACTCTCAAGAACCTCGTTCATATGAGACCTACCATTAGATCGGCCATTCACAGTACTTCTTATCTTATCTTTATCTTGCTTTATCTCTTACAACACCATACCACTTCATATAGTGTATGGATTAACTTTGAACATTGATCGTTGGATCAAGACTGGAAAATCCGAACATTGCTAACCGTTGGATCTTCTTTTCCATTCTTAGCGTCTAGAAACATTCTACTGATAGTCTTTAGCATGATGAACGCTAGTATGTGCAAACCTCAAAACAGACACTTCATTTCTCAGTTTCGGGGTCCTTGTGCTAAATGCATCGACTTGGATGCAATTTTCATTTTTTATGAGGTCCTTGATGTTACCAGTACTTCCATCGACCGTGTTAACTCTCAAGCATGTCGCTCCTACTATGATACCTACCATTATATCGGCCAGTCGTAGTATTTCTTATCTTATCTTTATCTTGTATGATCTATTACAATACCATACCACTTCATATAGCGTATGAATTATCTCTGAACATTGACCATTGGATCAAGACTGGCAAATCCAAACATTACTAGCCATCGAATCTTATTTTCCATTCTTAGCATATAGAAAGATTCTATTGATACTCTTTAGCATGATGACCGCCAGTATATATGTGTAAACATCAAAACACACTTCATTCCTTAGCTGCAGGGTCCTTGTGCTAAATGCATGGACTTGGATGCATATTTCATTTTTATGAGGTCCTTGATGTAACTTGTATTTCCATCGACCGTGTTAACTCTCAAGTACCTCGCTCCTACGAGACCCTACCATTACATCATCTGGCTTTGCTCGCGTCGCCTTGGTCGCCCCTGACCCGCTGGTCCTCTTCTTTACTTTGCTTCTCTCATGCTACAACTAATAAAGCCACCTTTTGACAAGCAGGGGATTCCTTCTCTTGGAAGCCATAAGATATTCCGGCTAGCATATACCTAATCCGGCTTATCAAGTTACCTGCAAATCAGATAGATAAACATGGCCGGCATATATTTTATGCTGGCCGGACCATAGTTAAGGAGATGCTCTATGGGCCGGGTCACACTGTGGTTCGGCCTGCCTTGAGGTGATCCGGTCAGCACTTGCTTTGACCGCGCCGTACCCCGGCTAACTCGGCCCTTGTACCCTGGTGTTACCCTACCCGGGGGTATCACCCAACATTAGTCCCCGAAGCTGGTGCGGGCTTAGCAACTTTTAGTTGTCAAGGCCACAGCAGGTTCCCATATCCGGATTTTTACCTCTTTGGCCGAGTTACCTCGTAACCCATAGTTTTTCATCTTGCGATCCCCTAGCTCATTCCGAGTTATTCCTTGTTGGCCAGGTCTCTTGCTTGCCTATCCGGGTTACCTTTCCTTCCCTTGTACGCTTCCCGACATCCTACGTGGAGGGTAATCATCATTTTTCCTCATTTTAAGGGCCACGCGCATTTAATGCGCCGGTTACTGTCGCAATATCAGGAATAACTGCTGTACACGTCCCTTCACTGCAGCGCCTCGTTAACTATAACATTACATCACATCATGGGATCCTTTGCCCATGTGGACCTTGTTGTGGCCACGGTCTGATTGGGTGATTTGGCTGCATACACGCCTATTGCACGCTATGTGGCAACCGCAATGGATCTCACTACGCGCCCGTTGTGTGGTTAAGTAGAGGGCCTGGGGCGCCCCCTAGGGAAGTTCCCTATTTTCTCTGCGCTCCCCAGCCTCATTTTTCTCTCACCGTAGCCTTGCCGCCGCTGCTTGTTTCTTGCTGCACCAGCACCGTCATGACCGTGCACAGGCAGTATCTTGCTCCTGTGCCGCTGTTCCTACTCAAGATCTCCATCACGGGGCCTTGCGCTTCCAGTTTCCCCTCTTACGGTTATCTCTACACCGATTTCTCTCTCGAGGATCTCGAATCCACCATGACAGAGGAGGAAGCAGCCGTGGTGGCGTAGCAGGAGGGGGAAGCAGAGGGCCGCGAGAGCGGCTGCTGGGGCGGCGCGTTCGTCTGCAAACAGGACCTGTACTGGCTCCGTGCGATGTGCTGCATCCCCGTCGGCGTCGCCTGCCGCCTCGCCTCCTGTGAAATCTCTCCTTCCCCCAATCCTCGGGAATACGTTGTTTTCCTTTCGCATTTTCAACGCGGCTTCGGCCTCCCCACCTCCGGTTTCTTTTTTGATTTCATTCCCACTTACAAATTGCAACCGCATCATCTTCCCGCCAATGCTATCACTTCTCTGTCCTCCTTTGCCTCTGGCATTAAGGGATACATTGGCCTCTAGCCAACCAAGGAACTTTGGATCAAGTTCTTCTTTTTCTGGAGGAACGTGGTACCGGCTAAGGAACTTACTCTGGAGGAGAAGCACTTGACCCAGTGTGGTGCTGCCTCCATTTCTCCTCGCAGGAACTCCGTGTTCCCCCGGGTCAGCGGACTCGAGTCTTGCAAGGGTTGGTCCCGGACTTTCTTCTATGTCCAGAACACCACCAACGAGGACTTGATCCAGCTCCTCCCCTTCAACCTTGGCCCTCCTGACACCTCGCTTTGGGAGAGCATTCCCAAGCGGCCCACGGCCCTGGCGAATCAAGTGGAGCGCCGTCAAGGAGCTGCTCAAGGAGGAGCTCCAGGGGGAGGACATCATGATTACTTTCGTTTGTAGCCCGGTCTCCCCCCCTTCAGAAGCGAGCCCACAAGATCTGGTACTTGAGCGGCCCTCTCGATCCCCACCGGACTTCATCCATCGAGCTGGATAACTCGGCGGTTTACCGCCGGGTTAAGTCCATATTCAATGTGGAGAAAGAGTTCACGGAGGATTGGGAGTGGGGACTTGAGCCCTTCACCTGGGATAACCCTCCGCCGAAGGTAAACTCACTTTTTCCTATTTTCTGGATCTTCTCTGGATGTCGGTTTACTTTTGTAACATGTCAATTGTTGTCTTGTTCTCAGTGATTCGTCCAACAGCCACTAGAGGATGGTGAGCTGCTGGCGAGCAAGTGGTTGCCGGACCGCATCGAGGAGGACGAGGAGGAGCCTGATTCAGAGACCTTCCTGCCTACCTCGGACGTTGTCAAACGTAGCGCTGGTAAGGCCTCTTCTCTAAGGGATTAGCCAGACGATGATGACTCGGACATTGAGGTCCTGGAGGTATTTGATCCAGTTCCTATCTCTTACGCACATCTAGTTATGTCTGAATGTTCAGCTAACCCGGACGGACAGGTCCATGAGGTTCCTCCCCTCGCCACTGGTGGTCCGGCCCTTGCTTATTCCCAGAAGCACGCGGCTACCTCGGCCGCAGCTTCGGAGGTGCCGCCGCCCAAGAAGAGGCAGAAGAAGTCTAGGGTGAAAGCCTCGTCTAAGCCGGCCGCCAAGAGCATGGTCCAGAGGGCACCCAAACCTCAGGCTCCCCCAACCGCGGATGAGTAAGTCCTTTTGCACTTATACTTGGGGATTTTCCTTTGCTTGCCTTCATCTCTTATTGGTTCTCTCTTTTTTACTTGGTGCTTTTCTTCTTTTCAGAGCTCCTAGGGTCATCCCTCAGAGCGGCTCCGGCATAGCCTCCCCAATCTAGAGCAGCCCTTCTCCCCCCCACAACGACGATACTCGCCCGCTAAGCCCCATTCAAGAGGGCTCCGTGGCTGCGCCTGACCAGAGCCCGCCTTGTCATGAGGAGGGCAATGTCGGCGCGGGGGGTAGCGGGCCAGCTCTGGATACAGCGATGCCGGATCTCCCTAGTTCTTCGGCCTCAGCGCCAAGTCAAGAGGTGCCAGTTTCATCGGCACCACCCCCAACAAGTTCTTCTGTCCCAGTGTTTCCAGCATCGACAGCGTCAGCAACAGCAACACCAGCACCAACAGTAGCAGCCAAAGCCTCCCAAGAGGAAAGCCCCATCAGCTCCCTTCGGGTCAACTGTTTCAGTTGCCGACATTTTCCATCCAGCTCCTCAGGCTTCATCGGACAAGCTCAAGAAGGCTACCAGGTCAGCTACGGGGACTTCATCTGGGTCTATCGCCTCCGGGTCAGAGGTTAGCAAGCAGCTGGTTGTACATACCAGCCCCGATGATGGAGGTAATTCTTGGCCTAGATCTTTCAGTGCCTAGATGAACTCCGCTACCAAGGTTATCTCTTTAGCCGGCCGGATGATGGAGGTAATTCTTTTCCTCTGTTGTTGTACTTTGCATAACTGAGCACTTGTAGATATAGCCCTAGTCCCCGAGCCTCTGAGGGAATAACTTGTTATTCGGTCGGATGCTCCTTATAGAATCTAGTTTTTGTCCGTAGCAACGTCGAATTTTAACATAGTTAGAGCCGGGTTAATTTCCCTTGGCTCGGATCTTATACACTTCGAATATCCACACACCTATAGCCGGGTTAAGTTCCACTTGGCCCAGATCTTGTAGACTTTGAATATCCACACACCTAGAGCCGGGTTAAGTTCCACTTTCCCCGGATCTTCTTCTAATATCCACACACCTAGAGCCGGGTTAAGTTCCACTTGGCCCGGATCTTGTATACTTCGAATATCCACACAGCTAGAGCCGGGTTAAGTTCCACTTGGCCCGGATCTTGTATACTTAGAATATCCACACACCTAAAGCCGGGTTAAGTTCCACTTGGCCTAGATCTTTTAGACATCGAATTATTTTTACTTTGCATTTGAACTTTTGCCATTATCTTACTTATTTCAGATTACCACTAACCGCCGATCCGCTGAGTTCTAGCGCCTGCTGGACTCCTATAAACACATTCGAGCGCGTTATGGTAAACTCCTGGAGGAGTACCAGAAGAGGGGGTAATTTTCCCTTCTTCCTCTTTCGTATTCATTTATTCAAACTTCCTAGGATCCATATTAATTTGTTATCCAAATCATGCAGCCGAGGTTGAAGCTGAAAATATAATCATGTGGAAAAACCTTGCTGAGATCAAAGGTAAATTTATCCCCTTCAGACGATCACTGTACTTTCCTTCCTTTATCCGGTGGACACTTATACTTTGGGTCCTCTGGATCATTATGTTGTTGTAGTTGCTCTCGAGGATACCGTCACTATGCCTGAAATGATGACCCATTTCCTTTAACAAGCAGGGAAGCATGAGGCTGAGCTGAAGAAGGAAGACGAAGAGATAGCTCGGCTCCAGCTCCAGGACTCGGAGATCACTCGGCTGAATGCCAAAATTCAGAGGCTTAAGGGCATCCATGAGTCCGAGTTGGAGAAGGCTGATCAGGAGTTTGCCGAGGAGAACGAGCGTTTAACCACGCAAATCTCCAAGGACAAGAGCTTGTTGCAGGAAGCCGACGTCAAGCTTACATCGGTGACCACCGAATATGAGAAACTCCAGGCCCATAGCACCGACGTTCATTCCGAGCTTCAGCGAATCCTCTTCCAGATTACACGTGAGTTTTCTGCCCTTGCTTGATTTTCTTTCCTCCGGGTTTGGTGCTTTTGTTCACTTTTTCTTCTTCCCCATTCTCAGGAAAATTTCCAGAGAGTGATACGCTTGGTGCCGCTGCCGTAACCCGGTCCCGCGAACAGCGTGGTATTCTTGCTACCCTTGGTGTCGAGCCAATCCTGTATAATATGGAGGCTCTACTGGCAAGCCTCACCACTCATCTTGAGGTAGTGAAGAAGCATGGCACGGATATCATAACGGTGGCAACGCGAATGTTCGGCTCCCTCTGGCCCAGTGAAACCATTCCAAAAAGAGGCTCGGCTTTCATAGCCAAGTCAATGGAGTGCGATACGCAGCTGCATCTGTGGCGTGAATCTGCTGCACGGGCCGGGGCTGACATTGACTTGCAATTTGTTCTTTCATGGTATGAAGGAATTGATCTGGGGCTGCTCACTCGCATGCGAAAAACCGGATTGGATCGCGCGCCACAAAGTCTGTGCCAATAAGCAAATCCAGTACTCCTTCTGCCACGCTTGGAATGAAGGGCCGAGTTACCTCGATGTCGTTGATGAAGAAGTTGTTTCTGGAGATGAAGAGGAAGGGAGTGAAGGTGAGGCCTTCGAGCTTGGCAATGAGGCCGAAGACCCATAGGATGGCGAGGTTAACCCTGAGGATGAAGCTAAGGCTAGCGCCCCTCCCCCACACTCCGAAGTACCTCCTTCATCGACGGATGATTCGTCTGCTCCTCCTGCTCCTTAAAAAACACTCATCATATTTATCAGATCCCCGGAATGCCGGGTTGTGCTACAATTTGATGTGCTAAACTAAGTTTTTATTGCTGGATTATCGTGGGTGAAGTCCCCGAGTTTCGTTTTGTTGTTCCCCCAATTTTTGACTCGGCTCATGTCTACCTTGATTCGGTTTTTCGACTTACGAGTCCGAGGTTCAAAAAATTGATTTAACAATACTTGAAACTTTGAGATTAGCTCAGAATGATCCGGAGTTAGATAAATGCAATAAAATAAGGGTTATTCAGAAAACCAATGTCGGCCTGCTTAACTTCTTTTCCTTAGTCGTTTTTCATGTGATTTGCCATTCCAAACTTGTTCTCTTGCTTGCCATGAAGCCAATTCTTGTTGGACAGCAGCAAAGTCGAGGAGTTAGGTTTTTGGTGCTCACACATTACTAATTCGAGTAAGATATAAGCGACTTAACCCAGCCGACATAAAAATATGAAAACGAGAGACAATTATTACGGTAGTCCCCTAGTCTCTACTCGGGGTGCCAAAGTTTTTATTAATAAGCTCACTGCCGACATATATACCGACATATGAGTAGCTCAGATACATTCACATCTTAGGTGTAGAAAGGATGAAGTAGTGCTACGTTCCATGATCGTTTGGATTCCTCTCCGGACCTGTCCACCTTGTTCTTTTCCTGAGGTTGTGCATCAATAAGATAGTAGGAATCATTGTGCAAGGCTTTGCTTACAACGAAAGGTCCTTCCCATGGAGGGGATATCTTATGTATGCCAGCTGTGCGTTGTATCAGCCGGAGTACCAGGTCACCTTCCCGGAAGACTCGGAGGTTAACTTTCCGGCTATGATAGCGTCGGAGATTTTGCTAATATATGGCGGATCTAGACAAGGCCAATTATCTCGCTTCTTCCAGCAGATCAACATCATTTTGCCAGGCTTCGCACACTTCGGCTTCTGTGTATTGGGTGACTCTTGGCGAATCATGCTCTATGTGGGCTAGTAATACAGCTTCTGCCCCATATACCAGAAATAATGGAGTATAGCCTGTTGATCGATTTGGAGTTGTTCTTAAGATCCACAGTACCGCTAGTAGTTCTTCTATCCAGCACCCCGCTGATCTTTGCAGTGGCTCTATGAGCCGGGGTTTTATCCCGGACAAGATCAGTCTGTTGGATCTTTCCACTTGCCCGTTCGATGTGGGGTGGGCGACTGAGGCGACATCTAGCCGGATCTTATTTTCTTGGCAGAATCTCGCAAATGCTCCTTCAGTGAAATTTGTTCCATTATCAGTTATGATGCTATGGGGATAGCCATATCTTAGGATTATATCCTTGAGGAATCTTACTGCTGTTGCCCCATCACATTTCCGAATTGGTTTCACCTCAATCCATTTGGTGAACTTGTCAACCATGGCTAGGATATGGCTGGCTTAAATGGCCCTACCATATCTAGGCACCATACAACAAATGGCCAGGTAATGGGGATAGTTTTCAGCTCCGACATTGGTAGATGAGTTTTTGTGGTGTATCTTTGACAACCATTGCATTTTCTCACCAAGTCTTCTTCTTGCTCCAATGCACTGGACCAATAAAATCCATGTCGGAAAGCTTTTGCCACTAATGCCCTTGAGGAGGCATGGTGGCCACATTCCCCTTGGTGAATATCCCGGAGTATGTCAAGTCCTTCCTCTGGATCAACACACCGCTGCAGTACTATTGTCACACTTCTTTTGTATAGTTCGGCGTTGATAATTGTATAGGCCTTTGCCCTTCTCTGGATCTGCCTTGAGCTTATTTCGTCATCCGAAAAGATTCCCACCTTTAGGAAATCAAAATTTGGCTTGGCCCAAGTTGGTACAGTCCGGATGGGAAATGGTTCCTCATCAATTTCCATCGCATCTACCGACATAACTCCTGCCGGATCAGGCTGATCAGTCCCCGGGTTTGCTAAGGTAGTCCCCGGGTTTGCTGAGACAGTCCCCGGGTTTGCTGAGGTGCTTCCCCACTCTATCTCCATAGGTGCAACTCCTAATCTAGAGAGTGTCGGGATATACATTGAATCTAATTCGGGTGAGGGCGTGATAGATGGTTTTCTCAGGTGCTCCGAAGCAACATTTGGCGGGATTGGCTGCCGAGATGAGCCCAACTTGGACAGCGTATCTGCTACCTCGTTTTTAATCTGAGGTATGTGGTGGAACTCACACCCCTCGAAGAACCCACCTATCTTTTGAACATGGAACCTGTATAGGGCCATGTTAGCATCCAAGGCATCCCAATTTCCAGACACTTGCTGCACCACCAAATCAAAATCTCCAAAGCATTGTATCCGATGTATCCCTACTTATTTCTCTACCTTGAGACCATGCACCAATGCTTTATACTCTGCCACATTATTCAAGGCACTAAAGTGGATTTGAAGGACATATTTCAGTTGATCCTTCTTGGGTGAGGTAAGCACTACTCCGACGCCCAACCCATCTTTCAGTTTCAATCCATCGAAGTGCATTTGCCAATAATTGGAGTCCGATAGGGGTGGCTCGTATTGCATTTCACCCAGTCCAAAAAGAAATCTGCCACGGCTTGTGACTTGATAGCATCCCTTCTATCAAATTGTGGTGCATAGGGAGCTAACTCGATTGCCCACTTTCCTATCCGGCCACTTGCATCCTTGTTACTCATGATTTCTGAAATGGGTGCCTCACATATCACCTTGACGGGGTGTTCCTTAAAATAGTGTTTGAGTTTCTTGGCTGACATATATATGCCGTACGCCATCTTCTGATAGTGAGGGTAGTTTTGTTTCGAGACTGACAATGCCTCACTCAGATAATACACCGGCCTTAGCACCGACTTTCCTTCCTCTTCATGCTCCACTATATTACCGCACTTACGACTCGGTTGGTCGCGGCTACATAGAGCAACATTGGCTCCTTAGGTAATGGTGCTATTAGGATTGGCACAGTCGATAACATCTTTTTCAACTCTCGAAATGCAAGGTCCGCCTGTGGCGTCCATGTGATTTTTTCTGCCGTTTTCATTAATTGGTAGAGGGGCAAGGCCTTCTCTCCCAACCGACACACGAATCGACTTAATGATGCCAGGCAACCAGTGAACTTCTGCACATTGTTAAGGCATTTTGGCAGTTCCATTCTTTCTATGGCCCGGATTTTTGTCGAGTTAGCTTCAATGCCACGGCTAGATACTAAAAAACCGAGTAACTTTCCGGCGGGCACGCCAAAGGTGCACTTCTCCGGGTTCAGCTTCATTCGGAACCTTCTGAAGTTAGCGAAAGTCTGCTGGATATCATCGAGGAGCGTATTGCTTTCCTTGGTTTTTATTACCACATCATCCACATAAAATTGCACGTTCCGGCCTATCTGGTCATATAGGAATTTTTGCATGCATCGTTGGTATGTTGCTCCTGCATTACATAGTCCAAACGTCATAGTGCGATAGCAATAATCCCCGTACGGGGTAATAAATGCAGTCTTTATTTGATCATCCGGATTTAGGGGTATCTGGTGGAAACCAGAATACGCATCAATGAATGACAGTAGCTCACATCCGGCCGTTGAGTCTATGTCTTGATCTATCCTAGGGAGCGGAAATGGATCTTTGGGACACGCCTTATTCAGGTTCGTGTAGTTAATGCACATGCGCCATACCACAGCCACGTTCAGATCATCTTTCTTTTTCTCCACAAGCACCGGATTAGAGAGCCAATCTAGATAGAGTACTTCCATGATAAATCTGGCTGCTAGGAGCCTAGCTATTTCGTTTGCAATGACTTTCCTTTTGTTTTCGGCGAAACGCCGGAGAGGTTGCTTTACCGGCTTAGCCCCAGGTCTTACGTTTAATGAGTGCTCAGCCAACTCCCTCAGTACATCTTGCAGATCCTGAGTAGACCAAGCAAAGATATCCCGATTCTCACGAAGGAAGTTCACGAGCTCGCTTTCCTATTTGCTGCTTAACCTGGCACCAATGGTCACAGTGCGCTTTGGGAATTGATCATCAATTGGCACTTTCTTCGTGTCCTTGGTTGCTTGGAATGTTACACTCCCGTGCGGGTTGGTCAGAGCCGGCATATGTTGTTGCATGGATTGAACCAATGCCGCCACTTCCAGCATCTTCCTTTTTTCTTGAGCTATCACGAGTGACTCGGCTAAGTTATATCCGGCTGAGGCGCACTCGATCGAACACCAGAAGTCCCCTGATACAGTTATCACGCCCCTTGGCACGGGGAGCTTCATCTTAAGGTAACTGATGTGGGTAGTTGCCATGAACTTGTTCAGCGCTGGCCTGCCGAGTAACGCGTGATAAGCGCTCTCCAGATTCACCACTTCGAATTCCAAGTTTTTAGTCCGGCAATTGTCTGACCACTTCGAATAACAGGTCAACCTAGACCTTACCAATTGGCTCACAGGAAATACCTGGTACAATGCCATGAAAGGTGGTCCTCGTTGCTTGCAACATGTTCTCTGTTATTCCCAACTTATGCATGGTATCCTTGTACATAATGTTGATACTACTGCCATTGTCAATCAATACCTTGGAAAACCTTACATTGAGATTCGGCCCAATGAACGTCAGATCCAGGACCAGAGCATAGGTTCCCGGGCTAGGCATGATCTTTGGGTGATCCTTGATACTCCATGTAATCTCTTGATCCGCCCAGGTCATATATCTCACTACTGCTGGCATTACTGCGTTCACCTCCATATGCCGGCACTACAAGCTTTTCCGGTCATTCTCTTCCGTGGTAAACACACAGTAGCTCTGATGATGCTCCATGTACTCGTTTCGTCCCTCATTCTCATGGTAACCCTGACCTTGTTAATGGTTATTGCCTACTTGATGTACCGTGTCCCTTCTTTCCGGATTCTCATACCTCGGCGGAGGCGGTGGCAACATCAATTGCTGTCCATTCCCCTATTAATAACGGTGGCCGTGGTGCTTCATTTCTAGGTTCTTCGTTCCGAGGTGCCTGAGCATTCCCCGAACTGCCCTGTTCTAACTTCCTCATCCATTCACATTGCCAGGTTGTATGATTCGCCGGACTATTCGGGCTTGGTGTATGGAACTTGCAAGGTTGATCCAGCATGGACTCAAACATATACCTCGGTCAATCCTTTCGCTCTTGCCATTGCTTTTTCTGCTCCAGGGTCCAAGCCTTTTTCCCTTTGTTTTTCTGCTGCCAGTTTTACCCTCCAGTGTTTTGGCGTTGGTTGGCGCTGGCATTGGGTTGATCCCGGTCTACCGCTGCTACCTGCTGCGAGTTATACCGGTAATCCGGGCACTCATCCCTTCTCTTTCCACGAAAATCCTTTCTCCTTGATGATCCGGAGCCATCTCGGCCATAATATTCCTCGTTTGCCTCGCTTGACATTAGTCGGGGTTGTGTTGGATCTCCCAAGGCATACGAATCCGCGATCCAGATTGTCTCAGCCAAGGTAGTTGGCATGTCTCGCTGTAACCTCTGCCACATCATACTTCCATATCTGCATCCCTGAGCGAACCATGCAATAGCTTGTGATTTAATTACCCCCTTGCACGAGTTTCGCACATTGCACCATCGAGTCAGGAAATCTCGGTCTGGCTCATTCGGTCTCTGCTGGCACAAATCTAGGGTCTGTGGCCTGTTGGGCCTCTTGTACGTGCTTGAGAATTTGCTAATGAACAACTCCTCGAAATCCAGCCAACAGTTGACACTTCCTGGCGGCTAATTGTTTAGCCAAACTCGCGCTGGTCCTTCCAGCATCTGTGGCACATATCTTACTGCCCATCTCAAATTTCCTGTTGCGATCTTGACCGTTGTGGCGTAATCAATTAGCCAATCCTCTGGCCTAGTACTACCATCATAAGTTCGGGTTCCTCTGGCCAGCTGAAAGTTCGGCACTGGTGGCTCCTTCATGATTCGGGGCCCAAAGCATGCTAGACCTGGTGGACCTTGTACCTCAATTAGCTCTGACCTATAAATTATATCCAATTTCAGCCTTGCATCATCGGGCTGCAAGTTTCTGCTTCCTAGCCTTGACCCAATTATGTGGTGATCTGGTCTGGGGTATCCGTCGTTGATCATGGCCCAATAACCATCATTGTATCTTTCCTGATCAGGGCAAGCATCTTGTTGTTTTGCTGCTTGTCGTGCACTCCGCTCTTGCCGAGGTGCGTGTTGTTGCTGCGTCCGAGGTATATTTTGCCCTGTTCCCACAGGATCACACTATCCGGCATTGCCGTTGGCAGCATTTCTCTGACCGGTATTACCTTGGTCACGGTTACCTCGGTCGGAGAAACCTCGGCTGGTACTGTGTCGATCTTCAGCAACTTGCACTACTTTGCCCTTTCCGGCCCTTACCGGATCATAGGGAACCATCTGTTTGTCTCTTCTCCCAGAGTTTACTACTTCTTCTCTCCTGGGATTGTGACCCGGAGATGAAGCGGCTCCTCAGGATCTTGCCGGGTTATTCCTGGCTGAATGTACCACATGTGATGCTCCTGGTGGTGCCGGGTTTGCCTTGTTCATTTCTTCATTTTGCTGGCAAGCAACTCCCCGCAAGTGATTTACCCTCTCTTGCTGCCTTTGCCGGGCCTCTCCAGTTAAACCTTCTATCTCGGATGCGGCCACGTTTGCTTCCCTAAGGTTCTTTGCCGGAGTGTTGTACCGATCTAGCCCTCCTATTACTATTGTGGCTGTCTGACCTGGCCTAGGCTCCTACCCCGGATTTTCGCTCCATCTATACGGTTTGCCTTAGCATATTCTCTCAAGGTGATGTTCAAAGACTGATGCAGCTCTACTACCTTCTTTGCCCCAGCTAACATTTTCTGCCTAGTTTCCTCTAACTCAGCCTGTGCCTGAGCCGAATCTACCACATGTGCTATTGGCGTTACTAGACTATCTATTGCTTGCTGGAGCACATTCTCCAGCCTTTCTAGTGGAGGAAACCTAGACCTGGTCTGCTTTGGCGTTACCTCCGGCTCTAGCGCCGGGCCCTTTCTTGGTTCTGTGTCAGGTGCAGTCATCAGGACCTCAACGCTACTGGTGGGGCGAGTGATACGCACTCCACGAGCTGCGCTGAGAGGTGGCTCGCCTCCCTCGATGATGTGCCACGGATGAACGCAGGACTCGTCCACGCCAACGTAGATTTTGTGTGTGCCAAGCTTGGTGAAGACACTGTTGCGTGGAGGAGGGTGCCTGCCAAAGCTTCATGCATTGTCGCTGAGGTAGTCCAGCGCTCCAAAGCGCTGAACCAAGCCGGAGACGACGCGTTCGCCGGTGCTGGAGAAGCTTCCCGTCTGGATTTTCACCCCTGCTAGCACCGCCAGCCCCACGGTTGGCGCCAACTATCTTGGTGGTGGCACGGCACATGCCGTGTATAGGCTAAAGATGGGGCCAATGAGTGCTAGGAGAATCCAGGGAGGGAGAACGTGGTGATTCCATGCACATATGTTCTTGTATTCTCTCTATCAATGGTGTTTACAAACGCTCTTCAAGCTCCTAGTAAGAAGGAGACTATGTCTCTTACTCGCTACCAACTAGCTCTAGAGTTCTACCTTAGATAGAGAAAATGATCGATCCCCTTCTATGGAGGCCCCGGTGCTCCTTATATAGGGGAGCCCGGGTTACAATTCTAGGGCACACGTGGCAGCATATTCTGCGAATATGCTCCTCGCCTAAAGTAGAAGCTTCTTTATTCTCATTAACGGCTCGTCCGGGCTTTGGGCGTAACCCACACCGTAATCTTTGTCTTTAAGCGTCACCAGACACGGGCTACATCATCCGTCTTTGCCAGCGTCACCTTGGTCGCCCCTGACCCGCTGGTCCTCTTCTTTACTTTGCTTCGCTCATGCTACAGCTAATAAAGCCACCTTTTGACCAGCGGGGGATTCCTTCTCTTGGAAGCCATAAGATAGTCCGGCTAGCATATAGCTAATCCTTCTTATCAAGTTACCTGCATAACAGATAGATAAACATGGTCGGCATATATTTTATGCCGGCTGGACCATAGTTAAGGAGATGCTCCATGTGCCGGGTCACACCGTGGTTCGGCCTGCCTTGAGGTGACCCGGTCAGCACTTGCTTTGACCGCGCCGTACCCCGGCTAACTCAGCCCTTATACCCTAGCGTTACCGTACCCGGGGGTATCCCCCCAACATTAGCTGAAGTAGTAGGAAAGGCTTTGTAAAATCTTCAGTTAGTATCTCATTTGATGACTCTCTAGTAGATGACGTCGGATCTGAAAATCTTTCTGAAGTATCTTCCAGTAAACAGTCTTCTGGGATTGAGTGGGAAGGACACGGTCTTTCCACCTTAGAGCTTTACATGAGGTCATCGAGGTTGGGGTAGATCCTTCGTCTTGGAGCAGATGCGTGATGCTTGAGTTGAGGTTTTCGAGTGACACCTTATTCTGACTACCTTGCTGTGATGGTTACCTAAGGAAGCCTTATGGAGTTTGCTCTAGGAAGGTTAGAGGTTAACGAGACTTCTTGTTAGGTCTTCGGTCAGAGTAGAGGCATCCAGCTTCGGGGAAACTATCTTCACTTGAATTACTAGTGTTGCTTCTACACGATGGCGGAGTAGGCTCGTTGTCTTTAGGTAGTCCTGTCTTCAGGATTTTGGAGTATTCTGGCTTTTTGGTGAGGAACTTCTCGTTGTTTGGGCATGTTCAACTAGAATAGTTAGTCCCTTGAGGGGGTCAGAAGCTCCAATATACCAAAGGTTGGCGGAGCTGGCTCTTTACTTCCTATCTGGGTTATTAAATTTTGTGGGTTCTCAAGAATAGTGAGGAGGGTCCTCAAAGCACATTTTTACTAGGGTCAAATAAGCCAGGCACCCATACAAGGCGAACAGAGCGAGGGGATCGCAATGTCCTTGGCAAACAACACACATTGACCAACACATGATGCACTTAGGCAAGCAAACATGACCAACTATAGGGACCAAGGAGTTAACTACTCGCGATATAGGGGAATCCTATCTTGGGACTATTAATCTAATATTTCACGTTGTTGTAGTCTGGGTCACTATCCAGCAGATGAAGCCTTCGTCGTATCTTGGGCGCTTCTTGTTAGTGCAACACTTCATTTCTTCTGATTAGGAGGATTCTGCTGGTAGGGCAATCTTGTAGTCTCCTTGTGTTTGTTGGTAGTTACTTCTCTTCATCTCGTCCTCAACGTCTTCACCGGGTTCGAGATCCTAGTTATTTGAAATCCGTAGGTTTGAAATTTGGATGAGGGATAGAGGAAACCATGTTTTGAAATCCATTAAACTAGAATGGGATAAGAAGTAGAATATTTCGAAATGTTGTGAGGAATTAGTTTGCACAAGTCGGTGTTTATAGTTTTCATGTCTAACAACCATGCTAACTAAGGTTCTCTTACAGTCAGGATGGCTCTGATACCAAGTCTGTGAGGCCCCGGATTAGTCCTCCGAGAATCCCGGTTATGCATACACCACGATCCCATGATCAGTTAGTCGTGGCATGTAACCGACAAGTATCAAAGTGAACATCCATTACTTAAGCGGATACATGTCATACCTTACATGCCATTATGGCTACATCAATATTCATCAGCGGAACTTCATCAAGCGTAGAGCCCGAGCCATGCCATAACCTACAGGTAACTGACTAGGAGAACGTCCTAGCTCGCATAGACGTCAACTACATCATCTTCTTGATATCTGACCAAGTTAATAGCCAGGGACAATGCCAGTGAGTACTTTGAATGTACTCGCAAACCACCTTAAGAGAATAATAATAACAGGAGGATGTGCAATATGGCTGTGGTAGTAGGAGGTCTCCAAGAGAAGTTCTCTTGTCAAATAGTTTCCCTTGTAGATATAGCATCTACAAATCTTTGTTGAAAACTTTTGTAAAACATTTTGGGAACCTTTTTGAAAGGTGTTGGAAAACACTAGGACTGGGTCACCCATTAGTTCCTCCTTCCGGTCATCCCATGACGAAATCCTTCCCTTTCTTTCCAACCATCCCATGGTCCAAACGTTTATCCATTCCGACCATCCCATGGTTAGAACATTTCCCAAAGCCATTGTTTTTCCAAAATCCTTTTTGAAATGAAAACCAACACCGCTCTACAGTAGTTTGTCCAACCTGTCCATGACCATGGACACGGCTATTCGAATATATTTACACTCTACAGAGGTTGTACACTTAACCCACACCATCCGGGTACCCTACCCTGATCTACACCGATCGTGGGTCGAGTAACCGATCAAGACTCTCCGGATGCCCACTCCAATATAAGTGCCTACCCTATGAGTGTTGTTCCCATAAATACCGGGACGCCCTATATAGTTCCCAAGCAAACCAGAGCGCTTTTTCCACTTCCCAAGTGTGCGCTTTCAATGAGGGGCTCATAGTAACGCGTGGAGGCCCGTAGACCCTTCGTTCCTTCTCCCGGTCGATGTTTTACATGGACCCTGCCAGAGAAGTCCCACCCTCCAGGGATTGTTATATCCCCCTGTAGTAGTTGCGAGCAAGCTTATACCAGAATAGACAAATATCAAATCCAGCCCTATCCCATTCCAGAGTAATGTGGTTGCATGGATTAAGTTGTTATAGCTAAAGCTGCAAAGAACCGGGTGTGTTTTTGTAAAAATTTTACCTCTCTTTCTTTCAACATCTTTTGTAAAACAAAAACCTTCTTCTTTATCGAACTTCTCTTGGTAGGTAAAACCTCACCAAGGTTTTACCATAAAACTCTTTGTAAAACTTTTCCGGGGTCTTCCCATCCTATAGCTTTACTTCGGCTAAATCGGGGTCTCCAAAGGGGTATGGTGTTGTGCACCATATATTCTACTAGGGACAAGTAGGCGTAAATAAGGGGGTTGTACTTAATAGTACCATTGTGTAATGGTTTGGAGGAGCCAAGCCACTACCAGAGATAACACATCATATAATAAAACAATGCAGTTTCGTAGACAGTAGATAAAAACATGCATAAGTAAAACAGTAGGACAAGGTTTATGAGCAAGAAGGTGGCTTGCCTGTGGTCAGCAATATGGCATAAATGTCCCTAGACTTCTTCTTTAGATAACCAAGAATATCAATAATAATAACCAACTTCTTCTGGTCTCTGATATAATCGCATCTATCACCGATATGGATCACATGAAGGCAAACAAAGGCCACAATCAGCCCCAGGCATACAAACACCAATACCATACAGAAAATAAACATTCAACGAATTATTCACTTTAGTAGATTTTGATAGATTGAGTTTGCTGCATTTTGAAGTAATGGAAAAGCATTTGTGGAACCTCTTTTGTGTTGTAAAAGTCAAATACCACCTAATAAAGGGGTTTTGAACTAGGGCTTGGGTCTGTATGATATCAATGTACAAAGTGATACCATCAGGTAAGTATTGGAATAGCAAGACTAACAAAAGTGGTTTCATGATTTTAGCAATTCTCTATATTTAGTTATGGATTTTCTAGTGAAATAAACTCTAGTTTTAGGAAATAATTATCCAAAAAGGATCTGTACGCCCAAAAATTATTTCCTTGGATGGTTATGTAGTGCTTTATGTAGTTGTTCATTTAGAGGTGGATTCACCTCAAAAAAATTACCATAATCCCTTGGGAAAATCCCAAATTCAGTTCTTTAAATAACTTGTCTTTTCACCAGATTAAATCTATAGGGGCTATTGATATGAAACCAATGACACATGTTAGGTATTTCCAATACCTTTCTATAGAAGTTGCATTCACACTTTTTGGATTTACATAACTACTGAGGTGATTTTCTTTGTGAATTAACTATGCACATAACAGATTAATTCATAATAAATCAAGGAAGGCTCAATAAATATTGGGCTGCTAGGTTTCAAAGGGTATTGGGATTCATGTTTTCTGGGAGTTGGAATCAGGTCAAAATCTTATTTGGTTTGGCCTGAAGAAATTCTCAAAGTCATATAAGGGATGTTTTTGTTATTTTTACCAGGGTCAAACTAGGAATCCATTTTAGATGGGGCCAGGGGGATACGCAAGGTATATAGGATACCCTTCATTACAAAAAGGGTTTACATCATTTGGATTTGTAAAACTCACAGAAAGAATTTATTAGTGAAAACAGATACTTCTTTGCATTTGTTTTACCAGAAAAAGATGAATATTATTTGGAGTAGTGGGTTTGTTCTGAATGTTGGAGAAAATCCTAGGGTGCAAGGTAAAAATGTCATCTGGATGATATCATGCATTTTCAAATTTTTTTGGATTTAAACTAGCAGGTATGTTTTAGATCTGGAATTTTTAAATAAGAAAACAAAAGGGGCTAGGATCTGGGCCAATTTTGTGATCGAGTTGGGCCTTACTGTGCCGGCCAGCCCACATCGTGCCTCAGATTCTCGCGAGCGGCACGTTTAAAGAGCTGATGGCCGGGGCCCGCCGGTTAGTGAGATGAGGGACGCGAAGGGGTGTCCGATCACCTCGACCGTTTGATCAAGTGTTCATCAACGGCCAAGCTTCGTCTTCCAGCTCGTGACGGTGGTGGCTGGGGAAACCCTAGGGAGAGCCGTTGAGGCAGCGGGAGCTTACCGGAGGGCTCGCGGTCGATGGGGAAGATGCGCAGGAGGTGCGTCGCTCCACGACGAGCGCATAGAGGGGCGAGACGATTGGGTTCGGTTCTGGCATCGCCCTCGCGTGGTGGTATCCGAAAGGCATGCCTCGGGAGCTCGCCGGTGCTGCACCCAAGGGTTGCTGCATGTAAAATAGGAGGGCATGATTAGATGCAGATGAGCAGGGGATTCTAGCAGGGTGACATGCAGAGGGATAAAGACAGGGAGGAGGGAGCCTTGCTTTAATCTATGGAGGGAGCCGAGAGCTCCTTCTCTCCTTCTCGTGGGCAGGACAGAGCAGGGGAGGAGGAGAGGTGCTCTAGGGAGTTAAGTGAGGAGCATAGGGAGTGAATGAGGGGCAGAGTGTGCCGCGGGGTGGCCTCTAGCCTATTTAACTCGGGATGGATCGGTTCATGATGGACAAGGTCCAGGAGGGGGCATGGAGGGGTGGTGCTCAAGGATATGGCGATGAGGGCGGTGGACAGGTCGTGATAGGGTCCTGTGAGGTGCATAGGGCAGAGAGAGGGGTACTGCTCCCAAGGAAATAAAGAGGCAACATATCTCTCTCTCACTATCAATACAAGGGAGAAAAGAGGGGCGTGCTACCGAACTTTGCTATAGTACACGACCAGAAGGGGGATCATGGTTGCTGTGGTGAGTGGTGGTGAGCTTTGGTGGTGATTTGATTTTTGGTTTAGCTCAATAATTCCTTAGTTTGCCCAATTTGATCAAATAGATGGTCATGAAGGAAGTCTAGAAATTTGACCTATGCATGATGAGGCAAAGATGCTGGTAGATGGGTGTGGACAAGGTATAGCTCCATGAATTATTTGAGATTTATTGGATGATTTTTGGTCCACTTTATATCAAGTATTCAAATAGTGCAGAAGTGGTTTTTAGGATTCGATTTGATATTTTTGAATTGGGCAAGGATGGTTTTTGGCTTGGTATGATCCCAATTATGAGTTCACACATTGGAGAATTTTCCCAAGATTTATTGAGGCATAAAAGTATTTAAAACATTTATTTTATCCTTTCTGCCATTTAAGAAAATAGGCAAAAAGAATTATTAAAAGTCTTCAAGAATATTTATTTTTGAAGTCGTAAGATAGGGTAAGATATATAGGCCTCAAAAGTTCTTAGATTTGGGGAAGTTCTTTGTCAAAAACCAAACCTTCCTTTGTAGGTGGACTTTCTGAGATTTCGCCCATTAAACAAATTAATTAGTTTTTGAGCCATAATAATTATGGATAATATTGGGTAAATGTTGGGGGGATACCCCCGGGTAGGGTCACGCCGGGGTATAAAGGCCGAGTTAGCCGAGGTACGACAAGGTCAAAGCAAGTGTTAGCCGAGCCACCTCAAGGCAGGCCGAATCACGGAGTAACCCAGACCGGAGGATGTCCACCTAACTGAGTCCTGGCCGACTTATGTCATATGCCGGCAGGATTATGAAACTTGTATGCAGGTACCGGTGTGGCCGGATCAACCAGGCACGGTCTGGGTTATATCAAGCTTGCAAGAGAAGGAAGGTATGTCGCTGGTCAAAAGGTGACCACTGTACGCAGAGCGTGAGCGAAGCGGACAGAGGCCAGGACCACCGAGGCATGGCCGACAAGGGTGACGATGCCTGTGTCGGATGACGCGGGCGCCGCAGAGGCTCACGTAGCCTCTGCATGGCTGACGATGGGGAAAAGTGACCTAGTCGGTTTACTATCTTGGGAGGAGGCATATTCCCTAACCTAGCCACCCCTATATAAGGAGGGCTAGGGTATCTGTAGAAGGGGTTGATCTCTAGTTGGTTGAGCTTTACTTCGTTATTCTCTAGTATGTTCCTAAGGGCTAGCTAGTGGAGAGAGTAAGAGACTTCCTTCTTCCTCCTCTCCCCAATACAGCTCAAGGAGCACTTGTAACTCTTGGAAAGATATTGAATACAACACATATGTGTGTGGAATCACCACACTATCCCTCCCTGGGTTCCTCTAGTGCATCTTGTCCTCGCCTTTAGCCTATCCATGGCATCTGCCGTGACACCACCACGACAGTTGGTGCCCACCGTGGGGGTAGCGGCACTAGCAGGAGTGAAGATCTGGACGGGAAATCTTGTCGACACCGGCGAGCGCATCGTCTCCGGGCTTGTTCAGCGCTTTGGAGCGCTGGACTTTGACAGCGATAATGCTGGCTGCTTCGGCAAGCGACCCTTTCCGTGCAACGGCCTCTTCGTCAAGCTTGGCGCGCACAAGGTCTATGTCGTTGTCGATGTGTCGTTCATTCACCCGCGGCACGTCATCGAGGGAGGCGAGCCACCCCTTAGCGTGGTTCACGGGGCACGTATCACTCGCTCCCCTGACTGCGCCGAGGTGATGATGACAGCGCCTGGCGCTGGCGCGAGCAAGGATCCGGCACCAGATCCGGAGGTAACACCCAAGGCACCAAGGAAAAGTAGAGGTCCTCCACTAGAGAGGCCAGAGAACATGCTGCAGCAGGCGATAGATAGCCTAGAGAGCCCCATAGCACCTGCAGTAGATCCGGCTCAGGCATAGGCCGAGTTAGAGGAAACTAGGCAGAAAATACTAGAGGGTGCGAAAAAGATTGTCGCGGCTCAGCAGTCGTTGAACATGACACTGCGCGAGTACGCAAGAGCCAATAAGGTAGATGCTGTAAAAGTAAAGGGGAAAAACCTCATCAGTAAAATGAACAAAGAGGGTGATACTAGAGTTGAGGAGTTAGAGAACTTTCTGTCCGCGGGGCTGCTGAAGTACAGTACCCCGGCAAAGAACCTCAGAGGAGCGGATGCAGCTGCATCCGAGTTAGAGGGTTTGACGGGTGAGGCCCGGCAAAGACAGCAGGAAAGACTCAATGAGTTAGTTCGGATCGCTAACAGACAAAACGAAGAGTTGCCCAGGGCTAACCCAGCAAGGGCTGGCGCATCCAAAGTTGTTCATTCAGCTATAGGTAACCCGGAAAAATCAGCTGGAGCAGCATCATCCCCTCATGGAGACACAAGAAGAGAGGAAGTGGTAACCTCGGCGAGGAGAAACAAACAAATAGTCCCCTATGACCTGGCAAGGGCAGGGAAAGCAAAAGTAGTACAGGGAAATGATGATCGGCGAAGTGTCAGCCGAGGTGAGGCTGGCTGAGGTAACCGCGACCAAGGCGATGCCGGTCAGGGAAACGCTGTAAACGGCAATGCCGGACAACGCAACTCGGCGGGAGAAGGGAAACCGTAGCAGCGGAATATACCACGGCAAGAGAAAAGTGTCGGCCGAGGTATGCAACAGAGAGGCACTCCACGAGAGCAAGACAAATACAATGATGGTGATTCGGAAATGGTGAACGTAGGATACCCAAGGCTGGACTATCACATGATAGGGTTAAGATTGCGAAGCAGGGACTTGATGCCTGATGACGCCAGGTTAAAACTGGATCGACTTTATAGGTCGGATCAAATTGAGTGTCAAGGTCCTCCGGGTCCGGTGGGTTTTGGGCCCCGGATCATGAAGGAGCCTCCGATACCGAACTTCTAGTTACCTAGAGGCACGAAAACATATGACGGTAGCACCAAGCCGGAGTATTGGTTGATCAACTACGCTACGGCGGTGAAAATTGCTACAGGCAACTTGAGATGGGCTATGAGATATGTGCCTTAGATGCTGGAGGGGGCAGCAAGAGTATGGATAAACAATTTGCCACCCAGAAGTATCAACTGTGATTTCGAGGAAATGTTTGTCAGCAATTTCTCGAGCACGTATCAGAGGCCAAATAGGCCACAGACCCTAGCAATGTGCAAACAAAGACCGAATGAAACAGACAGGGAGTTCTTGACCCGCTGGTGCATCGTGAGAAACTCGTGTGAGGGCGTGATCGAGTCACAGGCAATAGCTTGGTTTGCACAAGGGTGTAGATATGCAAGCATGCTATGGCAAAGGCTACAAAGGGATATGCCAACTACACTGGCAGAGACGATCCGGATTGCTGATTCATATGCTTTGGGTGATCCGACTCAACCTAGGCTTGTGTCAAACGAGTCAAATGAGGAGTACTACCAGTTAGATGGAGCCGAATCATCTCGACAGAATGATTACCGGGGTAAGAGAAGAGATGATAGGCCGGATTACAGGTACAGTTCGCAACAAGTTGCTGCTGTAAATCAGATCAACCCGGAGCAGGGAGTAATCAGCGTCAGAAAACTAGAGGGCAACAATGGACCCCAAGAAATGATGGCAAGAAAACTTGGACACCAGAGCAGAAAAAACAGTGGCAAGAAAAGAAGGACCATCCGAGGTATACCTATGAGGGAATGCTAGATCAACCGTGTAAATTTCACACGCCAAATCCGAGTAACCCGGCGGGTCACACGACTCGGCAATGTGAGTGGATGAGGAAGATAGAACAAAGTGGTTCGAGGAATGCTCAGGCACCTCAGAATGATCAACCTCGGCAGGAGTTACTCCGGCAGCAATTGCTCTCCGGAGCAAACACGCAACAGTTAATGTGGAAACCAACCCCCTCCGCCGAGGTATGAAAACCATGAGAGAAGGGATATAGTACATCAGGTGGAAAATCAACATTAGCCAGATCAAAGATATCCCGAAAATGAGGGGAGGAATGAATATAGAGATCATCACCAGAGTTACTATGTGTTTACCATAGAGGAAACAAACAGAAAGAGCTTGTAGCGCCGACACATGGAAGTGAACACAGTTATGCCGGCGGTGACGAGGTATATGCCTTGGTCGGATCAGGAAATTACTTGGAATATCAGGGATCACCCCAAGCTTAAGCCGAGTCCTGGTTCATACGCGTTGGTGCTAGACCCAATGTTCATCGGCCCCAATATCAATGTGAGATTCTCCAAGGTGCTGATCAACAATGGCAGCAACATCAGTATCATGTATGTGGCTATGATGTGCAAGTTGGGCATCTCGGAGAACATGCTCCAAGCTACAAGAACAACTTTCCATGGTATTGTGCCAGGCATTTCCTGTGAACCTATTGGCAAGGTCCGGGTTGACGTATTGTTCGGGACACGAGATAACTGCCGAACTGAGAATTTGGAGTTTGAGGTTGTGAACTTGGAAAGTGCGTATCACGCGTTACTCGGCAGGCCAGCACCGAACAAGTTCATGGCATGTTGTCACATCAGTTACTTGAAGATGAAATTGCCCGGGCCAAATGGAGTAATTACCATAGCTGGGGATTTCCGACGTTCCATTGAGTGTGCGTCAGCCGGGTCTAACCTAGCCGAGGCACTCGTGATTGCGCAAGAAAAAAAAGATACAGGAAGTGGCGAAATTGGCTTAGTCCACGCAGCAGTATATGCCGGCGCTGAGTAACCCCCATGGAAGTGTTTTGTTTCAAGCAATTAAGGATATGAAGAAAGTGCCTGTTGATGATCTGTTCCGAGACCGCACTGTAACAATTGGTGCCGGGTTAAATGACAAAAAGGAAAGCAAGCTCATCAACTTCCTTCGTGAGAATCGGGATATCTTTGCTTGGTCCACACAGGACTTGCAAGATGTTCCGAGGGAGTTGGCCGAGCACTCTTTTAATGTGAGACCCGAAGCAAAGCCGGTGAAGCAACCTCTCCACCACTTCGCTGAAGATAGGAGAAAAGTCATTGGGGATGAGATAGCTCGGCTCCTCGCAGCCGGATTTATCATGGAGGTACTTTACCCGGATTGGCTATCTAATCCGGTGCTAGTGGAAAAGAAAAAAGATGATCCGAATGTGGCAGTGGTTTGGCGTATGTGTATCGATTACACGAACCTGAATAAGGCGTGTCCAAAAGATCCATTTCCACTGCCAAGGATAGATCAGGTCATAGATTCTACTGCTGGATGTGAACTGTTGTCATTCATAGATGCATATTCTGGTTTCCACCAGATACCTCTAAATCAGAATGATCAAATAAAGACTGCGTTTATTACCTCGTATGGGGCTTATTGCTATCGCACCATGCCTTTTGGTTTACGTAATGCAGGGGCAACGTACCAAAGATGTATGCAAAAATGTTTGCACGATCAAATTGGTGGAAATGTGCAAGTATATGTGGATGATGTGGTTATAAAAACCAAGGAAAGCAAAACGCTCCTTGAAGATATCAGGCAAACATTCGCGAACCTAAGGAGATTCCGGATGAAGCTCAACCCGGAGAAATGTACCTTCGGTGTCCCGGCTGGAAAATTACTCGGATTTCTTGTCTCCAGCCGAGGTATCGAAGTTAACCCGATGAAAATCCGATCCATAGAGCGATTGGAACTGCCGAAGTGTCTTAACGATGTACAGAAGTTCACTGGGTGCCTGGCATCTTTAAGTCGGTTTGTATGTCGGATGGGAGAAAAGGCGTTGCCTCTCTATCAACTAATGAAAAAAGTGGACAAGTTCATATGGACGCCGCAGGCAATGAAGCCTTCATCCAATTAAAGAAAATGTTAGCCACTGCACCAGTGTTAGCCTCCCCACTATCAAAAGAGCCAATGTTGATCTATATTGCCTCAACCAACCGAGTTGTAAGTGCATTGGTGGTGGTAGAGCGCGATGAAGAGGGTAAGTCGGTGCAAAGGCCTGTCTATTACCTAAGCGAGGTATTATACGCATCAAAGCAAAACTATCCACACTATCAGAAAATGGCATATGGCGTGTACATGTTGGCAAATAAGCTAAAACACTACTTTGAAGAACACCCCATCAAAGTGATATGTGAAGCCCCCATATCTGAGATAATGAGTAACAAGGATGCAAGCGGCAGAATCGCAAAATGGTCAATTGAGCTAGCCCCTTATGCTTCGCAATACGACAGGAGAGATGCGATCAAGTCTCAGGTTGTGGCCAACTTTTTCGTGGATTGGGCCGAGATGCAATACGAACCGCCGTTACCAGATCCGAACTACTGGAGAATGCATTTTGACAGATCAAATACGAAAACCGGGTTAGGCGCCGGAGTTGTACATACCTCGCCAAAGAACGACCAGTTGAAGTATGTGCTACAAATCCATTTCGCAGCGTCAAACAATGTCGCCGAATATAAAGCACTTGTGCATGGGCTCAAAGTGGCAAAAGAAATTGGGATACGTCGGATCCAATGCTTTGGCGACTCAGATTTGGTAGTTCAGCAAGTCTCGAGGCAGTGGGACGCTCTTGATCCAAACATGGCATTGTACAGATTCCATGTGCAAAAGATATCTGGGTACTTTGAGGGATGCGAGTTTCACCATGTACCCCGGCTAGAAAACGAGTCTGCCGATGTATTGTCGAAGCTCGGATCAACCCAACAAGCAATTCCACTAGATGTAGCACTGGAACACCTCAGAAAACCATCTATCAGGCCTTCCCCAGAAACCGACTCAATCTACACCCCGGCAGATCCGGAGTCAGGAGTTGTGCCCATGGACATTAACGTGGGAAGTGGTTCAGGAAACCCGAGGACTGCTTCGCAGAACCCGGGGACAGTAGCCTATCCATGGCATCTGCCATGACACCACCACGACAGTAAATCTTTATATCCAAGTTAGATGATTTCCACATTTTGTATTAATCATTTCCAACCTTTGGTTTTGAGGATTTACTTGATTTGGAAGGAAAACAAGGGATAAAGGATCTTGGGCACTATTACTTTTATACCATCAAAACATGGTTGGATCTTGGAGCTCATAACTCACCTTGGGTCATGGGATAGATGGATGGATATACCAAGTGGTGTAGATCACCATGGTACATAAGTTTGAGGTTGATAAGGATTGAGCCTTCCGAGGATTGATACCAAACTTTGAATAAAATAAGCCTGCCAAAGCAGATTATCAACTATCCTTCAAAACCTTATGGGTTTTTGAAGCACAAGGATCCATTTGGAACAAGTGAAGTAGGTATTGCTAGACCTTTATGAGTACAAAACAATCATGCAAGGAGTTTTTGAAAATAAGATAACGTGTAGGTGTGAGCTTCTTCCAAAGTACTCATGTTGATAAGATTTGCAGGAATTATTATCTTCTTGCCTGCAAAACTATCAAGAACAAGGGGGTTAGAGGATGGTCTAACCTAGGGAAAGAGTGGTTCTTGGTAGTCCTTATTATGTTCTATAAGATGGTGCAAGTGAATTACCAAAAAGGCACAAGGGTCGACAAAGAGAGGCACGCAAAGAAGTGATGTTGAAATAGTTTCCAGACTTTGTCAAAATTTGGCAGACTTAGGGTTTTTGACTAGAATATGAGTGGGGATGTTTTTGAGGGTTTACAAGGTATCAAAGCATCATCAAGTGGATGATGTTGAAGTGTAGATTGGGTAGAAACGATCCATGCTTGATATTGGTCTTTATTCACTTGGAAACTTCTAGAATGGATCACTTCAGAATTGATCTGGTTAAGGGTTTTAAATGATCACCTAGTCGCTACAGATCAGATCCATCTTATATTCTTGCTTAGGGTTTGGGGATTTAAAAGTTTCTTGATCCTAGAAGATGAGCTCCTAGAGTAGCTCATAGTACTTCTAAGCAATCAAGTCAAACATCAGATCAAGGCACCTCATCTTACAATCAAATCAACTACTACTAGGGTTACCATCAAGCTTAGCTCGAGGTAAGGCTGGGCAATTTTGAAAGGTTGGAGTTTGAATAAGGTGAGAGTCCTTGGTATTTATACCAAGAGTATAATTCAAAAGCTTTATAAAAAGGTTTTAGAAAAACCTAGAGGTAGTAGTAGTTAGAAGTTTTGTCTTGAAAACATAAGGAGATTATATCATATAGATCTCCATAATTCTGTCAATGGAAGCTACTAAAATAATTTTGGTTACAGAAGCATCTTGGCTCATGATTGAAATGCCAGAACATTTGAGAATATGTAAAATGAGCCAGGATAGTTTTGTTAAATAGCTTTTGACACTAATGTTGAGGTAAGGAGTATATCATAAGCTATACAATCAGAAGCATAAGCACAGACAACAACAAGCAATCACTGCAGAATTAAATAAGAAAGATTTTTTGTTCCCCCTGATTTTTGCATTCTGGACAACTATTCAAGGTTGCTGAAATTGGGATGTTACACTCATTATCTTATCTTTATCTTTTCTTATATGTTACAATACCATACCACTTCATATACTTTACGGATTAACTTTCACCACTGACCGTTGGATCAAGACTAGAAAATCCAAATATTCCTAACCGTTGGATCTTCTTTTCAATTCTTAGCATCTTGAAAGATTCTACTGATAGTCTTTAGCACGATGAACGCTAGTATGCGCAAACCTCAAAACACACACTTCATTTCTCAGTTACAGGGTCCTTGTGCTAAATAATGCATGGACTTGGATACAATTTTCATTTTTATGAGGTCCTTGATGTAACTTGTACTTCCACCGACCATTAGATCAGCCATTCGCAGTACTCCTTATCTTATATTTATCATGCCTTATCTGTTACCATACCATACGACTGCATATAGTGTACGGATTAACATTGAACATTGACCGTTGGATCAATACTAGCAAATCCAAATATTGCTAACTGTTGGATCTTCTTTTCCATTCTTAGCAGCTAGAGAGATTCTATTGATAGTCTTTAGCACGATGAATGCTAGTATGTGCAAATCTCAAAACACACAATTCATTGCTCAGTTACAGGGTTCTTATGCTAAATAATGCATGGACTTGGATGCATTATTTATTTTTATGATGTCCTTGATGTAACTTGTACTACCACCGACCGTGTTAACTCTCAAGCACCTCGCTCCTACGAGACATACCATTAGATCAGCCATTCGTTGTACTTCTTATCTTATCTTTATCTTGTCTTATCTTTTTCAATAGCATACCACTTTATATTGTATGTAACATTGGCCGTTTGATCAAGACTGGCAAATTCAAACATTGCTAACCGTTGGATCTTCTTTTCCATTCTTAGCATCTGGAAAGATTCTACTGATTGTCTTTAGCATGATGAATGCTAATATATATGCGCAAACCTCAAGACACACAATTCATTTCTTAGTTTCAGGTTCCTTGTGCTAAACACATGGACTTGGATGCAATTTTAATTTTTTTTAGGTCCTTGATGTGACTTGTACTTCCACCGACCGTGTTAACTCTCAAGAAACTCTTTCATATGAGACCTACCATGAGATCAGCCATTCGCAATACTTCTTATCTTATTTTATGTTTCCTTATCTCTTACAATACCATACCACTACATTGACCGTTGGATCAAGACTGGAAAATCCAAACATTGCTAACTTTGGATCTTCTTTTCCATTCTTAGCAGCTAGAAAGATTCTACTGATAGTCTTTAGCACGATGAATGCTAGTATGTGCAAACCTCAAGACACACACTTCATTGCTTAGTTAGAGGGTCATTGTGCTAAATAATGCATGGACTTGGATGCAATTCTCATTTTTTATGAGGTCCTTGATGTAACTTGTACTTCCACCGACCATGTTAACTCTCAAGCAACTTGTTCCTACGAGAGCTACATTAGATTGGCCATGTGCATTACTTATTATCTTATCTTGATCTTGTCTTATCTCTTCCAATACCATACCACTACATATAGTGTACGAATTAACTTTGAACATTAACCGTTGGATCAAGAGTAGAAAATCCAAACATTGCTAACCGTTGAATCTTCTTTTCCATTCTCAGCATCTAGAAAGATTCTACTAGTAGTCTTTAGCACGATGAATGCTAGTATATATGTGCAAACCTCAAAACACACACTTCATTTCTTAGTTTTAGGGTACTTGTGCTAAATGCATTGACTTGGATGCAATTTTCATTTTTTATTAGGTCCTTGATGTAACTTGTACTTCCATCAACCGTGGTAACTCTCAAGCACCTCGCTCCTAAGAGACCCTACCATTAGATCGGCCATTCGCACTACTTCTTATCTTATCTTTATCTTGTCTTATCACTTACAATACCATACCACTTTATAGTGTACTAATTAACTTTGAACATTGACTGTTGGATCAAGACTGGAAAATCCAAACATTTCTAACTGTTGAATCTTCTTTTCCATTCCTAGCATCTAGAAAGATTCTATTGATAGTCTTTAGCATGATGAATGCTAGTAGGCGCAAACCTCAAAACACACACTTCATTGCTTAGTTACAGGGTCCTTGTGCTAAATAATGCATGGACTTGGATGCAGTTTTCTTTTTTATGAGGTCCTTGATGTAACTTGTACTTCCACCGATCGTGTTAACTCTAAAGAACCTCGCTCATATGAAACCTACCATTAGATCGGCCATTCGCAGTACTTCTTATCCTATCTTTATATTGTCTTATCTCTTACAATACCATACCACTATATACTGTACGGAACATTGTCTGTTTGATCAACACTGGCAAATCCAAACATTTCTAACCGTTGGATATTCTTTTCCATTCTTAGCATATAGAAAGATTCTACTGATAGTCTTTATCACGATCAATGCTAATATGCTCCAACCACAAAACACACACTTCATTGCTGTGGCATCCCGCCAAAAACCACTACTAGAAAATCGTGTTGTTTTTGTGCATTGCATCATCATGACCGCATGCTCATGTCATCATGCCACATTGCATTTGAGCATCGTCATCATCTTGCTTTTGCTTGCGTAAAACTATTTGCAGAAAACCTAATTTGTTTCTAAACGCCCCGTCTTTATTCAAACGCAAAACCCGGGTCTCCGGATTATTTTGTTTTGTCTGCTATCGGTTTGCAAAAGCCCGGTTTGAAATAAATAAAATATTTTAATTATTTTTAGTGGGGCAGTCGAACGGGCCGATTCGACCCGGACGACCACCCCCAGAATAAAACGGTCCACCAAAATCCTAAAACTACCCAGTCCTATTCTACTCACCCCTCCTCCACCTCACCCGGACCAATCCCTGGCTGCCACCTCACCCTCTCCCTCCCCTCTAACCAGTCCTCAACCGCCACATCACCCCAACCCGCTGCCACCTTTCCCCCCCCCAACTCCCTCTCTCACCCACCACGTCCCTACCCTCTCCCTCTGACCACCTGGGCCCGCACCAGCCCTACTCCCTCCCTTCCTCCTCCCCTGGTCAAACCTTCCCCAGATTCATCACCCGCCTCTCGCTTCGGTCGCCGCCGGCCCCGAGCTCACCGGCCCTGCCCTGCCGCCTGACGGCGCCCCTCCGCCGCCATCGGCCTCCGCCACCAGCGCCTCCCCGGCGAGCTCCGCCCACCGTCGCCCCTTCTCCACCCTCTGTCTTGTCGCCGCCCCCACTGCCTCTCTGGCTCGGTCCGCCTCACCGCTGGCGCTCTCCTCGGCCGGCCTCGCCCTCGCCAGCCAAGATCCGCGCAGCCGCGGCCACCGCCGGCCACCTGCCTCCCTCGGTCCCCTGTTCTGCCCTCTCCATGGCGCCGCCGCGCGCGTCCCCGACACCGCCAGGCCCTCCGCCCCGCCATGGACTTCTCGACCTCGCGCCCTGCCGCTCGTCTTCCTCCTGCCGGCCTCCTCTCGCCTCCCCGCGGTCGTGTTCCGAGCCGCCACCGACGGCCGCCCTGTGCGCGTCCTAGCGGTGCTCTGCCTCCCATCGCTCGCGCCTCCCCGTGGCCGCCACCGTCCGTCGAGCCCGCCTAGCGCCGCCTCGCTTTTGGCCTGGTGCTCTCGCTCGCCGCGTTGCCCCGGCACCCTCGTCGGCCTCGTGCATGTGGTGTGCTATGAGGTGGTGCGATGACTCGTGTCTTTGGTGATAGTACCGTGACGTTTCTGCTACACGATGGCCTGAAGACTACTACAATCTTCTTGAAGTCGGCAAGATCGTCACCAAGACCTACCGAGCCGAAGATCCTCGGACACGGACGCCGAGACCCCCGAACCCGAAGGCCGATTCCGTAACCGGCGCCACGCCAAGTGCTCCTTCCCGGACCCGAAGACCATCGGTCAAGATCACCACCGACAAAGACGGACGACAAGTTCTACTTCATGGGCACCGGGCGTCAAGATCGCCTACACGGAAACCGCAAGACATCCTTCCGGATTTGAAGATCGAACCTCGACGCCAAGGTCGCCCACCCGGAACGCCAAGTACTCCCTTGAGGACGCCGAGTACTTCACCCCGGACAACGAGACCCTGGACGACAAGTTCTCCTTCCCGGATGCGACAAGATCTACTTCCGTTATCCGAGGCCGATCCCGGAGTCCGAACCTCGTTTCCCGTCGAACCGATCCCCGACGAACCCTGAGACCGACCCCGAACCCCGGAACCCCAAGCTCGTCGAACCCTAATGTGTGAACCTTTTCCCGAGCCCCTATTTTATAAATGCTAAATATAAATTGTTGCATATTAAATTGTCATTCTCGCATGCATATTTGTCATGTGGATTGGGGGCTTTATGCCGATTCACCTTATAATTAAATATGGGGCCCATATGCGGGCAAATCTAGTCTTATATTGGCCTCATTTAAATTTGTGTAGCGGACCGGTGCTATCTTTTGCCATGTTAAGACAACATTTAAATTGCGGGGTAGCTAAACAACTTGAACCATATATTTAAATGTCGGGACCCCGGTTCCGCTTAATCTTGCCTAATTGCATTGCACCCTTGCCATGTCATACATCATACATGCATCATGCCCGATCTTCTGCCGTAATCTTAAATATTGCATCCGGTGTTTATTCTAGTGTTTTGCTTCTTCGCGGATAAGGCTGTTGAGTTGATGTGAGCTTCGCCCCGATCTTCGGATGAACCTTCGACCCTGTTTTCAAAGTAGCATCTCCCCTTTCTACCTATCTTACTTTTCTAGTATTTATTCCCGCCTGTTGATCTTTTGCTATCTGTGTTGCGATGCTCTAGTTTCCGTACCCGTGATATCCCCTGCAGCCTTATATTGCCTTGGACACATCCTATTACCTGTTGATTGGTAGATAGTTGGACTTGCGTGTCGTAGTCGCTCGCTCAAGTGCTGTTGTTGGTCGTCAAGTACCATTGTTGGAGTATTGCCGCAAGTTAATTGTTGGAGATGATCATGGCTTTAATCACTGTTCACTTTAATTACTGTTTAACAACTAAAATTGAAGTAGGTAGCGAGGCACCGTGGGTGATAGATAATGTTGGTTTTCCGACCGCCACTTGTGTCCCGTAGGACCCCGAAGTTCTTGACACCTGTTCGAGATCGAGCGCTAACCACAGGTGGGGAGATATGGGCCCCCCATTGATTATTACCTGATTTCAAAGTATTGTACTGGGGGCCACAAACTAATTTGAGGTTTTATTTACTATCCTGTACTTATGCCATGTTTTACTGCTTTATTTAATTGTGCGATGGATAGCACACTGTACTGTTTAGGAAGCGGAGTGTTTTCGCGGTATCGACAGTCCCAGTTTTGGGATTTGCTGTCGTTTACAGCCACTGGCGCAAACCCTGAGTCCGTCTCGGAGACCGTCGTCCGTTGCTATGGTAGACTTAGTGGGTGGCCCCGTGCTTGCTTTGGGTCCAGGAACGCTATGACTTAGGCCCGCCGACATACCGATGGGTGTATGTTAACTGATCTGGCAAAAAGGGTCGAAGTGCTTGTGGATACTTTGGTGCACCCCTGCAGGGTTAAATCTTTTCGAGAAGCCGTGTCCGCGGTTATGGACGACTTGGAGCACAGTGCTCGATCATAGACACCTATAACTAAAGTTTATTGTTATAAATTGACTTGTATCCGATATGACTAGTAATCAGCTTCACTACAACGGAATGGCTAAGTAAAAGTACCAACAACTGCTGGGTTTTGGGTAATCTCATGCTATTTGTATCTGACTAGTAAGTGTTGCAACTACAACGGAATGGTTAACTAAAACGGCCCACTGCTTATTTTATCAGGATGATTATCTACACCTGACTAGTAATTGCTGCAACGATAACTGAATAAATAAAACGGCCAATTGTGTGAGTTCCTCGGTGGACTTCCTCGTTTGGTCTCGAGGGGGAAACTACCAGGATGGGTTTGTTTGGTGGTAGCATCAGGTGGTTCCGAATAGGTCTTTCTTATCCCTCTCTGATAGCCGACAGTTATATCTAGTCTCTATAGGTTGTTTAGTGCATGCTGCGCTGCCGCTCAGTCCACCATACCTATGTAGGCGAGGACCGCCGAATTCTAGTCTCGCTGCATCGCCTCGATCGACCGCTCTCTCTTATTCCTTTGCCCTTTGTCGGCACCCCTTCTGTTTAAGCAGGTTTTGAGATCGACGTTGTTAGCAGGGTTACCCTTCCGGCTTGGCCTGGGCAGGGTTATGGACGCCAATGGTTATTCTCCAGGGCTCTTAGCCCCATTTGCATCTTGTCCGTAGTCGGACGCTCTATCAATTTCAAGGTGATTTGGGTCTTTGTCCTGTATATCTGTATTCTTGACTCATGGAGTCGCTGTTGTATATATATCTGTTCTGTGGGTCCCATCGAGGACTGTTGTGTAATGTTATTACTTCGTTTTCCACCCGCACGAAAGTGCCTGGTGGGCACCTTTGAATCGTTTCTATGCGGGTTTGGCGGGTTTCGCTAAAACTTGCATAGGGCCGATTCTGAGGGTGTTACAATTGCTTAGTTTCTGGGTCCTTGTGCTAAATGCATGGACTTGGATGCAATTTTCATTTTTATGAGGTCCTTGATGTAACTTGTACTTCCATTGAACGTGTTAACTCTCAAGAACCTCGCTCCTACGAGACCTACCATTAGATCGACCATTCATAGTACTTATTTATATTTATCTTGTCTTATCGCTTATAATACCATACCACTACATAGTGTACGTAGTAACTTTGAACATTGACCGTTGGATCAACACTAGCAAATCCAAATATTGCTAACCGTTGGATGTTCTTTTCTATTCTTCGCATCTACAAATATTCTACTGAGAGTCTTTAGCACGATGAACGCTACATATATGTGCAACCTCAACACACACTCTTCATAACTCAGTTTCAGGGTCCTTGTGCTAAATGCATGGACTCTGAAGCACCTTGATCCTACGATACCCTACCATTATATCGGCCATTCGCAATACTTCTTACCTTATCTTTATATTGTCTTATATATTACAATACTATACAACTTCATATAGTGTACGAATAAACTTTGAACATTGACCGTTGGATCAAGACTGGCAAATCGAAACATTGCTAACGGTTGGATCTTCTTTTCCATTCTTAGCTTATAGAAAGATTCAACTGATAGCCTTTAGCACGATGAACGCTAGTATGCGCAAACCTCAAAACACACACTTCATTGCTCAGTTTTAGGGTCCGTGTGCTAAATGCATGGACTTGGATGCAATTTTCATTTTTTATGAGGTCCTTGATGGAACTTGTACTTCCACAGATCGCGTTAACTCTCAAGCACCTCGCTCCTATGAGACCTACCATTAGATCGTCCATTCGTAGTACTTCTTATCTTATATTTATCTTGTCTTCTCTCTTACAATACCAGAACACTGTATAGTGTACGAAACATTGACCGTTGGATCAACACTGGCAAATCCAAACATTGCTAACTGTTGTATCTTCTTTTCCATTCTTAGAAACTAGAAATATTCTACTGATAGTCTTTAGCATGATGAACGCTAGTATGCGCAAACCTCAAAACACACACTTCATTGCTCAGTTTTATTGTCCTTGTGCTAAATGCATGGACTTGGATGCTTATTTCATTTTTTTATGAGATCCTTGAAGTAACTTTTGCTTCCACCAACTGTGTTAACTCTCAAGCACCTGACTTCTACGAGACCTACCATTAGAAAAGCCATTCGCAGTACTTCTTATCTTATCTTTATCTAGTCTTATCTCTTACAATACCATACCACTCTATAGTGTACGGAACATTGACCGTTGGATCAACACTGGCAAATCCAAACATTGCTAATCGTTGGATCTTCTTTTCCATTCTTAGCATCTAGAAAGATTCTACTGATAGTCTTTAGCACCATGAACAATAGTATGCGCAAACCTCAAAACACACACTCCATTGCTCAGTTTCAGGGTCGTTGTGCTAAATAAATGGACTTGGATGCAATTTTCATTTTTTATGAAGTCCTTGATGTAACTTGGACTTCCACCGATCATGTTAACTCTAAAGAACCTCGCTCGTATGAAACCTACCATTAGATCGGCCATTCGTAGTACTTCTTATCTTATCTTTATCTTGTCTTATCTCTTACAATACCATACCACTTCATAGTGTACGGATAAACTTTGAACATTGACCGTTGGATCAAGACTAGAAAATCCAAACATTGCTAATTGTTGGATCTTATTTTCCATTCTGAGCATCTAGAAGCAATCTACTGATAGTCTTTGGCACAATGAATGCTAGTATATATGTGCAAACCTCAAAACACACACTTCATTTATTAGTTTCAGGGTACTTGTGCTAAATGCCTGGACTTGGATGCAATTTTCATTTTTATTAGTTCCTTGATGTAATTTGTAATTCCACCGACTGTGGTAACTCTCAAGCACCTCGCTCCTACGATACCCTACCATTAGATTGGCCATTCTTAATACTTCTTATCTTATTTTTATCTTGTCTTATCTCTTACAATACCATACCACTTCATAGTGTACGAATTAACTTTGAACATTAACCGTTAGATCAAGACTAGCAAATCAAAACATTGCAAACCGTTGAATCTTCTTTTCCATTATTAGCATCTAGAAATTTTCTACTGATAGTCTTTAGCACAATGAATGCTAGTAGGCGCAAACCTCAAAACACACACTTCATTGCCCAGTTTCATGGTCCTGGTGCTAAATAATGCATGGAATTGGCTGCAATTTTAATTTTTTATGAGGTCCTTGATGTAACTTGTACTTCCACCGACCGTGTTAACTCTCAAGCACCTCTCTCATACGAGACCTACCATTAGATCAACCATTCGCAGTACTTCTTATCCTATCTTTATCTTGTCTTATCTCTTACAATACCATACCACTATATAGTGTACGGAACATTGCCCGTTTGATCAAGAGTGGAAAATCCAAACATTGCTAACCGTTGGATCTTCTTTTCCATTCTTAGCATATAGAAAGATTCTACTGATAGTCCTTAGCACGATGAACGCTAGTATGCACAAACCAGACAACACGCACTTCATTGATCAGTTTCTGGGTCATCCCATTAGTTCCTTCTTCTGGTCATCCCATGACTAAATCCTTCCCTTTCTTTCCAACCATCCCATGGTCCAAACGTTTATCCTTTCTGACCATCCCATGTTCAGAACATTTCCCAAAGCCATTGTTTTTCGAAAATCCTTTTTTAAATCAAAACCAACACCGCTCTACAGTAGTTTGTCCAAACCGTCCATAACTGTGGACACGGCTATTCGAATAGATTTACACTCTACAGAGGTTGTACACTTTACCCACACCATTCGGGTACCCTACCCTGATCTACACCGATCATTGGTCGAGTAACCGATCAAGACTCTCCGGATGCCCACTCCAATATAAGTGCCTACCCTATGAGTGTTGTTCCCCTCAACACCGGGACACCCTGTATAGTTCCCAAGCCAACCGGAGTGCTTTTTCCACTTCCTAAGTGTGCGCTTTCAACGAGGGGCTCATAGTAACGCGTGGAGGCCCGTAGACCCTTTGTTCCTTCTCCCAGTTAAAGTTTTACATGGACCCTGCTAGAGAAGGCCCACCCTCCAGGGATTGTTATATCCCCTTGTAGTAGGTGCGAGGCAGCTTATACCAGAATATACAAACATCAAATCCAGCCCTGTCCCATTCCAGAGTAATGTGGTTGCACAGATTAAGTTGTTATAGCTAAAGCTGCAAAGAACCGGGTGTGTTTTCGTAAACATTTTACCTCATCTTTCCTTCAACATCTTTTTTAAAACAAAAAACTTCTTATTTATCGAACTTCTCTTGGTAGGTCAAATCTCACCATGGTTTTGTCATAAAACTCTTTTGTAAAAAAATTCCGGGATCTTCCCATCCTATAGCTTTACTTCGGGTAAATCAGGGTCTCCAAAGGGGTATGGTGTTGTGCACCATCTATTCTACGAGGTACAAGTAGGCGTAAACAAGGGGGTTGTACTTAATAGTACCATTGTGTAATGGTTTGGAGGATCCAAGCCACTACCAGAGATAACACATCATATAATAAAACAATGCAGTTTCGTAGACAGTAGATAAAAACATGCATAAGTAAAACAGTAGCACAAGGTTTATGAGCAAGAAGGTTGCTTTCCTGTGATCAGCAATATAGCATAAATGTCCCTGGACTTCTTCTTTAGATAACCAAGAATACCAATAATAATAACCAACTTCTTGCTTGCCTGTGATCACAATATAGCATAAATGTCTCTGATATAATCGCATCAATCGCTGATATGGATCACATGCAAGCAAATAAAGGCCACAATCAACACCAGGCATAAAAACACCAATACCATACAGAAAATAAACATTCAACACATTATTCACTTCAGTAAATTTTGATAGATTGAGTTTGCTGCATTTGGAAGTAATGGAAAAGCATTTGCGGAACCTCTTTTGTGTTGTAAAAGTTAAATACCACCTAATAAGGGGGTTTTGAATTAGGGCTCGGGTCTATATGATATCAATGTACAAAGTGATACCATCATGTAAGTATTGGAATAGCAAGACCAACAAAAGTGGTTTCATGATTTTAGCAATTCTCTATATTTAGTTATGAATTTTCTAGTGAAATAAACTCTAGTTTTAGGAAATAATTATCCAAAAAAGATCTGTATGCCCAAAAATTATTTCCTTGGATGATTTTGTAGTGCTTTATATAGTGGTTCATTTAGAGGTGGATTCACCTCAAAACAATTAACATAATGCCCTTGGGAAAATCCCAAATTCAGTTCTTTAAATAACTTGTCATTTTCACCATATTAAATCTATAGGGGATATTGATATGAAACCAATGACACATGTTAGGTATTTCCAATACCTTTCTGTAGAAGTTGCATTCACACTTTTTGGATTTACATAACTACTAAGGTGATTTTCTTTGTGAATTAACTATGCACAGAACAAATTAATTCATAATAAATCATGGAAGGCTCAATAAATATTGGGCTCCTAGCTTTCGAAGGGTATTGGGATTCATGTTTTCTGGGAGTTGGAATCAGGTCAAAATCTTATTTGGTTTAGCCTAAAGAAATTCTCAAAGTGATATAAGGGCTGTATTTGTTATTTTTACCAGGGTCAAACTAGGAAGACATTTTAGATGGGGCTAGGGGATATGCAAGGTATATAGGATATCCTTCATTACAAAAAGGGTTTACATCATTTGGATTTGTAAAACTCATAGAAAGAATTTATTAGTGAAAACAGATATTTCTTTGCATTTGTTTTACCAGAAAAAGATGAATATTATTTGGAGCAATGGTTTAGTTCTGAATGTTGGAGAAAACCCTAGGGTGCAAGGTAAAAATGTCATCTAGATGATATCATGCATTTTCAATTTTTATTTGGATTTAAACTAGTAGGTATGTTTCAGATATGGAATTTTTAAATAAGAAAACAAAAGGGGCTAGGATCTGGGCCGATTTTGTGACCGAGTTGGGCCTTACTGTGTCGGCTGGCCTGCACCGCGCGTCAGAATCTCGCGCGCGGCGCCTTTAAAGAGCTGATGGCCGGGGCCCACCGGTTAGTGAGATGAGGGATGCGAAGGGGTATCCGATGACCTCGGCCGTTTGATCAAGTATTCATCAACAGCCGAGCTTCATCTTCCAGCTTGCAACGGCGGTGGCTGGGCAAACCCTAGGAAGAGCCGTTGAGGCAGCGAGAGCTTACCAGAGGGCGCGCGAGCGGTGGGGAAGATGCGCGGGAGGTGCGGTGCTCCACGACGAGCGCATAGAGGGGCGAGACGATGGGGTTCGGTTCTGGCATCGCCCTCGCACGGTGGTGTTCGAAAGGCATGCCTCGGGAGCTCGCCGGTGCTCCACCTAGGGGATTCTGCATGTTAAATAGGAGGGCATCATTACATGCAGACAAGCAAGGGGAGTCTAGCAGGGTGACATGCAGAGGGAGAAAGACAGGGAGGAGTCTCAACACCTGGATTTTTAATCCCAGATGGACGTTATGCCATAGCTCGCAATCCCAGGATTACCATTTTTGCGAGACATAACGGATTGGATATCACAGTACATCATCCATTACAAACCATACATAAGGTCTTTACACAAATAAGGATCTCATGATCCAGTCTTTAATACAACAAGCAGCGGAAATAAAAGATAAGCGTAGTGGTGGGGTCCATCTTCAAGGGCATAGGCAATGCTGACGAAGGCAGATAGTCCTAGTTATCATAGCCGTCCTGATGACCATCCTCCTGATAGTCTCCTTCATAGTCTGGCCATGAGAATAGCCAGGGACAAAAGCCATGAGTACGCTTTAAGTACTCGCAAACTACTATTAATAGGTACTATAGTTCTAGGTTAAAGTGCTAAATCTAAGTTTAACTATAAAGTTAAGTTTGAAACCTAAGCTGAGTTCTGAAGCAAAGAAAGATAAAGTAAAGTTCTAGAATCACTTAAGTTGGGAAGCTATTGTCATAAACATAGCCCTGTTGTGGTCAATTCAAGATTCATCATTCATTTCAAGTTATTTAGAAAACATCTGACAACGAAACAGTATGGCCATTCCAACTGTCCTTAACCGCGGACGCGGCTATTCGAATAGTTTGACACTCTACAGAGGTGGTACACTTTCACCACAAGATTCGATACATCTGTTAGGGATAACCCTGAATCATCATACTTAGTATGCAGATAATCAAACATAACCTTCCGTTTACACACCCTAGTATAAGCACCTCTCCTATGAGCATGGCCTCCCAACCATGACCATCAGTCATCTTGGGCACTGCATAGGTGGACATCATGAGAGGTAGCCTCAGCTCAAACCTCTCCTGCGAGGGAACTAATACTAATGCATATAAATTTCTAGCTAAGCCTTACCCAATTCAGATAATGTGGTTGTACGGTAAATTTGGAATGGTATCGCATCTAAATCCAACCATCAGTTTTATAAAAGGGTTAAGGCTCATGCCTCATCATTTTCATCATCATAAACCAGTTGTGTTTCTCAACACCTGTCAAAACATCTCAATAGAATGACTCATCATTCCAAGGTTTTCACAATTCATTTCCACCAATTGTTACCATCTAAAGTGACTCAAGTTTTTGATCTACTCTAAATTACTAAGTTAAGAGTGTTCACTAAAGTGGAAGTTATGGGTTCAATCTCATGCCATAGAATGACATCTATAGGTTTCTAAGTATGTCAAGTTTTATACTTTTTATGCTACCTTCAAAACAAGTAAAGAACTTTGTGTAAACTAAGGGAGGTAAAACTTGTCAATAATACATGAGGTACTAATAGTTAAAGGGGGTGTGATCAAAGCATGCTTAAGGCATCTTTGCTAAACCATCTAGTTTGTTTCTAGTTTGCTAAGCACTAAACTTGCAAGGGTTAACTCTGGGGTATTGCTAGCTTGCTAAGGGTAGCTTGCACTGTTAATGGTGGCTTGCCTTGGTTGGTGCAGTGGTTGAAATTTTCTTCGTCTTCGTCTTGATAGCACTCCTCGTCCTCGTAAGCTTGGTCGGTACTATCTTCTATAAATACATACGGAGTAGACAATCACCAAAAAATACATAACTAGGCTAGATAGAATTCTAAGACACACAATTGATGATCTATTATCATCACAAGCATCACAAGTTTCATTTAATAGTTTCAACCTTTTTATTCTAGGAAAGTAATTTCTACTCATTGAAAAATTAACTAACATTTAATATTCACCACTTAAAATATGGGATCATGTTGACACATGTCATCACCACATATTCTAACATGTGGGAATGGGATTTAAAGGTTGGATCAATATTACTTTGGTTTAAGTTCATTATTTAATGATTTAAAGTGACTAGAAATGCCTACATAGCATTATTTTGGTACTAGTCCAAAGTCACTGCATGTAAACCTTAATATTATTACATATTTGGATAGATATGCTGAAATGTGATTTTTAAGAGTTGGAATCAACTCAAAAGCTAACTTGGTCGATTTTATAAAAATGTTGCAAGTTGCAAATGCTTCTATTTTGTTATTTTTATTAGGAGAGATCTATAACTGTAATTGAATTTAATCCAACGGGCTTGGATAGATCATCTCCATACCTTTCAGACAAAATTAGCTTCATGCAATTTGGATTTCTAAAACTCTCTGAATTGATTTTCAAACTAGGGGACAGAAACTAGATTCAATCTAAAAAGAAAAATCTAGATTTGAACGGGTGGGCTAGCGCGGGAAAAGACTTGGGCCGGCCCAGTGGCACTCCGCAGCGTGGGGCTCAGCTGACAGGGGGGTCCCGCTTGTCGGCGGCACTTAAAACGCGAAACGGTACGCGCGTTGTGGGCCGTAGGATTAGAAGGGGAATCTACGGCTAAGGGTCGTCGTCAACGACAAACAGGTCGCCGTCGAGCTCGAACCCTAGCGGCTCGGTGGGGGTCTGCTAGGGACGTATCAGGGATCCAGCGGGGTCGGTGAGGCGGGCAAACAAACTGGAAGACGATGGCGAGGTGAGGCGTGGTTGCGGTGGAGCTTGGGGTGGTCGCAATTAGCGGCGCCCTTCTCCTCCAGAGGCGGCGGCTCCGGCTCCAATTCCGGTGAGCTGCTGCTCCCTTTGCTCCAGCAAGTGGTGGGTGAGGTTCAGAGAGATGAGGGGAGTGGAATGGTGTGGAGAGAAGAGGCTGGGGAGGGCTCCTTTTATAGGCCCGACGGTGAGACCGAGCGGGATGGGCAGGCGACTCCGGCGACAAGGCTATGGCGGGGTAGAGGCATGGCTGGGGTGGTGATCGATGGGCGGTCCCCTGGTGGTGCTCTAGGAATTGAATGCGGCCGTAGGGGCGGTGGCACGCGGTCTAGGCGAGGTGGCGCTCTGAGAGGCAGAGGCGGCGGTGTCCATGGCGAGCGGTGGCTGTGAGGCGTTGGGCGGCCAGCGGGGGTGTCTGGGGGGTTCTCCAGGTCGTGGCGGAGCGGCGGGCATGGGCTATGGCCAAGAGGCGATCTGTGTGAGCGGGGATAGAGCGTGCTCTGGGGGCGGCATCGGCATGCTCGACCAGCTCCGGGCGCGGCGGTTCCTGGCCACTCTGCCCTCCCTCTCTGGCCTGGGGTTGGTTGGAAGGTGGAGGTGGACCACTGGCGGTGTGCTAGACATGGCGAGAGAGGTTGGCGGCTGCTGTGGCGCGATGTCGCCGGTGGGGGTGCTCAAGGTGTTCGGCCTTAATGGCCATGACCATTTGGTCGTGTGCACAGGGTGTGGCCGAGCTAGCAAAAGGTAGTGCTGGTACTGAGGGAGCAAGGGGACAAGGTTAGGCACAAATGGTGACCAAGATCACTGCTCAAAACAGTGTTTTGAATTTGGCCCGATTTGTGCACACAAGCTGTTTGAAGAAATGGCCGTAAGAGAAAAAGTTTTGAATTTTGGTTTCAAAATTTTTGAGTGATCTCCACTAGTGCTAGGTATTCTCTGGTTGCAAGGGTTTTGAAAGTGGAGCTCAAATGGATGGGTTTTGAAATAGGGGTGATCTATGCATATGCATTAGATTCAATTTTCAAATGCCAATTAAAATAAGTAAAAGAATATTTTTAGCAGATCCAAAGGTGGGCCTTGGTACCTCGCTATGTGTACTAGCAAGGGGTACAAAGATCGAGGATTGTTTCTGTTAAGAATTGAGTACTAGGAATAGCCAAAGTAGTGTAGTGGATTAAAATGGCCAAAATGACCATTCCTCCCTTTTTAATTCTTTTTGAGTTGATTTTCTTTAGGAAAAGTTTGGGAATGATGTATATGATTTTAAATCACATAAGAAACATTTTACAAGCATTGGATCACACAATCATGGCAATTCAAAATAACTCCTATTTTAAATGCACACACATATGAACGCTTTCATTTTAAATTTGGAAAAGTTTTTGTTAACCCCACTTTTGGATGATTTCATCTTGATAAGCTTGGATTAAAGTTTTGGGATGTTACAAACCTTCCCCCCTAAAAAAAATATCGTCCCGAGTTTACAAAGAAAACTAGGAACTAAAGAGATCTGGGAACTCTGTCCTAATGTAATCTTCTCGCTCCCAAGTGCCTTCTTCCTCGGTATGGTTGCTCCACTGAATCTTGAGAAACTTGATGCTTCTGGTCCTGGTGGTTCTGTAGGCTTCTTCTAAGATACAGATGGGTACTTCCCGATAGGTCAGGTCATTGTTGATTTCCACAGCTCTGTGATCGATATTCTTAAAAACTTCAGTCTTTTCAGGCACTTCCAAGCATTTGCGAAGTAACGAGATATGGAACACATTGTGGATGGCTGACATCTCTTCAGGCAGTTCCAGTTGATATGATACTTCTCCTCGGCGGTTCAGAATCTTGAAAGGTCCGATATATCTGGGGGCTAACTTTCCCTTCAGACTAAAACGTTGAGTTCCCTTCAATGGTGAAACCTTGAGATATACAAAATCTCCGACATTGAAAGTCAGGTCTCTCCTTCTCTTGTCAGCATAGCTCTTCTATCTGTATTGGGTGGTCTTGAGGTGCTCACGGACTTTGTGAACTTTCTCTTCTGCTTCTCAGAGAATGTCGGGTCCGAAGATCTGACTCTCTCCTACTTGCGACCAATTCAAAGGGGTACGACACTTTCTTCCGTATAGGAATTCAAATGGTGCCATCTGCAAACTAGCTTGATAACTATTGTTATATGAGAATTCTGCGAAAGGCAGTCAGTCTTCCCATTTTGATCCATATTCCAACACACAAGCTCTAAGCATATCCTCCAAGATCTGGTTGACTCTCTCAGTTTGTCCATCTGTTTGTGGGTGATACACGGTGCTGAAGTTCAACTTGGTTCCTAATCCTTCCTGAACTTTCTGCCAAATTCTTGAAGTAAACTGGGTTCCTCGATCTGAGACGATGTTCTTGGGGGTTCCATGCAGACTAACAATCCTAGCAATATACAGCTCTGCTAGTTTTGCACTCTGGTAGGTAGTCTTGACAGGTATGAAGTGGGCTACCTTGGATAGTCTATCAACGGTGACCCAGATTGAGTCATTTCCCCTACTAGAAGTAGGCAAACCGGTGATAAAGTCCATTTCGACGAAAACCCATTTCCATTCCGGAATCTGCAGTGGTTGCAACAATCCTGCGGGTCTCTGATGCTCTGCTTTGACTCTTTGACAGATGTCACATTTGGCGATGTAGCTTCCGATTTCTCTCCTCATCTTGTGCCACCAAAATTGCTCTTTCAAATCCTGATACATCTTTGTTCCTCCGGGGTGGATAGAATAAAGAGTATCATGAGCTTCCATCATGATAATTTCCTTCAGCTCTGAATCTGCTGGCACACAGATACGTCCTTTGTACCACAGTACTCCTTCTTCGTCTTTGGTGAATCCAGGTACTTTGCCTGTACTAATACGACGTTTTATTCCGTCGATACTTTCATTCCCCTTTGGGGATTCCTTGATTTGGCTAATCAACGTGGGTTGAAGTTCAATGCTAGCTAGGAATCCTTTGCTAACTAACTCAGTCCTGAACTGCTCCAACTCTTCATACAAACTTGGTTGCTTCTCCTTGATCATGGTGTTAAGCCTACACGGCAATCTGCTAAGAGCATCCGCTACCACATTGGCTTTGCGGGGGTGATAGTGAATGTCAAGGTCATAATCCTTGATTAACTCTGTCCATCTTCTTTGCCTCTTATTCAGCTCCTTCTGAGTGAAGATATACTTCAGGCTCTTATGATCTGAGTAAATCTCACAGCGATTACCCATCAAATAATGACGCCATGTCTTCAATGCTAGAACCACAGCTGCTAGCTCAAGATCATGCGTAGGATAGTTCTGCTCATGCTGCTTCCGTTGTCAAGACAGATACGCGATGACTTTGCCTTCTTGCATCAATACACATCCTAGGCCAATCTTGGATGCATCACAATACACATCAAACGGCTTCTTGATGTCTGTCATGATCAAAATTGGGGCGGATATCAATCTCTTCTTCAGCTCTTGGAAATTGGCTTCACACTTGTCTGTCCATTCCAACTTCTTGTCCTTCTTCAACAATTGGGTCATTGGTCGGGCTATGCTCGAAAATCCTTCTATGAACTTGTGGTAATATCCCGCTAATCCGAGAAATGAACGGACTTGGGTTTGATTGGTTGGGGCTTCCCATTCTTCGACATCTTTGATCTTGGTGGGATCAACAGAGACTCCTCCGGCAGACACAATATGTCCTAGGAATCCTACTTCTTTCAGCCAAAACTCACAGTTGCTGAACTTGGCATATAACTGATGCTCTCTCAGGGTTTCTAGGATGATTCTCAGATGTTGCTCATGCTCTTCTTCTGACTTGGAGTAGATAAGGATGTCGTCGATAAACACAACTACAAACTTATCTAGGAAATTCATAAAGATCATGAGATTCATGAAATAAGCAGGGGCATTGGTTAATCCAAAAGACATAACCGTATACCCGTATAAACCATAGCGAGTAGTAAAGGCGGTCTTCGGAATATCCGTTGCACGAATCTTAAGTTGGTGATAACCAGTCCTAAGATCAATCTTTGAGAATACCTGGGCTCCAGTCAACTGATCAAATAAATCCTCTATCTTTGGCAAAGGGTACTTGTTCTTGATGGTGATGTCATTCAACTTTCTATAATCTGTACACGAACGATTGCCTCCATCTTTCTTGTCTACGAATAACACTGGTGATCTCCATGGTGATGCGCTTGATTGAATCAAGTCTGTTGCTAACATGGCATCCAACTGCTTCTTTAGTTCCACTAACTCTGAGGGGTTCATGGTATAGGGTCTCTGGGCTATAGGTCCGGTTCTGGGGATTACTTCAATAATGAACTTAATATCCCTATCTGGGGGCATACCTGACAATTCATCTGGGAATACGTCGGGGTATTCACAAACTACTCTGACTTGGTCTATGGTGGGCAGGGCTACACTCTTGTTGCACTTGAATTGACCGGGTAAGGTTTCAGAGATATGCTCTACTGTTACTCCAGAACTACTGGTCATGGTGATGGCTTTCTTAGCACAGTCTATCAGTCCTTTATGCCTTGACATCCAGTCCATACCTAGTACTACTTCCAATCCTTTGGTTCCAAGTACAACTAGGTTGGCATAAAAATCTATCCCATGTATTCTGATAGGTACAACTTTGCAAATTTTTCTAGCTTTTGTAGTTGAACCGGGTATTTGAACTATCATGACATGCTTCAGGTTGGTTGGGTGAATCTTACTAGTGCATACAAATTCTTCAGTGACAAATGAATGCGATGCTCCAGAATCAAACAATACTCTTGCTAAAACTGAGTTGACTGAAAACATACCCAGCACTACATCTGGCGCTTCCTGGGCTTCTTCTGTGTTCATGTGGAAGAGACGACCGTTGCGGTTGTGAAGGTTCCCTGGGGCAAATCTCCTTCCTGGTTGAACACGACGTTGTTGCTAAGCAGGGGCATTCACAGGGGCATTGGCGGCATTCTTCTTGGGACACTCATTGGAGTAGTGACCCTTCACTCCACACTCGAAACACGTGATCTGGGACTTGTCCTTGACTGCGACAGGCAAAACATTGCTGCCAGTTCTGGGTGCAGTGTTGTTGTTGTTGTTGCTCTTGGGAGGGGCACGGTTGAAATTGTTGGCATTGCCAGAGTTGTGATTGTTTCCCCCGGACTTCACATTGCCTCCGCTACGGTTGGGGCAGCTTGGGCGAGGATTTGGGGGTCGGTTGTTCCTTGGTGCATATCCTGGTGAGGGGTTGGGACGGTACTTCTGGTCACTACTGGATCCAGACTGATGCATCATATGATGCTTGTGGTTGTCGTTTGCCTGGTTAATCTTCCCTTCCATCTGAATGGCAGAGTCGACTAGCTCTTCGAGATCCTGAAAAACGGATGTTGACAAGGACAGTCTGCATCTCATCATGCAGTCTGTTCAAGAATCTCTCCTTCTTCTTGGCCTCTGTGTTGATCTCATCAGGTGCATATCTAGCAAGTGACAAGAATCTGTCACGGTACTCCACCACAGTCATTCTTCCTTGCTTCAATTCGCGGAATTCATATCTCATCCTGTTGACGAGACCTTGCGGCATGTGGGTGCGGCTGAACTTGACTTTGAATGCTTCCCAGGTCATCACCTGGCCATGGTTCATATTGCGGATGCTATTCCACCAAGCTCTGTCATCTCCCGCCAGATAGTGGGTGGCGAAGAGAACTTTCTCATTTTCATCAACTCCTACAACTTCAAGGTTGTTTTCCATGGTCTGCAACCAATCATCAGCATCTAATGGGTTCTAAGATTGGTTGAAGATTGGGGGATTGGTGTTCTGAATTTTTTTGAGTTTGGATCCATGGTGATCTTGATTTCCATGTCCTTGGTTGTTGAGAGACATTTGGACGATCTACTGCAATGTTGCTAAGTTGGCTTGACGCTCGGCCCTACTTGCTTCACGGTCCGCGATGAGATTCTGCAAGATCTGTAGCATTGGGTCCTGCGACGAGTTGCTCCCTCCTTGGTTTCCACGAGTCATCTGAAGATTGATATAGATATAGGGGTAAGAGGGAAATTCTAAGGTTCATGGTTTTGGGTTTTCAAAGCTAAAACTTTGAGTTAGACTCAGGTTTTTCAACTATCTTCATTTTCATTCATGCAAGCAAGCACCCGATACAACACACACCACAACAAACAAAGGGAAAAACAGATGGTTTGAAGAACCATTCTGCAAGCTACGATACAAGGAGATGATACATCTCATGCTACGACAGTGCTCTAGTGCATCTACTCATCGTCGATGAAATCGGAGTCCTCATCATCAGTGTAGAAGTCCACAGCATCCTCCTCCAGAAAGTCATCATCGTTGCTGAGGTAAGAATCCATGTCTCCCTGGATGTCTTCACCCTCATCTTCTTCTTCCTTGGCGGTAAGCTGAGCTTCCTGCTCCTTGACGGTCTTCTCGAGGTCGGCCACCTTCTTGCGAAGACGGGCTATGGTGCGATCCTTCTTGGCACGCTAGCGATCTTGGATGAGCAGTGCGAAAGTCTGGGCCTTCTGGTCGGCAATGGCACGGTTCTGGTTGGCTAACTCCCTAGCATTGTCCAGTTCCTGTTGTCTGTCATGAAGCAAGAAGTCAAGGTTCTCCACTTGATGCCTTAATTCTGGGTGACTTGGCATCTCCATCGGCATTCCCATGAAGTCACGTCTTGCATAGTGGGCAAAATGGGTTCCTTGGATCTTGTTGACGCTGAGGTCACATAGACGTGCGAGAGCTTCATGAATTACCCTGGCTAATCCATCTAGCCAGTTGTTCTCTCTCACGGAGAACTGAATTCTTCCAGAAGTTGGTGCTTCGATGCTTCCGCGAAGATCTGCGGTGACTAGCCACTATAGGTATCCTCCTGGGGGTCCTGGAAGTTGAGCTCCAAGAAACTCCGGATGTGGGCGTCCCAGTAACTCCGACAGTGAATCCAGATCCCTCTCGAAGATCAGCTGACCTCCGTTTCCCAACAGGTAAAACTTGTTGAACTGAATCTCCATCTACATGAATTAAGGATGAGGAAGTTAGTGAAGTGATCAAGTGTGTCAAATTTTAAGTAGTAGTGTAAGAATTTTGAGGAACATGAATTTTTGAGAAAGAATGAGTTCACAAGGGTAAGAGAGGAAATAGTTTTTCATAAATACTCACTTTGGTTTTGAAGCTAAGTTTTTCGTTCGGACGTCCATTCTAACTAGGGTCTCCTATGGTCAGGATGGCTCTGATACCAACTTCTCAACACCCGGATTTTTAATCCCAGATGCCCGTTATGCCATACCTCGCAATCCCAGGATTACCATTTTTGCGAGACATAACTGATTAGATATCACAGTACATCATCCATTACAAACCATACATAAGGTCTTTACATAAATAAGGATCTCATGATCCAGTCTTTAATACAACAAGCAGCGGAAATAAAAGATAAGCGTAGCGGTGGGGTCCATCTTCAAGGGCACAGGCAATGTTGACGAAGGCAGATAGTCCTAGTTATCATAGCCATCTTGATGACCATCCTACTGATAGTCTCCTTCATAGTCTGGCCATGAGAATATCCAGGGACAAAAGCCATGAGTACTCTTTAAGTACTCGCAAACTACTATTAACAGGTACTATAGTTCTAGGTTAAAGTGCTAAATCTAAGTTTAACTATAAAGTTAAGTTTGAAACCTAAGCTGAGTTCTGAAGCAAAGAAAGATAAAGTAAAGTTCTAGAATCACTTAAGTTGGGAAGATATTGTCATAAACACAACCCTATTGTGGTCAATTCAAGATTCATCATTCATTTCAAGTTATTTAGAAAACATCTGACAACGAAACAGTATGGACATTCCAAGCTGTAATCATGGACGTGCTATTCGAATAGTTTGACACTCTGCAGAGGTGGTACACTTTCACCACAAGATTCGATACATCTGTCAGGGATAACCCTGAATCATCATACTTAGTATGCAGATAATCAAACATAACCTTCCCTTTACACACCCTAGTATAAGCACCTCTCCTATGAGCATGGCCTCCCAACCATGACCATCAGTCATCTTGGGCACTGCATAGGTGGACATCATGAGAGGTAGCCTCAGCTCAAACCTCTCCCGTGAGGGAACTAATACTAATGCATATAAATTTCCAGCTAAGCCATACCCAATTCAGGTAATGTGGTTGTACGGTAAATTTGGAATGGTATCGCATCTGAATCCAACCATCAGTTTTATAAAAGGGTTAAGGCTCATGCCTCATCATTTTCATCATCATAAACCAGTTGTGTTTCTCAACACCTGTCAAAACATCTCAATAGAATGACTCATCATTCCAAGGTTTTCACAATTCATTTCCACCAATTGTTCCCATCTAAAGTGACTCAAGTTTTTGATCTACTCTAAATTACTAAGTAAAGAGTGTTCACTAAAGTGGAAGTGATGGGTTCAATCTCATGCCATAGAATGACATCTAAACGTTTCTAAGTATGTCAAGTTTTATACTTTTTATGCTACCTTCAAAACAAGTAAAGAACTTTGTGTAAACTAAGGGAGGTAAAACTTGTCAATAAGACTCGAGGTACTAATAGTTAAAGGGGGTGTGATCAAAGCATGCTTAAGGCATCTTTGCTAAACTATCTAGTTTGTTTCTAGTTTGCTAAGCACTGAACTTGCATGGGTTAACTCTGGGGTATTGCTAGCTTTCTAAGGGTATCTTGCACTGTTAATGGTGTCTTGCCTTGGTTGGTGCAGTGGTTGAGGTTTTCTTCGTCTTCGTCTTGATAACACTCCCCTCCTCGTAAGCTTGGTCGGTACTATCTTCTATAAATACATACGGAGTAGGCAATCACCAAACAATACTTAACTAGGCTAGATAGCATTCTAAGACACACAATTGATGATCTATTATCATCACAAGCATCACAAGTTTCATTTAATAGTTTCAACCTTTTTATTTTAGAAAAGTAATTTCTACTCATTGAAAAATTAACTAACATTTAATATTCACCACTTAAAATATGGGATCATGTTGAAACATGTCATCACCACATATTCTAACATGTTGGAATGAGATTTAAGGGTTGGATCAATATTACTTTGGTTTAAGTTCATTATTTAATGATTTAAAGTGACTAGAAATGCCTATATAGTATTATTTTGGTACTAGTCCAAAGTCACTGCATGTAAACCTTAATACTATTACGTATTTGGATAAATATGATGAAATGTGATTTTTGAGAGTTGGAATCAACTCAAAAGCTAACTTGGTTGATTTTATAAAAATGTTGCAAGTTGCAAATGCTTCTATTTTGTTATTTTTATTAGGAGAGATCTATAACTCTAATTGAATTAAATCCAACGGGCTTGGATAGATCATCTCGATTCCTTTCAGAAAAAATTAGCTTCATGCAATTTGGATTTCTAAAACTCTCTGAATTGATTTTCAAACTAGGGGACAGAAACTAGATTCAAACTAAAAAGAAAAATCCAGATTTGAACGGGTGGGCTAGCGCAGGAAAAGACTTGGGCCGGCCCAGTGTTGCTCCACGGCTGGGCTCGGTGACAGGGGTCCTGCTTGTCGTGACACTTAAAAGCAGCAATGCAGCCTGTGGGCCGTAGAATTAGAAGGGGAATCTACGGTTGAGGGTCGTCGTCGACGACGAACAGGTCGCCGGCGAGCTCGAACCCTAGCGGCTCGGTGGGGGTCTGCTGGGGACGTACCAGGGCTCCAGCGGGGTCGCCGAGGCGGGCAAACGAACTGGAAGACTATGGCAAGGCGGGGCGCGGTTGCGGTGGAGCTTGGGGTGGTCGCAATCAGCGGCGCCCTTCTCCTCCAGAGGCGGCGGCTCCAGCTCCAATTCCGGCGAGATGCTGCTCCCTTTGCTCTGGCGAGATGTGGGTGAGGTTTAGAGAGGTGAGGGGAGTAGAACGGTGTGGAGAGAAGAGGCTGGGGAGGGCTCCTTTTATAGGCCCGACGGTGAGACCGAGCAGGATGGGCAGGCGACTCCGGCGACAAGGCTATGGCGTGGTAGAGGCATGGCTGGGGGTGGCGATCGATGGGCGGTCCCCTGGCGGTGCTCTAGGAATTGAATGCGTGAGGGGCCATGGCACGTGATGCAGGCGAGGTGGCGCTCTGAGAGGCAGAGGCGGCGGTGTCCACAGCGAGCGGCGGCTGTGAGGCGTTGGGCGGCCAGCGGGGGTGTCTGGGGGGTTCTCCAAGTCGTGGCGGAGCGGTGGGCGTGGGCTGCTGCCAAGAGGCGGTCTGTGCGAGCGGGGATAGAGCACGCTCTGGGGGCGGCGTCGGCATGCTCGACCAGCTCCGGGCGCGGCGGTTCCTGGCCGCTCTTCCCTCTGTCTCTGGCCTAGGGCTGGTTGGATGGTGGAGGTGGACCACTGGCGGTGTGCTAGACATGGCGAGAGAGGTTGGCGGCTTCTGTGGCATGATGTCATCGGTGGGGGTGCTCAAGGCGTTCGGCCTTAATGGCCATGACCATTTGGTCGTGTGCACAGGGTGTGGCCGGGCTACCAAAGGTAGGGCTGGTACTGAGGGAACAAGGGGACAAGGTTAGGCACAAATGGTGACCAAGATCACTGCTCAAAACAGTGTTTTGAATTTGGCCCGTGCACACAAGCTGTTTGAAGAAATGGCTGCAAGAGAAAAAAGTTTTGAATTTTGGTTTCAAATTTTTTCAGTGATCTCCACTAGTGCCAGGTAGTCTCTGGTTGCAAGGGTTTTGAAAGTGGAGCTCAAATGGATGGGTTTTGAAATAGGGGTGATCTATGGATATGCATTAGATTCAATTTTCAAATGCCAATTAAAATAAGTAAAAGAATATTTTTAGCAGATCCAAAGGTGGGCCTTGGTACCTAGTTATGTGTACTAGCAAGGGGTACAAAGATCAAGAATTGTTTCTATTAAGAATTGAGTACTAGGAATAGCCAAAGTAGTGTATTGGATTAAAATGGCCAAAATGACCATTCCTCCCTTTTTAATTCTTTTTTATTTGATTTTCTTTAGGAAAAGTTTGGGGATGATGTAGATGATGTTTAAATCACCTAAGAAACATTTTACAAGCATTGGATCACACAATCATGGCAATTCAAAACAACTCCTATTTTAAATGCACACACATATGAATGCTTTCATTTTAAATTTGGAAAAGTTTTTGTTAACCCCACTTTTGGATGATTTGATCTTGATAAGCTTGGATTAAAGTTTTGGGATGTTACATGGAGGGAGCCTTGCTCGAATCTATGGAGGGATCCGAGAGCTCCTTCTCTCCTTCTCTCGGGCAGGATAGAGCAGGGGAGTAGAAGAGGTGCTCTGGGAGTTAAGTGAGGAGCAGAGGGAGTGAATGAGGGGCAGAGGGAGCCGCAGGGTGGCCTCTGGCCTATTTAACTCGGGGTGGATCGGTTCATGATGGAAAAGGTCTAGGAGGGGGCATGGAGGGGTGGTGCTCGAGGATAGGGCGATGAGGGCGGTGGAGAGGTCGTGATAGGGTCCTGTGAGGTGCATAGGGCAGAGAGAGGGGTGCTGCTCCCAAGGCAATAAAGAGGAAACATATATATCTCTCTCACTATCAATACAAGGGAGAAAATAGGGGTGTTCTACCATAGCTTTGCTATAGTGAACGACTAGAAGGGGGATCATGGTTGTTGTGGTGAGTGGTGGTGAGCTTTGGTGGTGATTTGATTTTTGGTTTAGCTCAATAATTCCTTAGTTTGCCCAATTTGATCAAATAGATGGTCATGAAGGAACTCTAGAAATTTGACATATGCAAGATGAGTAAAAGATGTTGGTAGATGGGTGTGGACAAGGTATAGCTCCATGAATTATTTGAGATTTATTGGATGAATTTTGGTCCACTTTATATCAAGTATTCAAACAGTGCAGAAGTTGTTTTTAGTATTTGATTTGATATTTTTGAATTGGGCAAGGATGATTTTTGGCTTGGTATGATCCCAATTATGAGTTCACACATTGGAGAATTTTCCCAAGATTTATTGAGGCATAAAAGTATTTAAAACATTTATTTTATCCTGTCTGCCATTTAAGAAAATAGGCAAAAAGAATTATTAAAAGTCTTCAAGAATATTTATTTTTGAAGTGGTAAGATAGGGTAAGATATATAGGCCTCAAAAGTGCTTAGATTTGGGGAAGTTCTTTGTCAAAAACCAAACCTTCCTTTGTAGGTGGAGTTTTTGAGATTTCGCCCATTAAACAAATTAATTAGTTTTTGAGCCATAATAATTATGGATAATATTGGGTAAATATTTATATCCAAGTTAGATGATGTCCACATTCTGTATTAATCATTTCCAACCTTTGGTTTTGAGGATTTACTTGATTTGGAAGGAAAACAAGGGATAAAGGATCTTGGACACTATTAATTTTATACCATCAAAACATGGTTGGATATTGGATCTCAGAGCTCACCTTGGGTCATGGAATAGATGGATGGATATACCAAGTGGTGTAGATCACCATGGTATATAAGTTTGAGGTTGATAAGGATTGAGCCTTCCTAGGATTGATACCAAACTTTGAATAAAATAAGCCTACCAAAGCAGATTATCAACTAGGCTTCAAAACCTTGTGGGTTTTTGAAGCACAATGATCCATTTGGAACAAGTGAAGTAGGTATTGCTAGACCTTTATGAGTAGAAAACAATCATGCAAGAAGTTTTTGAAAATAAGATCACATGTAGGTGTGAGCTTCTTCCAAAGTAGGCATGTTGATAAGATTTGTAGGAATTATTACCTTCTTGCCTGCAAAACTATCAAGGACAAGGGGGTTAGAGGATGGTCTAACCTAGGGAAAGAGTGGTTCTTGGTAGTCCTTATTATGTTCTATAAGAAGGTTCAAGTGAATTACCAAAAAGGCACAAGGGTTGAGAAAGAGAGGAACTCAAAGAAGTGATGTTGAAATAGTTTCCAGACTTGGTCAAAATTTGGCAGATTTAGGGTTTTTGACTAGAATATGAGTGGGGATGTTTTTGAGGGTTTACAAGGTATCAAAGCATCATCAAGTGGATGATTTTGATGTGTATATTGGGTAGAAAAGATCCATGCTTGATATTGTTCTTTATTCACTTGGAAACTTCTAGAATGGATCACTTCAGAATTGATCTGGTTAAGGGTTTTAGATGATCACCTAGTCGCTACAGATCAGATCCATCTTATATTCTTGCTTACGGTTTGGGGATTTAAAAGTTTCTTGATCCTAGAAGATGAGCTCCTAGAGTAGCTCATACTACTTCTAAGCAATCAAGTCAAACATCAGATCAAGGCAACTCATCTTACAATCAAATCAACTACTACTACGGTTACCATCAAGCTTAGCTCGAGGTAAGGATGGGCAATTTTGAAAGGTTGGAGTTTGAATAAGGTGAGAGTCCTTGGTATTTATACCAAGAGTATAATTCAAAAGCTTTATAAAAAGGTTTTAGAAAAACCTAGAGGTAGTAGTAGTTAGAAGTTCTATCTTGAAAACATAAGGAGATTATATCATATAGATCTCCATAATTCTGTCAATAGAAGCTACTAAAATAATTTTGGTTACAGAAGCATCTTGGCTCATGATTGAAATGCCAGAACATTTGAGAATATGAAAAATGAGCCAGGATAGTTTTGTTAAATAGCTTTTGACACTAATGTTGAGGTAAGGAGTATATCATAAGCTATACAATCAGAAGCATAAGCACAGACAACAACAAGCAATCACTGCAGGATTAAATAAGAAAGATTTTTTGTTCCCCCTAATTTTTGCATTCTGGACAACTATTCAAGGTTGCTGAAATTGGGATGTTACACTCATTATCTTATCTTTATCTTTTCTTATATGTTACAATACCATACCACTTCATATAGTGTACGGATTAACTTTCAACGTTGACCATTGGGTCAAGACTAGCAAATCCAAATATTGCTAACCGTTGGATCTTCTTTTCCATTCTTAGCATCTTGAAAGATTCTACTGGTAGTATTTAGCATGATGAACGCTAGTATGCGCAAACCTCAAAACACACACTTCATTTCTCAGTTACAGGGTCCTTGTGCTAAATAATGCATGGACTTGGATACAATTTTCATTTTTATGATGTCCTTGATGTAACTTGTACTTCCACCGACCGTATTAACTCTCAAGCACCTCCCTCCTACGAGACACACCATTAGATCGGCCATTCACTGTACTTCTTATCTTATCTTTATCTTTATCTTGTCTTATCTCTTTCAATACCATACCACTATATAGTGTACGGAACATTGACCGTTTCATCAAGACTAGCAAATCCAAACATTGCTAACCGTTGGATCTTCTTTTCCGTTCTTAGCATCTAGAAAGATTCTACTAATAGACTTTAGCACAATGAACGCTAATATATATGCACAAACCTCAACACACACACACACACTTCATTGCGTAGTTTCTGGGTCATTGTGCTAAATGCATGGACTTGGATGCAAGTTTCATTTTTTATGAGGTCTGTGATGTAACTTGTACTTCCACCGACCGTGTTAACTCTCAAGCACCTATTTATAAGGTCCGTGATGTAACTTGTACTTCCAATGATCGTGTTAATTCTCAAGAACCTCGCTCAAATGAAACCTACCATTAGATCAGCCATTCGCAATACTTATTATCTTATCTTTCTCTTGCCTTATCTCTTACAATAGAATACCACATCATATAATGTACGGTTTAACTTTGAACATTGACCGTTGGATCAAGACTGGCAAATCCAAACATTGCCAACTGGTGGATCTTCTTTTCCATTCTTAGAATCTAGAAAGACTCTACTGATAGTCTTTATCATGATGAACACTAGTATGCGCAAACCTCAAAACACACACTTCATTGCTCAGTTACAGGGTCCTTGTGCTAAATAGTGCATGGACTTGGATGTAGTTTTCATTTTTTATGAGGTCCTTGATGTAACTTGTACTTCCACCGACCATGTTAACTCTAAAGAACCTCGCTCATATGAAACCTACCATTAGCTCGGCCATTCGCACTACTTCTTATCTTATCTTTATCTTGTCTTATCCCTTACAATACATACCACTTCATATAGTGTACAGATTAACTTTGAACATTGACCATTGGATCAAGACTGGAAAATCCAAACATTTCTACACATTGGATCTTCTATTCCATTCTTAGCATCTAGAAAGATTTTGCTGATAGTCTTTAGCACAATGAACGCTAGTATGCGCAAACCTCAAAACACACACTTTATTGCTCAGTTTCCTGGTCCTTGTGCTGTATGCATGGACTTGGATGCAATTTTAATTTTTTATGAGGTCCTTGATGTAACTTGTACTTACACCGACCGTGTTAACTCTCAAGCACCCCTTTCCTACGAGACTTACCATTAGATCAGCCATTCGCTGTAGTTATTATCTTATCTTTGTCCTGCCTTATCTGTTACCATACCATATGACTGCATATAGTGTACGGATTAACTTTGAACATTGACCATTGGATCAAGACTGGCAAATCGAAATATTGCTAACTGTTGGATCTTCTTTTCCATTCTTAGTAGCTAGAGAGATTCTACTGATAGCCTTTAGCACGATGAATGCTAGTATGCACAAACCTCAAAACACACACTTCATTGCTCAGTTACAGGGTTCTTGTGCTAAATAATGCATGGACTTGGATGCAATTTTCATTTTTATGAGGTCCTTGATGTAACTTGTACTACCACCGACCGTGTTAACTCTCAAGCACCTCGCTCCTACGAGACATACCATTAGATCAGCCATTCGATGTACTTCTTATATTATCTTTATCTTGTCTTATCTCTTTCAATAGCATACCACTTTATAGTGTATGGAACATTGACCATTTGATCAGGACTGGCAAATCCAAACATTGCTAACCGTTGGATCTTCTTTTCGATTTGTAGCATCTAGAAAGATACTACTGATTGTCTTTAGCATGATGAATGCTAATATATATGCGCAAACCTCAACACCCACATTTCATTTCTTAGTTTCGGGTTCCTTGTGCTAAACGTCTGGACTTGGATGCAATTTTCATTTTTTATGAGGTCCTTGATGTGACTTGTACTTCCACCGACTGTGTTAACTCTCAAGAAACTCTTTCCAACGAGACCTACCATGAGATCAGCCATTCGCAGTACTTCTTATCTTATTTTATTTTTCTTATCTCTTACAATACCATACCACTACATATAGTGTACGGATTAACTTTGAACATTGACCGTTGGATCAAGAGTAGAAAATCCAAACATTGCTAACTATTGAATCTTCTTTTCCATTCTCAACATCGAGAAAGATTCTACTGATAATCTTAACACGACGAATGCTAGTAGGCGCAAACCTCAAAACACACACTTCATTGCTCAGTTTCTGGGTCCCTGTGCTAAATAATGCATGGACTTGGATGCAATTTTCATTTTTTATGAGGTCCATGATGTTACTCGTACTTCCATCGACCGTGTTAACTCTCAAGAACCTCGCTCCTATGAGACCTACCATTAGATCGACCATTCGCAGTACTTCTTATTTATCGCTTATAATACCATACCACTTCATAGTGTACGGATTAACTTTGAACATTGATCGTTGGATCAACACTGGCAAATCCAAACATTGCTAACCGTTGGATCTTCTTTTCCATTCTTAGCATCTATAAATATTCTACTAAGAGTCTTTAGCACGATGAACGCTACGTATATGCGCAAATCTCAACATACACTCTTCATTGCTCAATTTCAGGGTGCTTGTGCTAAATGAATGGACTTGGATGCAATTTTCATTTTTTTATGAGGTCCTTGATGTAACTTGTACTTCCAACGACCATGTTAACTCCGAAGAACCTTGCTCCAATGAAACCCTTTCATTAGATCGGCCATTCACAATACTTCTTATCTTATCTTTATCTTGTCTTATATCTTACAATACCATACAACTTCATATAGTGTAGGGATAAACTTTGAACATTGACCATTGGATCAAGACTAGCAAATCCAAACATTGCTAACCGTTGGATCTTCTTTTCTATTCTTAGCCTCTAGATAGATTATACTGATAGTTTTGAGCATGATGAAAGCTACTTTGTGCAAAACTCAAAACACACACTTTATTGCTCAGTTTCAGGGTCCTTGTGCTAAATGCATTGACTTGGATGCCTATTTCATTCTTTATGAGGTCCTTCGTGTAAGTGGTACTTCTACCAACCATGTTAACTCTCAAGCACCTCGCTCCTATGAGACCTACCATTAGATCGGCCATGCACAGTACTTCTTATCTTATCTTTATCATGTCTTATCTCTTACAATACCGGACCACTGTATAGTGTACAGAACATTAACCGTTGGATCAACACTGGCAAATCCAAACATTGCTAACTATTGGATCTTCTTTTCCATTCTTAGAATATAGAAATATTCTACTAATAGTCTTTAGCACGATGAATGCTAGTATGCGCAAACTTCAAAACACACACTTGATTGCTTAGTTTTGGGGTCCTTGTGCTAAATGCATGAACTTGGATGCTTATTTCATTTTTTATGAGGTCCTTGAAGTAACTTGGACATGCACCAACTGTGTTAACTCTCAAGCACCTCACTCCTACGAGACCTACCATTAGATCGGCCACTCGCAGTACTTCTTATCTTATCTTTATCTAGTCTTATCTCTTACAGTACCAGACCACTGTATAGTGTATGGAACATTGACCGTTGGATCAACACTGGCAAACACAAACATTGCTAACCGTTGGATATCCTTTTCCATTCTTAGCATCTAGAAAGCTTCTACTGATAGTCTTTAGCACGATGAACAGTAGTATCCGCAAACCTCAAAACACACACTTCATTGCTTAGTTTCTGGGTCCTTGTGCTAAATGCATCGACTTGGATGCTTATTCCATTTTTTATGAGGACCTTGATGTAACTTGCACTTCTACCAACCATGTCAACTCTCAAGCACCTCTCTCCTATGAGACCTACCATTAGATCGGCCATTCACAATACTTCTTATCTTATCTTTATCGTCTCTTATCTCTTATAATACCAGACCGCTATATAGTGTATGGAACATTGACGGTTGGATCAACACTGGCAAATACAAACATTGCTAACTGTTGGATCTTCTTTTCGATTCTTAGAATGGAGAAATATTCTACTGATAGTCTTTAGCACGATGAACGCTAGTATGTGCAAACTTCAAAACACACACTTCATTGCTTAGTTTTAGGGTCCTTGTGCTAAATTCATGGACTTGGATGCTTATTTCATTTTTTATGAGGTCCTTGAAGTAACTTGGACTTCCACCGATCGCGTTAACTCTCAAGCACCGCACTCTATGAGACCTACCATTAGATCGGCCATTCGCAGCACTTCTTATCTTATCTTTATCTAGTCTTATCTCTTACAATACCAGACCAATGTATAGTGTAAGGAACATTGACCGTTGGATCAACACTAGCGAATACAAACATTGCTAACCGTTGGACCTTCTTTTCCATTCTTAGCATCTAGAAAGATTCTACCGATAGTCTTTAGCACGATGAAGAATAGTATGCGCAAACCTCAAAACACACACTTCATTGCTCAGTTTCATGGTCCTTGTGGTAAATACATGGACTTGGATGCAATTTTCATTTTTTATGATGTCTTTGATGTAACCCTTACTTCCACCGACCGTGTTAACTCTCAAGCACCTCGCTCCTATAAGACCTACCATTAGATCTACCATTCGAAGTAATTCTTATCTTATCTTTATCTAGTGTTATCTCTTACAATATCATACCACTTCATAGTGTACGGATAAACTTTGAACATTGACCATTGGATCAAGGCTAGAAATTCCAAAGATTGCTAACTATTGGATCTTCTTTTCCATTCTTAGCATCTAGAAAGATTCTACTAATAGTCTTTAGCACGATGAATGCTAGTATATATGTGCAAACCTCAAAACACACACTTCATTTCTTAGTTTCAGGGTACTTGTGCTAAATGCATTGACTTGGATGCAATTTTCATTTTTTATTAGGTCCTTGATGTAACTTGTACTTCCATCAACCGTGGTAACTCTCAAGCCGCTCGCTCCTACGAGACCCTACCATTAGATCGGCCAATCACACTACTTCTTATCTTATCTTTATCTTGTCTTATCACTTACAATACCATACCACTTTATAGTGTACTAATTAACTTTGAACATTGACTGTTGGATCAAGACTGGCAAATCCAAACATTGCTAACCGTTGAATCTTCTTTTCCATTATTCGCATCTAGAAAGATTCTACTGATAGTCTTTAGCATGATGAATGTTAGTAGGCGCAAACCACAAAACACACACTTCACTGCTCAGTTAGAGGGTCCTTGTGCTAAATAATGCATGGACTTGGATGCAGTTTTCATTTTTTATGAGGTCCTTGATGTACCTTGTACATCCACCCACCGTGTTAACTCTGAAGAACATCGCTCGTATGAAACCTACCATTTGATCGGCCATTCGCATTACTTCTTATCCTATCTTTATATTGTCTTATCTCTTATAATACCATACCACTATATAGTGTACGGAACATTGTCCGTTTGATCAAGAGTGGAAAATCCAAACATTGCTAACCATTGGATCTTCTTTTCCATTGTTGGCATATAGAAAGATTCTACTTATAGTCTTTAGCACGATGAACGCTAATATGCTCCAACCACAAAACACGCAGTTCATTGCTTAGTTTTTGGGTCCTTGTGCTAAATGCATGGATTTGGATGGAATTTTCATTTTTATGAGGTCCTTGATGTAACTTGTACTTCCATTGACCGTGTTAAATCTCAAGCACCTTGCTCCTACGAGACCTACCATTAGATCGATCATTCATAGTACTTATTTATATTTATCTTGTCTTATCGCTTATAATACCATACCACTGCATAATGTACGTATTAACTTTGAACATTGACCGTTGGATCAACACTAGCAAATCCAAATATTGCTAACCGTTGGATGTTCTTTTCTATTCTTAGCATCTACAAATATTCTACTGAGAGTTTTTAGCACGATGAACGCTACATATATGTGCAAACCTCAACACACACTCTTCATTGCTCAGTTTCAGGGTCCTTGTGCTAAATGCATGGACTTGGATGCAATTTTCATTTTTTATGAGGTCCTTCATGTAACTTGTACTTCCACCGACCGTGTTAACTCTGAAGCACCTTGATCCTACCATACCCTTCCATTATATCGGCCATTCGCAATACTTCTTACCTTATCTTTATCTTGTCTTATATATTACAATACCATAAAACTTCATATAGTGTACGGATAAACATTGAACATTGACCGTTGGATCAAGACTGGCAAATCCAAACATTGCTAACGGTTGGATCTCCTTTTCCATTCTTAGCATATAGAAAGATTCTACTGATAGTCTTTAGCACAATGAACGCTAGTATGCGCAAACCTCAAAACACACACTTCATTTCTTAGTTTTAGGGTCCTTGCTCTAAATGCATGGACTTGGATGCGATTTTCAATTTTTATGAGGTCCTTGATGGAACATGTACTTCCACCGATCGCGTTAACTGTCAAGAACCTCGCTCCTATGAGACCTACCATTAGATCATCCATTCGCAGTACTTCTTATCTTATATTTATCTTGTCTTCTCTCTTACAATACCAGACCATTGTATAGTGTATGAAACATTGACCGTTGGATCAACACTAGCAAATCCAAACATTGCTAACTGTTGGATCTTCTTTTCCATTCTTAGAAACTAGAAATATTCTACTGATACTCCTTAGCATGATGAACGCTAGTATGCGCAAACCTTAAAACACACACTTCATTGCTCAGTTTTACGGTCCTTGTGCTAAATGCATGGACTTGGATTCTTATTTCATTTTTATGAGGTCCTTGAAGTAACTTGTACTTCCACCAACTGTGTTAACTCTCAAGCACCTCAGTTCTACGAGATCTACCATTAGATCGGCCATTCACAGTACTTCTTATCTTATCTTTATATAGTCTTATCTCTTACAATACCAGACCACTGTATAGTGTACGGAACATTGACCGTTGGATCAACACTAGCAAATCCAAACATTGCTAACCATTGGATCTTCTTTTCCATTGTTAGCATCTAGACAGATTCTACTGATAGTCTTTAGCACGATGAACAATAGTATGCGCAAACCTCAAAACACACACTTCATTGCTTAGTTTCAGGGTCCTTGTGCTAAGTACATGGACTTGGATGCAATTTTCATTTTTTATGAGGTCCTTGATGTAACTTGTACTTCCACCGACCTTGTTAACTCTAAAGAACCTCGCTCGTATGAAACCTACCATTAGATCGGCCATTCATAGTACTTCTTATCTTATCTTTATCTTGTCTTATCTCTTACAATACCATACCACTTCATAGTGTACGGATAAACTTTGAACACTGACCGTTGGATCAAGACTAGAAAATCCAAACATTGCTAACTGTTGGATCTTCTTTTCCATTCCGAGCATCTAGAAACATTCTACTGATAGTCATTAGCATGATGAATGCTAGTATATATGTGCAAACCTCAAAACACACACTTCATATCTTAGTTTCAAGGTACTTGTGCTAAATGCCTGGACTTGGATGCAATTTTTTTTTATTAGGTCCTTGATGTAACTTGTACTTCCACCGACCATGGTAACTCTCAAGCACCTCGCTCCTATGATACCCTACCGTTAGATTGGCCATTCTCACTACTTCTTATCTTATTTTTATCTTGTCTTATCTCTTACAATACCATACCACTTCATAGTGTACAAATGAACTTTGAACATTAACCGTTAGATCAACACTAGCAAATCAAAACATTGCTAACCGTTGAATCTTCTTTTCCATTATTAGCATCTAGAAAGTTTTTACTGATAGTCTTTAGCACAATGAATGCTAGTAGGCGCAAACCTCAAAGCACACACTTCATTGCTCAGTTTTAGGGTCCTTATGCTAAATGCATGGACTTGGATTCTTATTTCATTTTTATGAGGTCCTTGAAGTAACTTGTACTTCCACCAACTGTGGTAACTCTCAAGCACCTCACTCATACGAGACCTACCATTATATCGGCCATTCGCAGTACTTCTTATCCTATCTTTATCTTGTCTTATCTCTTACCACACCATACCACTATATAGTGTACGGAACATTGTCCGTTTGATCAAGAGTGGAAAATCCAAACATTGGTAACCGTTGGATCTTCTTTTCCATTCTTAGCATATAGAAAGATTCTACTGATAGTCTTTAGCACGATGAACACTAGTATGCGCAAACCAGACAACACGCACTTCATTGCTTAGTTTCTGGGTCCTTGTGCTAAATGCATGGACTTGGATGCAATTTTTATTTTTATGAGGTCCTTGATGTAACGTGTACTTCCATTGACCGTGTTAACTCTCAAGCACCTTGCTCCTGCGAGACCTACCATTAGATCGATCATTCATAGTACTTATTTATATTTATCTTATCTTATCGCTTATAATACCATACCACTGCATAGTGTACGTATTAACTTTGAACATTGACCGTTGGATCAACACTAGCAAATCCAAATATTGCTAACCGTTGGATGTTCTTTTCTATTCTTAGCATCTACAAATATTCTAATGAGAGTATTTAGCACGATGAACGCTACATAAATGTGAAAACCTCAACACACACTCTTCATTGCTCAGTTTCAGGGTTCGTGTGCTAAATGCATGGACTTGGATGCAATTTTCATTTTTTATGAGGTCCTTCATGTAACTTGTACTTCCACTGACCGTGTTAACTCTGAAGCACCTTGCTCCTACCATACCCTACCATTATATCGGCCATTCGCAATACTTCTTACCTTATCTTCATCCTGTCTTATATATTACAATACCATACAACTTCATATAGTGTACGGATAAACTTTGAACATTGACTGTTGGATCAAGACTGGCAAATCCAAACATTGCTAATGGTTGGATCTTCTTATCCATTCTTAGCATATACAAAGATTCTACTGATAGTCTTTAGCACAATGAGTACTAGTATGCGCAAACCTCAAAACACACACTTCATTCCTTAGTTTTAGGGCCCTTGTGCTAAATGCATGGACTTGGATGCACTTTTCATTTTTTATGAGGTCCTTGATGGAAGTTGTACTTCCACCGATTGCGTTCACTCTCAAGCACCTTGCTCCCATGAGACCTACCATTAGATCGTCCATTCGTAGTACTTCTTATCTTATATTTATCTTGTCTTCTCTCATACAATACCAGACCACTGTATAGTGTACGAAACATTGACCGTTGGATCAACACTGGTAAATCCAAACATTGCTAACTGTTGGATCTTCTTTTCCTTTCTTAGAAACTAGAAATATTATATTGATAGCCTTTAGCACAATGAACCCCAGTATGCGCAAACCTCAAAACACACACTTCATTGCTCAATTTTAGGGTCCTTGTGCTAAATGCATGGACTTGGATGCTTATTTTATTTTTTATGAGGTCCTTTAAGTAACTTGTACTTCCACCAACTGTATTAACTCTCAAGCACCTCACTTCTACGACACCTACCATTAGATCGGCCATTCGCAGTACTTCTTATCTTATCTTTATATAGTCTTATCTCTTACAATACCAGACCATTATATAGTGTACGGAACATTGATCATTGGATCAACAAAGGCAAATCCAAACATTGCTAACCATTGGATCTTCTTTTCCATTCTTACCATCTAGAAAGATTCTACTAATAGTCTTTAGCACGATGAACAATAGTATGCGCAAACCTCAAAACACACACTTCATTGCTCAGTTTCAGGGTCCTTGTGGTAAGTACATGGACTTGGATGCAATTTTCATTTTTTTATGAGGTCCTTGATGTAACTTGTACTTCCACCGACCTTGGTAACTCTAAAGAACCTCGCTCGTATGAAACCTACCATTAGATCGGCCATTCATAGTACTTCTTATCTTATCTTTATCTTGTCTTATCTCTTACAATACCATACCACTTCATAGTGTATGGATAAACTTTGAACATTGACCGTTGGATCAAGACTAGAAAATCCAAACATTGCTAACTGTTGGATCTTCTTTTCCATTCTGAGCATCTAGAAACATTCTACTGATAGTCTTTAGCACGATGAATGCTAGTATATATGTGCCAAACTCAAAACACACACTTCATATCTTAGTTTCAGGGTACTTGTGCTAAATGCCTGGACTTGGATGCAATTTTTTTTTTATTAGGTCCTTGATGTAACTTGTACTTCCACCGACCATGGTAACTCTCAAGCACCTCGCTCCTATGATACCCTACCATTAGATTGGCCATTCTCACTACTTCTTATCTTATTTTTATCTTGTCTTATCTCTTACAATACCATACCACTTCATAGTGTACAAATTAACTTTGAACATTAACCGTTAGATCAAGACTAGCAAATCAAAACATTGCTAACCGTTGAATCTTCTTTTCCATTATTAGCATCTAGAAAGTTTCTACTGATAGTCTTTAGCACAATGAATGCTAGTAGGCGGATACCTCAAAACACACACTTCATTGCTCAGTTTCATGTTCCTTGTGCTAAATAATGCATGGAATTGGATGCAATTTTAATTTTTATGAGGTCCTTGATGTAACTTGTACTTTCACCGACCGTGTTAACTCTCAAGCACCTCGCTGATACGAGACGTACCATTAGATCGGCCATTCGCAGTACTTCTTATCTTATCTTTATCTTGTCTTATCTGTTACAATACCATACCACTATATAGTGTACGGAACATTGTCCGTTTGATCAAGAGTGGAAATCCAAACATTGGTAACCGTTGGATTTTCTTTTCCATTCTTACCATATAGAAAGATTCTACTGATAGTTTTTAGCACGATGAACACCAGTATGCGCAAACCAGACAACACGCACTTCATTGCTTAGTTTCTGGGTCCTTGTGCTAAATGCATGGACTTGGATGCAATTTTCATTTTTATGAGGTCCTTGATGCAATTTGTACTTCCATTGACCGTGTTAACTCTCAAGCACCTTGCTCCTACGAGACCTACCATTAGATCAACCATTCACAGTACGTATTTATATTTATCTTGTCTTATCGCTTATAATACCATACAAATTAATAGTGTACGTATTAACTTTGAACATTGACCGTTGGATCAACACTAGCAAATCCAAATATTGCTAACTGTTCGATGTTCTTTTCTATTCTTCGCATCTACAAATATTCTACTAAGAGTCTTTTGCACGAGGAACGCTACATAAATGTGCAAACCTCAACACACACTCTTCATTGCTCAGTTTCAGGGTCCTTGTGCTAAATGCATGGACTTGGATGCAATTTTCATTTTTTATGAGGTCCTTCATGTAACTTGTACTTCCACCGACCGTGTTAACTCTGAAGCACCTTGATCCTACCATACCCTACCATTATATCGGCCATTCGCAATACTATTTACCTTATCTTTATCTTGTCTTATATATTACAATACCATACAACTTCATATAGTGTATGGATAAACTTTGAACATTGACTGTTGGAACAAGACTGGCGAATCCAAACATTGCTAAGGGTTGGATCTTCTTATCCATTCTTAGCATATAGAAAGATTCTACTGATAGTCTTTAGCACGATGAACGCTAGTATGCGCAAACCTCAAAACACACACTTCATTACTTAGTTTTTGGGTCCTTGTGCTAAATGCATGGACTTGGATGCAATTTTCATTTTTTATGAGGTCCTTGATGGAACTTGTGCTTCCACCGATCGCGTTAACTCTCAAGCACCTCGCTCCTATGAGACATATCATTAGATCATCCATTCGCAGTACTTCTTATCTTATATTTATCTTCTCTTCTCTCTTACAATACCAGACCACTGTATAGTGTACGAAACATTGACCGTTGGATCAACACTGGCAAATCCAAACATTGCTAACTGTTGGATCTTCTTTTCCATTCTTAGAAACTAGAAATATTCTACTGATACTCCTTAGCATGATGAACGCTAGTATGCGCAAACCTCAAAACACACACTTCATTGCTCAGTTTTAGGGTCCTTGTGCTAAATGCATGGACATGGATGCTTATTTTATATTTTATGAGGTCCTTGAAGTAACTTGTACTTCCACCAACTGTGTTAACTCTCAAGCACCTCATTTCTATGAGACCTACTATTAGATCGGCCATTCATGGTACTTGTTATCTTATCTTTATATAGTCTTATCTCTTACAATACCAGACCACTATATAGTGTACGGAACATTGATCGTTGGATCAACACTGGCAAATCCAAATATTGCTAACCGTTGGATCTTCTTTTCCATTCTTAGCATCTAGAAAGATTCTATTGATAGTCTTTAGCACGATGAACAATAGTATGCGCAAACCTCAAAACACACACTTCATTGCTCAGTTTCAGGGTCCTTGTGCTAAATACATGGACTTGGATGCAATTTTCATTTTTTTATGAGGACCTTGATGTAACTTATACTTCAATCGACCGTGTTAACTCTAAAGAACCTCGCTCGTATGAAACCTACCATTAGATCGGCCATTCGTAGTACTTCTTATCTTATCTTTATTTTGTCTTATCTATTACAATACCATACCACTTCATAGTGTACGGATAAACTTTGAACATTGACCGTTGGATCAAGACTAGAAAATCCAATCATTGCTAACTATTTGATCTTCTTTTCCATTCTGAGCATCTAGAAACATTCTACTGATAGTCTTTAGCACGATGAATGCTAGTATATATGTGCAAAACTCAAAACACACACTTCATCTCTTAGTTTCAGGGTACTTGTGCTAAATGCCTGGACTTGGATGCAATTTTTATTTTTATTAGGTCCTTGATGTAACTTGTACTTCCACCGACCATGGTAACTCTCAAGCACCTCGTTCCTATGATACCCTACCATTAGATTGGCCATTCTCACTACTTCTTATCTTATTTTTATCTTGCCTTATCTCTTACAATACCATACCACTTCATAGTGTACAAATTAACTTTGAACATGAACCATTAGATCAAGACTAGCAAATCAAAACATTGCTAACCGTTGAATCTTCTTTTCCATTATTAGCATCTGGAAAGTTTCTACTGATAGTCTTTAGCACAATGAATGCTAGTAGGCAGAAACCTCAAAACACACACTTCATTGCTCAGTTTCATGGTCCTTGTGCTAAATAACGCATGGAATTAGATGCAATTTTAATTTTTTATGAGGTCCTTGATGTTACTTGTACTTTCACCGACCGTGTTAACTCTCAAGCACCTCGCTGATACGAGACCTACCATTAGATCGGCCATTCGCAGTACTTCTTATCCTATCTTTATCTTGTCTTATCTCTTACAATACCATACCACTATATAGTGTAAGGAACATTGTCCGTTTGATCAAGAGTGGAAAATCCAAACATTGGTAACCGTTGGATCTTCTTTTCCATTCTTAGCATATAGAAAGATTCTACTGATAGTCTTTAGCATGATGAACACCAGTATGCGCAAACCAGACAACACGCACTTCATTGCTTAGTTTCTGGGTCCTTGTGCTAAATGCATGGACTTGGATGCAATTTTCATTTTTATGAGGTCCTTGATGTAACTTGTACTCCCATTGACCGTGTTAACTCTCAAGCACCTTGCTCCTACAAGACCTACCATTTGATCGACCATTCACAGTACTTATTTATATTTATCTTGTCTTATCGCTTATAATACCATACCACTGCATAGTGTACGTATTAACTTTGAACATTGACCGTTGGATCAACACTAGCAAATCCAAATATTGCTAACCGTTGGATGTTCTTTTCTATTCTTAGCATCTACAAATATTCTACTAAGAGTCTTTAGCACGATGAACGCTACATAAATGTGCAAACCTCAACACACACTCTTCATTGCTCAGTTTCAGGGTCGTTGTGCTAAATGCATGGACTTGGATGCAATTTTCATTTTTTATGAGGTCCTTCATGTAACTTGTACTTCCACCGACCGTGTTAACTCTGAAGCACCTTGATCCTACCATACCCTACCATTAGATCGACCTTGCTCCAAGTCTAATGGTAGGGTATCGTAGGAGCAAGGTGCTCAAGAGTTAACACGGTCGGTGGAAGTACAAGTTACATGAAGGACGTCATAAAAATGAAAATTGCATCCAAGTGCGTGCATTTAGCACAAGGACCATGAAACCGAGCAATGAAGAGTGTGTGTTGAGGTTTGCACATATATGTAGCGTTCGTCGTGCTAAAGACTCTCAGTAGAATATTTCTAGAGGCTAAGAATAGAAAAGAACATCCAACGGTTAGCAATGTTTGGATTTGCTAGTGTTGATCTGTAAGGTCCCCAACCTTTAATAAGATTGAGCCCCCTGTGTTTACAATGCTAGTCCCTGGATCAATAGCTAGCATCCACAGTTTAGATGTAATATCAAGAAACAAAGGTCATAATACAACTTTATAACCAGGAATAAAATAATTTATTACATCAAACATAGCTCATTGGCTATTTACATTACATTGCAGCGGGATAACTATAGTCATGGGTCCTTCATCTTCAAAGTGCCACAGGCAGATGTTGGTTGTAGACTTTGTAATCCTAATCAATCAATCTTCACTAAAATCAATCAAACCTGCAACATTACAAGTTACAGCCACAAAGGTCAATACATTTGAATTGTATTGGCAAGTGATACTTTGGTAGTATAGTGGAGGCTATCAACTATATGCATTTGGCTAAGTGGAGTTGAGGCTTGCATTGCTCAAAATAGATTTTTCCCTAACATTTTGAAAACACTAAGTTTTTGTTTGGCAAAAACTTTCCCAAGGCATCTACCAATCAAAGACTGAAGATCCTTTCCAAGGCATCTACCAATCAATGACTGAAGTGCTTGGCAAAAATTATTTTTCCCAATCTAAGATTTCAAGATCCTTGTTCCAAGCCATCTTTCCATCAATGATTGAAGAATTCACACAATCCCTTGTTCACCCACAAGTTTTAATTTAGAAATTGGAGTGATGAGATTCTTGATTGCTTCCATGTCTTGATGCTCAAATTGTCCTTTACCAGGGACATGGCTAAGTACTTAGATTTTTACACTCTGCAGAGGTGGTGCACTTTCCCCACAAGACTTGGTTTCCCAAGACAAGATCTTTCAGAAGCTTTTCCTTAGACCATCATGGACGCGCTCCAACCTATCAAACACTACCACCAACTGTCCATATGGCTAAGTTCTTGCAACCTATATGATCATGGCAGAGCCCATATTGCCAAGTGGTTGCACTTGAAGCTTCTCAACATTTGACATCTCAAATCTCTATGTTTCCTGGGTGGCCATCCACAAGTGAGATGCACTAAGGTAAACCATAAAAATGGGCCTTGTGAACCACTCAACCAAAAACCACCAAGCAAGTCCCATTCCACCCAGGTGATTCATTGACTTAGTTGTTTTATTAAGAAAAACATAAGTCCTCAGACTTAGAAATTTTCCATAGTATGAATATATATTCCACCCTTGTTTTCTATTAGCTAGGCTAAGCTTGATAGTAATAGGATTCTTAACTTAGGAAGATTTCCACTAAGGTTTCATCTACTAGGTGCTACTATAGCAAGATCTATACTTTAGCAAAATAAAAACCATGCAAGTTTTACTTAGCAAAAACACTAATGCATAGTGAAAATAATGGGACAAAAGATATGAAGCATCACTTGCCTTTTTGGTAGAGGGTATAAGTTCACTCCTTGTCCTTGCAACAATTACACTCTTCAAGTCACTACAATTCAATCAAGCAAGGTACAACTCAATCTACCAATCAAGCAAAACACAAAATCAACTAACACTCCAAACCAAAGTCAAACAAACAATTTTTCACACACACAAAGTAATGGGATCTAAGTCATGCATAAGCATGCAAAGGTTGGTTTTATTGTAAGGATGGTCTTCACTAGGCTTCTAAACTTTCTAAGTTCCAAATTGGTCATTTACCAAAATGGCAAAGTCATTTGCAAAGAGGGTCTCTATTAGATTCCTAAACTTTGAAAGATCCAAAATGGTCATTTACCAAAGTGGCAAAGTTATTAGCAAGAGGGTTTCACTTCAAAACCATTTTAAAAAAAACCACATTTCTATTTGACTAGAAATGGTTTTAAATCAAAGAATCATTATTTTGTTTCACCAAATGAGTTGCTATTGCAAAACTTGGTGTTTTGGGTCAGTAGGTTTGGTCCAAACCATTTTCTCCAAAGTTTTTACTCAAAACCATTTTTCATAAACAAAACAATAGTTTTGTTTGGCTAGAAATGGACTAAACTAATTAATCCATTCTAAACTTTTCCAAAATCATTTTCTAAAACATGGGTTGGTTCCTAGGGTCAGTAAGGTCACAACAAACCAATTTGCAAAGGTTTTAACCCTAAAATCATTTTTAAACAATTTTTCTAAGCTAAACAAGCAATCAAATGTTTCTGCAAAATCAAGCAATCTAACAAATACTATTTGCTAAACTAAAGGCAGGGTTGGTTAGGGCTTGTTCTCCTGAATCCATCGATATAAAATTTGTAATTTTTGGACGTGTGGATCCAAAGATACAAGGGTTTGAAAATGGCATCTAAATCTGTTTTCAAATTCTATTTCAGATCATCTGGTGCCACGCGTCATAATCTTATTCGCCCGTACCGGTTCGCACGGATCAGCCTTCCTGGACCGTCAGATCTAAGTGGTTACGCACGGTGCAGATCAACAGATACCCTTTCATTCACGTTCTATCACAACGCTACGATTAAGATCCTACGGTCGCTACGCGTTTGACCACTAAGCAGCGGCGCTGGCGGCGGCGACTGGCGGTGGAGTGACTGGCGGTGGCGTTGCCGACGATGCAGGAAGCAAGAGAGGAAAAGGGGATGCTCACCATGCTCGCCGAAGTGCAGTGAAGCTCAAGACGTGATCAGTTCGTCGAGGGGCGCACTGGAACGAGGTGGATTGCTCGTCGGAGTTCCTGCTGGCGTCGGTTGCGTTGGGTGGTCGTCGCGGACGGTGCTGTGGATCACCTCAAAGCGAAATGACGACACGGTTAGGTGCGCAGTATCAAGATAGAGTCGTGTGCGTGAACTAGAAGGCGCGGGGCGGTCTGGTCTTACCGGAGAAACTTGACGGAGACGAGGCAGACGGCGGCGGCGAGTCGTGGTCGACGAAGGCGAGCTTCCAGAGTGCGCGGGAGCTATCTGAGGTTATGGGCAGATGCGCAAGATGCTGGAGAGCATGCTCGCGTGCAGAGGTAGGCGAGAGGGGGCATGTGCTGGCCGGAATCGGCGAAGAGGGTCGTCGGAGCAGCAGCGGTACAGAGAGAAATTGGGGCGGCCTGGAGGCAGAGGGGAGGCGGTGTCTGGGGGAAATGGGAGAGAGGTCACTGGCGTTTAAAAGGGCGTGGTCACGGCGAGGTTTAAGGCACGGCGTTACTGCGAATTGATCGCGGCTTGAATGGCAGCAACGGCAGCGAGGAGAGGGCGTGGTCATCGCGGGGGTTGAAGACGATGAGCTGGCTGCGTGGGGTCGTCTCGTCAGCGAGAAAAGAAACAAGGGGAGGGTCCACTGGTCATACTCTTTGCGGGTTTGTTTCGTGGTGAATAAAAACGGTTCGGGGGAGTGGGTGAAACGACGAACAGTGATGTGGGCCTACCTGACAGTGAGGGGGAGAGTGTGGGGTTTGGGGCCACCTGTCAGCTTCTGTGTGGGTGCGGATTTAAGTGAGAAATGTCTCGTGGAGGGGGAGAAAGACTGGGCTGGACTGGGCCTTAGTGGGTTGCTGGGCTGCTCCATTTTTTTTCTGTCCAAAACTTTTTTCTATTTTCCAAACCAATTTCTGTTTTGAATTCTCAATCAATTATTCAAGCAAACAAACCAGGTTCAAATCAATTCAAACAAACACTCAACTTTGTACTTTGAATTTGGTTCTGTTTATCAACATAATCCAAATTCCAAAATAATTTAATATTTTTATTTATTTTAGGATCCATTTAATAATTAAATAAAATGGATCTTTAGTTATTTAATAAAATAGGGTTTGATTTATTTAACAAAATTTCCATTTGAAATCCAAATACTTTCAAAACCAAACCAGTAGGTTTTATTTGAAAATAAGGATATTTGGAAATCTTGTATTAACAAAATAACCTTTTATTTTAGGTTCCATTAATAATTAAATAAATGGACCTTAGTTAATAATCCATAAAGGATTTGTTTATTTAAAAACTTTATTTTGAAATCCAAATAAAACCAACACACTTTAGTAGGTTTTATTTGAGAAAACAAAATACTTGGAAAACTTATTTAAAATAAGTTTTAGTGTTTATTTAAAATGGGAAGAGCCTTTACTTAAATAAAATTTGGATATTTAAATCCTTATTATTTTATTTAAATAAATCCTTTACTCATTTTATCAAAACAAAATATTTTATCTTCCTTTTTAAATCCCTTTAGGATTATTTGTTCACCAATTGGTATGGGTTTTTGGTACGGGCTTTATTAGCTTTGGAAATTCAATTTCCTTATCTTATTATATTCATAAGATTTTATTTATGGTTCCAATTTGAGTGAAACCAACTTCTAGGGTCTTTCTTGATCCTTTGTGAATATTTGTTGATCAATTTTTGTATGGATCAAAACCATGGATTTGGAGATAACTTGGAAATGGTTTTTATTCCATTATGTTTTAGGGTTTTGGATTTATTTTCCAAGTGTTCAAATTTCCAGATACATTCATTGAGGAATGCATTTCTCTTGATTTGGATTTGTTGAACTCAAACTTTAACCAAAGTTTGTTCAGGATGGGATTTTAAGTTTCCTTTTAGAAACAAAAGTTTCTTTTCACCCTGATTTTCAACAAAAATTTATTTTGTTTATTTTAATTTTCACATTACAAGATTTGGAAAATCTTGGGATGTGACAGGCTACCACCCTTAAAATAAATCTCGTCCCCGAGATTTGGGAAGGTTAGGGTTACAAGCAGGTTCAAAACAACTAGGGTACTACCACCCTTAAAAATTTTCCAACTGGACTACAATCTTGGCTTGCTTGGAATCATGGAAAACTTCTTCTTGGAAAACTTCTGCATAGTGGCTTTTATTTTCACACCTGTCTCATGGGCCAAGGTCGAGTTTTGTTCAACTTGTTCTTCATCTTTTCTGGACAATTGCTTGCATAGTGTCCTGGTTCCTTGCAATTGTAACATATCACTTGGCTGATATCTTTCTTTTCCTTTGGTGTCATTGCCTCTTGTTTGTTTCTTTGGTCCATCTTCTTTTCTGGGCATTCATTGGCATAATGTCCCATCTCTTTGCATTTGAAACATTGCACTTGTGTAATATCCTTCTTGCTAGTGTTGGGGCATTTCTTCTTCTTCTTTTTGGGTCTCTCCAAAGCTAGGAGTTCTTCTAGTTCTTGTTCTTCATAGGTGGAAGATCTTTATCTCTTCTTGGGACATTGGTCTTCATGTTCCTTGGATGCATGTTCCTTGTATCCAAAAGTATTGCTATCTTGGGTTCCTTCTAGAATAACATTTTTGTCATCCTTGTTGTCATACACTCTTTTGGGATAGTTTTCTTCCATGCTGATCATTTGATTAGTCACCTTAAGCATCAGTTGGGATTGTTCCTCCAAAAACTTTTGCAGTGCTGGATCTTTATCACTATTGCTGGCTATGAACTGAGCTGTTAGTTGGTTCAACTGGTTTTGGGTTGCTATGAGTTCTCTCATGTTGTCCTCTTGATTGTTGTTGTTGTCACCATCCTTGATGTTGGAGTTTCTTGGAGAAGTCATCTGTTTGGGGTTGGATTTGGGATTAGAATAGACAAAAGATTTCTAAGGGAATCAATCCTAATCACACACATCACAATTCACACAAGCAGTGTGCAAGCAATCACAAACAAACATTCCACTCAAACAACCAGTTTCAAACACATACTTAGGCAACAAAAAATAATTTTTGTTACACCACACAAGTTGGTGGGTTTTGACTTAAACTAAATATGGTGGTCCAACTATATGGTTCACTTGTGATCTTTCCATCCTTCTTGGTTGATTCTTCTTGGATGAGTTCTTTTTCTTCTTGAGAAAATTCTTGGTCACAAAAACTTCAAAGGTGATGATGGCTCCTTCTAAGTTGGTTTTCCTTAGTCTTCAACTCTTGAGTAACATTTCTTGCTTCACTTGTAATCCTTAGTGGTATCTAAGATTAAAGTCCTTGGTGAAATGTTGAAGATGTTGAAGTCATTAGAGTTGAAGAAGTTGAAGTCATTAGAGTTGATGAAGTCCTTCGCACATGGTGAAGTCTTTGGTCATGGGGAGGGCTTTGTCCATCTAGTTGAAATAGAAGAGAAGTAGAGTTGAAACCAAAAATGATTGAGGAAAGAGTTTACAAGATTGTTTTGTAAATAAGTTTTTCGAATAAAACAATTCCTATTTTTCTAAGGGTTTTTGTCCAATCCTAGGGTTACAAATCCGACAGGCAACACAATGCTCTGATACTATCTGTAAGGTCCCCAACCTTTAATAAGATTGAGCCCCCTGTGTTTACAATGCTAGTCCCTGGATCAATAGCTAGCATCCACAGTTTAGATGTAATATCAAGAAACAAAGGTCATAATACAACTTTATAACCAGGAATAAAATAATTTATTACATCAAACATAGCTCATTGGCTATTTACATTACATTGCAGCGGAATAACTATAGTCATGGTTCCTTCATCTTCAAAGTGCCACAGGCAGATGTTGGTTGTAGACTTTGTAATCCTAATCAATCAATCTTCACTAAAATCAATCAAACCTGCAACATTACAAGTTACAGCCACAAAGGTCAATACATTTGAATTGTATTGGCAAGTGATACTTTGGTAGTATAGTGGAGGCTATCAACTATATGCATTTGGCTAAGTGGAGTTGAGGCTTGCATTGCTCAAAATATATTTTTCCCTAACATTTTGAAAACACTAAGTTTTTGTTTGGCAAAAACTTTCCCAAGGCATCTACCAATCAAAGACTGAAGATCCTTTCCAAGGCATCTACTAATCAATGACTGAAGTGCTTGGCAAAAATTATTTTTCCCAATCTAAGATTTCAAGATCCTTGTTCCAAGCCATCTTTCCATCAATGATTGAAGAATTCACACAATCCCTTGTTCACCCACAAGTTTTAATTTAGAAATTGGAGTGATGAGATTCTTGATTGCTTCCATGTCTTGATGCTCAAATTGTCCTTTACCAGGGACATGGCTAAGTACTTAGATTTTTACACTCTGCAGAGGTGGTGCACTTTCCCCACAAGACTTGGTTTCCCAAGACAAGATCTTTCAGAAGCTTTTCCTTAGACCATCATGGACGCGCTCCAACCTATCAAACACTACCACCAACTGTCCATATGGCTAAGTTCTTGCAACCTATATGATCATGGCAGAGCCCATATTGCCAAGTGGTTGCACTTGAAGCTTCTCAACATTTGACATCTCAAATCTCTATGTTTCCTGGGTGGCCATCCACAAGTGAGATGCACTAAGGTAAACCATAAAAATGGGCCTTGTGAACCACTCAACCAAAAACCACCAAGCAAGTCCCATTCCACCCAGGCGATTCATTGACTTAGTTGTTTTATTAAGAAAAACATAAGTCCTCAGACTTAGAAATTTTCCATAGTATGAATATATATTCCACCCTTGTTTTCTATTAGCTAGGCTAATCTTGATAGTAATAGGATTCTTAACTTAGGAAGATTTCCACTAAGGTTTCATCTACTAGGTGCTACTATAGCAAGATCTATACTTTAGCAAAATAAAAACCATGCAAGTTTTACTTAGCAAAAACACTAATGCATAGTGAAAATAATGGGACAAAAGATATGAAGCATCACTTGCCTTTTTGGTAGAGGGTATAAGTTCACTCCTTGTCCTTGCAACAATCACACTCTTCAAGTCACTACAATTCAATCAAGCAAGGTACAACTCAATCTACCAATCAAGCAAAACACAAAATCAACTAACACTCCAAACCAAAGTCAAACAAACAATTTTTCACACACACAAAGTAATGGGATCTAAGTCATGCATAAGCATGCAAAGGTTGGTTCTATTGTAAGGATGGTCTTCACTAGGCTTCTAAACTTTGTAAGTTCCAAATTGGTCATTTACCAAAATGGCAAAGTCATTTGCAAAGAGGGTCTCTATTAGATTCCTAAACTTTGTAAGATCCAAAATGGTCATTTACCAAAGTGGCAAAGTTATTAGCAAGAGGGTTTCACTTCAAAACCATTTTAAAAAAAACCACATTTCTATTTGACTAGAAATGGTTTTAAATCAAAGAATCATTATTTTGTTTCACCAAATGAGTTGCTATTGCAAAACTTGGTGTTTTGGGTCAGTAGGTTTGGTCCAAACCATTTTCTCCAAAGTTTTTACTCAAAACCATTTTTCATAAACAAAACAATAGTTTTGTTTGGCTAGAAATGGACTAAACTAATTAATCCATTCTAAACTTTTCCAAAAATCATTTTCTAAAACATGGGTTGGTTCCTAGGGTCAGTAAGGTCACAACAAACCAATTTGCAAAGGTTTTAACCCTAAAATCATTTTTAAACAATTTTTCTAACCTAAACAAGCAATCAAATGTTTCTGCAAAATCAAGCAATCTAACAAATACTATTTGCTAAACTAAAGGCAGGGTTGGTTAGGGCTTGTTCTCCTGAATCCATCGACATAAAATTTGTAATTTTTGGACGTGTGGATCCAAAGATACAAGGGTTTGAAAATGGCATCTAAATCTGTTTTCAAATTCTATTTCAGATCATCTGGTGCCACGCGTCATAATCTTATTCGCCCGTACCGGTTCGCACGGATCAGCCTTCCTGGACCGTCAGATCTAAGTGGTTACGCATGGTGCAGATCAACAGATACCCTTTCGTTCACGTTCTATCACAACGCTACGATTAAGATCCTACGGTCGCTACGCGTTTGACCACTAAGCAGCGGCGCTGGCGGCGGCGACTGGCGGCGGAGCGACTGGCGGTGGCGTTGCCGGCGATGCAGGAAGCAAGAGAGGAAAAGGGGATGCTCACCGTGCTCGCCGAAGTGCAGTGAAGCTCAAGACGTGATCAGTTCGTCGAGGGGCGCACTGGAACGAGGTGGATTGCTCGTCGGAGTTCCTGCTGGCGTCGGTTGCGTTGGGTGGTCGTCGCGGACGGTGCTGTGGATCACCTCAAAGCGAAATGACGACACGGTTAGGTGCGCAGGATCAAGACAGAGTCGTGTGCGTGAACTAGAAGGCGCGGGGCGGTCTGGTCTTACCGGAGAAACTTGACGGAGATGAGGCGGCGGGCAATGGCGAGTCGTGGTCGGCAAGCGAAGCTTCGAGTGCGGAGCTATCTCGAGGTTATGGGCAGATCGCAAGATCTTGAAGCATGCTCGCGTGTAGAGGTAGGCGAGAGAGGGCATGTGCTGGCCGGAATCGGCGAAGAGGGTCGTCGGAGCAGCAGCGGTACAGAGAGAAATTGGGGCGGCCTGGAGGCAGAGGGGAGGCGGTGTCTGGGGGAAATGGGAGAGAGGTCACTGGCGTTTTAAAGGGCGTGGTAACGGCGAGGTTTAAGGCACGGCATTACTACGAATTGATCGCGGCTTGAATGGCAGCAACGGCAGCGAGGAGAGGGCGTGGTCCTCGCGGGGGTTGAAGACGATGAGCTGGCTGCGTGGGGTCGTCTCGTCAGCGAGAAAAGAAACAAGGGGAGGGTCCACTGGTCATACTCTTTGCGGGTTTGTTTCGTGGTGAATAAAAATGGTTCGGGGGAGAGGGTGAAACGACGAACAGTGATGTGGGCCTACCTGACAGTGAGGGGGAGAGTGTGGGGTTTGGGGCCACCTGTCAGCTTCTGTGTGGGTGCGGTTTTAAGTGAGAAATGTCTCGTGGAGGGGGAGAAAGACTAGGCTGGACTGGGCCTTAGTGGGTTGCTGGGCTACTCCATTTTTTTTCTGTCCAAAACTTTTTTCTATTTTCCAAACCAATTTCTGTTTTGAATTCTCAATCAATTATTCAAGCAAACAAACAAGGTTCAAATCAATTCAAACAAACACTCAACTTTGTACTTTGAATTTGGTTCTGTTTATCAACATAATCCAAATTCCAAAATAATTTAATATTTTTATTTATTTTAGGATCCATTTAATAATTAAATAAAATGGATCTTTAGTTATTTAATAAAATAGGGTTTGATTTATTTAACAAAATTTCCATTTGAAATCCAAATACTTTCAAAACCAAACCAGTAGGTTTTATTTGAAAATAAGGATATTTGGAAATCTTGTATTAACAAAATAACCTTTTATTTTAGGTTCCATTAATAATTAAATAAATGGACCTTAGTTAATAATCCATAAAGGATTTGTTTATTTAAAAACTTTATTTTGAAATCCAAATAAAACCAACACACTTTAGTAGGTTTTATTTGAGAAAACAAAATACTTGGAAAACTTATTTAAAATAAGTTTTAGTGTTTATTTAAAATGGGAAAAGCCTTTACTTAAATAAAATTTGGATATTTAAATCCTTATTATTTTATTTAAATAAATCCTTTACTCATTTTATCAAAACAAAATATTTTATCTTCCTTTTTAAATCCCTTTAGGATTATTTGTTCACCAATTGGTATGGGTTTTTGGTACGGGCTTTATTAGCTTTGGAAATTCAATTTCCTTATCTTATTATATTCATAAGATTTTATTTATGGTTCCAATTTGAGTGAAACCAACTTCTAGGGTCTTTCTTGATCCTTTGTGAATATTTGTTGATCAATTTTTGTATGGATCAAAACCATGGATTTGGAGATAACTTGGAAATGGTTTTTATTCCATTAGGGTTTAGGGTTTTGGATTTATTTTCCAAGTGTTCAAATTTCCAGATACATTCATTGAGGAATGCATTTCTCTTGATTTGGATTTGTTGAACTCAAACTTTAACCAAAGTTTGTTCAGGATGGGATTTTAAGTTTCCTTTTAGAAACAAAAGTTTCTTTTCACCCTGATTTTCAACAAAAATTTATTTTGTTTATTTATTTTTCACATTACAAGATTTGGAAAATCTTGGGATGTGACATGATCCAACGGTCAATGTTCAAAGTTAATACATACACTATGCAGTGGTATGGTATTATAAGCGATAAGACAAGATAAATAAAAATAAGTAATGTGAATGGTTGATCTAATGGTAGGTCTCGTAGGAGCAAGGTGCTTGAGAGTTAACACGGTCAATGGAAGTACAAGTTACGTCAAGGACCTCATAAAAATGAAAATTGCATCCAAGTCCATGCATTTAGCACAAGGACCCAACAACTGAGCATGGGAGTGCGTGTTGTATGGTCTGCGCATACCAGCGTTCATCGTGCTATAGACTATCGGTAGAATCTTTCTATATGCTAAGAATGGAAAAGAAGATCCAATCATTAGCAATGTTTGGATTTTCCACTCTTGATCAAACGGACAATGTTCCGTACACTATAAAGTGGTATGTTATTGTAAGAGATAAGATAAGATAAAGATAGGATAAGAAGTACTGAGAATGGCCGATCTAATGGTAGGTCTAGTAGGAGCGAGGTGCTTGAGAGTTAACACGGTCGATGGAAGTACAAGTTACATCAAGGACCTCATAAAAAAGAAAATTGCATCCAAGTCCATGCATTATTTAGCATAACGATCATGAAACTGAGCAATGAAGTGTGTGTTTGAGGTTTGCGCCTACTAGCATTCATTGTGCTAAAGACTATCAGTAGAATCTTTCTAGATGCTAAGAATAGAAAAAACCTTCAACGGTTAGCAATGTTTTGATTTGCCAGTCTTGATCCAACGGTTAATGTTCAAAGTTAATTCGTCCACTATGAAGTGGTATGGTATTGTAAGAGATAAGAAGTAGTGCGAATGGCCAATCTAATGGTAGGGTATCGTAGGAGCGAGGTGCATGAGAGTTACCATGGTCGGTGGAAGTAAAAGTTACATCAAGGAACTAATAAAAATGAAAATTGCATCCAAGTCCATGCATTTAGCACAAGTATCCTGAAACTAAGAAATGAAGTGTGTGTTTTGAGGCATATATACTAGCATTCATCGTGCTAAAGACTATTAGTAGAATCCAAGTCCATTCATTTAGCACAAGAAATGAAGTGTGTGATTTGAGGTTTGCGCATACTAGCGTTCATCGTGCTAAAGACTATCGGTAGAATATTTCTAGATTCTAAGAATGGAAAAGAAGATCCAACAGTTAACAATGTTTAGATTTGCTAGTGTTGATCCAATGGTCAATGTTCCGTACACTATACAGTGGTCTGGTATTGTAAGAGAGAAGACAAGATAAAGATAAGAAGTATTGCGAATGGACGATCTAATGATAGGTTGCATAGGAGTGAGGTGCTTGAGAGTTAACACAATCGGTGCAAGCACAAGTTCCATCAAGGACCTCATAAAAATGAAAATTGCATCCAAGTCCATGCATTTAGCACAAGGACCCTAAAACTGAGCAATGAAGTGTGTGTTTAGATGTCTTATATCTTGTCTCGAGGGGGTCAGGTATAAGCAGACAGATAAGATATGCTTCAGGAGATGTTTTGTCTTCCTGAAGGCATGCTGGAAGGGGTTCCTAGATAATTGGCTTCTACCCATAGCTTATGTTGTTCTTGAGGGTGAATCAAATGAAAGCTGGACATGGTTCATGCAGAGACTACGGGAAGTAATTGGTCACCCTGAAGGCTTGGTGATACACACCGGTGCTTCCGAGGGTCTTGAGAATGCTGTTGATGCTGTGTTTCCTGGGGTTGAGCATAGGGAATGCATGTGGCACCTCGCTACTAACTTCACGAAGAAGTTCAAAGGAAAGATCTTTGAAGAGGACTTGTGTCGATCAACATACACATACACCCCAAGCACGCATGCTACTTACTTGTAGAACATGTATGTAGTTTGGTGAGTTAAGCAAGGTGGATTTTGTTTGCAATAATTTGGCAGAGAGTTTCAATGATAAGATTTCGGACATGAAGACACTTGGAATTGTTTTTTTGTTGGATGCAATAAGACAGTGCATAATGGTGGAAATAGATTTACGGCAAAGAATTTGTGCAAGAAAATTTTTAGGCTATAAAATAGTTCCAAAGGTGGTTATGTTACTGAATGCAAGAACCAGGGCAATGAGAACAATAAAGATGAGGGTGGTCAGAAGTTCTAGAACATTGGCTGAGGTTTATGCAGAATACAAGCGTGGAAGTGAATGGAGGTACACTATAGACATTGGAAACAAGACTTGTTCATGCGAGGCGTGGCGATTCTTTGACTCTGTTCATGCAGCAAAGGCAAGGCAGTTAGTACGCCATGTCACCATACAACTTACTTCATCTTAAAGCTTAGAGGTAACGGAGCTGAAATAGAGAACTATGTCGACAACTATTTCTTCGTGGACAAGTTTGCTGCAACTTATGCAGAAAACGTACCACCTATGGCCGATCAAAATGATTGGGAGATTGTCGATCCAGGGTTCAAACTTCAACCACCAGTTCTTAGGAGGCCACCTGGGAGGCCTAGAAAGCTAAGGATCGAAGCCTCCACTGATAAAGGTTCAAGGCTAGGAGCTAGGAAAAGGAAATGCGGATGTTGTGGCGGATTCGGCCATGTGAAGAGGTTGTGCAAAAACCCAGTTACACATGCTATTGTCCCTGTTCACACCCAAGTGGTAGAAAATGAGGCTTCTTAGCCAGAACTGGCGGAAGAGCAGCGCGAAGACGGTGATGAGCACTCGGAGGAAAACGTACGTAAGCAGCCAATTTATGAAGAAGTGGAGGTGCCAGCGAGAAAAGGGTGTGAAAAGAAACAAAAGGGTAAGCGGAACAGGGAGGAAAGGGAAAATAATGGAGGTGTATTAGAATATGAAGAAGTTGCAGGGGTGATTGAGGATATTCTTGAGGATCTTTCAGCTAACTGCAGGAGAAATAATAAATCCCTGCCAATTTCATCTTTGTACGATTCTCCGGATCTAAGGTAAGCATAAAAATAATATTATTTGCCATTTTATCATTTTTATCCTCATCATCGATGCTTAATGCAGCGTGGGCTAGCGGGACTAATAAAATAAAAGAGAATGCGTCTGCGAGTAATGTCGTATGTTGAATTATATCACTGAAACTAAACTAGCCGTATCGTCTTTATTTATATCTGGCGCGTGCAACGTGTCTGTGATGGGGTCATGTGGACCAGATTACATTTAAAAAAAATATTATTACATAAATTTTTTACCTGCGTTTGGATGCGGCTACTAGTTCCCATCTCCCTTGCATTCCCATCTCCTCTGGCGCACTCCAGAATTATGGTTGTGCCATCAAGTAGCAGAGTCAACGTATTGTCCCATCAGGTGTGAACGCAATGGCTTTGTTTGTTCAGAATTTGACGACTTTTGATTAGTTTGAAAGACAGAGAAACCTAAAACATGTATCTAGACATGTTTTAGGTATAGACACATTTATTAAATATCTAAAAACCCTAAGTCAGTTATATCTGGACAGGAGTAGTACACTATTACAACACGCTTGATCCCTTCTCCTCTGGCGCACTCCAAATTACGGTTGTGCCATCAAGTGCTGGGAGCAGAGTCAGCGTATTGTCCCATCAGATATGCTAGGGAACGCGTAAACTTTATTTTCAGGATCGGACGAGTTTTGATCGACTATTCAAAGACAAAGACAACTAAAACATGGCCAACATATATAGATTATGATGATAATCAACCATGACTCAAGTGACCCAGATCCAAAGAGCGCATTAAGATACCATACATAGATTTAATTTATGCTTAAGTGGCCCTAATCGACTATCATCATGCCCCGTAGTCTCCATCATTAACGACGCGTTCTGGCAGCGTTCCTCTCTCATGGATTCTTCACGGCGTCTTTGCATCGATAATGGTGGAGGTCAGACGCCGAGCACTTCCTAAGCGCTGCCTCCTTCGGTGCGCGCGAATCCGGGTGGATCGCCGGTGGAGTTCGCGCAGCTGATCCGCGCAGCCCCTTCGCGGACAGCACCGATCTGGCGGCACAAATGCGGCGATGCAGCGCCATTGCCCTCTTACGCTCCGTTGGCTGCGTGGCTTCGATCCGGTGGATCTCCCCGATCTCCCTTCGTGATTCTTTGCCCAACAACGTAGCCGCCTTTCTTGAACAAATACCAAGACGCTGGCCAGACAACAGTACCGCGCTATTGCTCCCTCTTCTGGCCTTCACAGCCAGCCTCGATCTGCCTGCGCAATGCGTTGTCGCGCAAGAGCGACGCAACAGAACCCTGGCGTAGCTGGAAGCTCGGCTGGCCGGAAGCCTCCCTACAAGTGTGGCGTGAGTATGTCGTAGTGGGCGAACATCTAAGCCTCATGCAAGCTGAGTTTGGGCCTCTCCCTCTCCATGGCGATGAAGGAACACGGTCTGATTTTCGGCCCTAAGGTTAAGGCGATAAGGGCAAGGATGTAGCCCGTAGTTACACGCCCAATCAGTTCGCGAGAATGACTTCTCATGATCGCCTCGCGAAGGACATCACTATCGTCCACACACCCTGATCCAACGACGCTTAACAATCGGGGATCGGGTCTTCTAGAAGACAAGAGCGGTTGCTGGTTAGTTCTGCGTCCCGATTGTTTGTGGCCAACGGTGGTAGTTGAAAATAATACACATTTCAATGACACCGGTGGATCCATGTGTGGTCTCTAAAGAGAACACACATCCAATGACTCTGGTTGTTAGTAAAAAGAGCACACATGCAATGACACTGGTGGATCCATATGTAGAATGTGAAAAGAACACACATGCAATGACTCCAGTTGTTGTTAGTGAAAAGAACACACATGCAATGACACTGGTGGATCCATGTGTGGTCTCTAAAAAGAACACACATTTCAATGACACTAGTGGATCCATATGTGGTATGTGAAAAGAACACACATTTCAATGACTCAGTTGTTGTTAGTAAAAAGAACACACATGCAATGACACTTGTGGATCCAAAGGTGGATTGTGAAAAGAGCACACATTTCAATGACTCTGGTTGTTGTGAGTAAAAAGAACACACATGCAATGACACTGGTGAATCCATGTGTGGATTGTGAAGAGAACACACATGCAATGACACTGGTGGATCCATAGGTGGTATGTGAGAAGAACACGCATTTCAAAGACTCTAGTTGTTGTTACTAAAAAGAAAACAAATGCAATGGCACTGGTGGATCCATAGGTGGATTGTGAAAAGAGCACACATGCAATGACATTAGTCGATCCATATGTGGTATGTGAAAAGAACACACATGCAATGACACCAGTTGTTGTTAGTGAAAAGAACATACATGCAATGACACTGGTGGATCCATGTGTGGTATCTAAAGAGAACACACATTTCAATGACACTTGTGGATCCATATGTGCTATGTGAAAAGAACACACATGCAATGACTCTGGTTGTTGTTACTAAAAAGAACACACATGCAATGACACTGGTGGATACATAGGTGGTATGTGAAAAGAACCCACATTTCAATGACTCTAGTTGTTGTTACTAAAAAGAACACGCATGTAATAACACTGGTGGATCCATAGGTGCTATGTGAAAAGAGCACACATGCAATGACACTGGTGGATCCATATGTGGTATGTGAAAAGAACACACATGCAATGACTCTAGTTGTTGTTAGTGAAAAGAACATACATGCAATGACACTTGTGGATCCATGTGTGGTCTCTGAAGAGAACACACATTTCAATGACACTAGTGGATCCATATGTGGTATGTGAAAAGAACACTCATGAAATGACTCTGGTTGTTGTTACTAAAAAGAACACACATGCAATGACACTGGTGGATCCATAGGTGGTATGTGAAAAGAACACACATTTCAATGACTCTGGTTGTTGTTATTACTAAAAAGAACACACATGCAATGACACTGGTGGATCGATAGGTGGATTGTGAAAAGAGCACACACGCAATGACACTGGTGGATCCATATGTGGTATGTGAAAAGAACACACATGCAATGACTCCAGTTGTTGTTAGTGAAAATAACACACATGCAATGACACTAGTGGATCCATGTGTGGTCTCTGAAGAGAACACACATTTGAATGACACTAGTGGATGCATATGTGCTATGTGAAAAGAACACACATGCAATGACTCTGGTTGTTGTTAGTGAAAAGAACATACATGCAATGACACTGGTGGATCCATAGGTGGATTGCGAAAAGAACACACATGTAATGACTCTGGTTGTTTTAGTCAAAAGAGCACACATGCAATGACACTGTTGATCCATAGGTGGATTGTGAAAAGAGCACACATGCAATGACACTGGTGGATCCATATGTGGTATGTGAAAAGAACACACATGCAATGACTCCATTTGTTGTTAGTGAAAAGAACATACATGCAATGACACTGGTGGATCCATGTGTGGTCTCTAAAGAGAACACACATTTCAATGACACTGGTGGATCCTTATGTGGTATGTGAAAAGAACACACATGCAATGACTCTGGTTGTTGTTACTAAAAAGAACACACATGCAATCACACTGGTGGATCCATAAGTGGTATGTGAAAAGAACACACACATTTCAATGACTCGTTGTTGTTACTAAAAAGAACACACATGCAATGACATTGGTGGATCCATAGGTGGATTGTGAAAGAGCACACATGCAATGGCACTGGTGGATCCATATGTGGTATTGAACAGAACACACATGCAATGACTGGTTGTTGTTAGTGAAAAGAACACACATGCAATGACATCAGGATCCATGTGTGGTCTCAAGAGAACACACATTTCAATGACACGAGTGGATCCATATGTGGTATGTGAAAAGAACACACATGCAATGACTCTGGTTGTTTTTAGTAAAAAGAACACACATGCAATGACACTGGTGGAACCATAGGTAGATTGTGAAAAGAGCACACATGCAATGACACTGGTGGATCCATATGTGGTATGTGAAAAGAACACACATTTCAATGACTCTGGTTGTTGTTACTAAAAAGAACACAGATGCAATGACACTGGTGGATCCATAGGTGGATTGTGAAAAGAGCACACATGCAATAGCACTGGTGGATCCATATGTGGTATTCGAAAAGAACACACATGCAATGACTCTAGTTGTTGTTAGTGAAAAGAACACACATGCAATGGCACTAGTGGATCCATATGTGGTCTCAGTAGAGAACACATTTCAATGACACCGTGGATCCATATGTGGTATGTGAAAAGAACACACATGCAATGACCCTAGTTGTTTTTACTAAAAGAACACACATGCAATGACACTGGTGGATCCATAGGTGGTATGTAAAAGAACACACATTTCAATGACTCGGTTGTTACTAAAAAGAACACACATGCAATGACACTTTGGTGGAAGTATAGGTGCTATGTGAAAAGAGCACACATGCAATGACACTGGTGGATCCATATATGTATGTGCAAAGAACACACATGCAATGACACCATTGTTGTTAGTGAAAAGAACATACATGCAATGACATCGTGGATCCATGTGTGGTCTCCAAGAGAACACACATTTCAATGACACTGTGGATCCATATGTGGTATGTGAAAAGAACACACATGATATGACTCTGGTTATTGTTACTAAAAAACACACATGCAATGACACCGGTGGATCCATAGGTGGTATGTGAAAAGAACACACATTTCAATGATTCAAGTTGTTGTTACTTAAAAGAACACACATGCAATGACACTGGTGGATCGATAGGTGGATTGTGAAAAGAGCACACATGCAATGACACTGGTGGATCCATATCTGGTATGTGAAAAGAACACACATGCAATGACTCCAGTTGTTGTTAGTGAAAAGAACACACATATAATGACACTAGTGGATCCATGTGTGGTCTCTGAAGAGAACACACAATTGAATGAGACTATGGATCCATATGTGGTATGTGAAAAGAACACGCATGCAATGACTTGGTTGTTTTTAGTAAAAGAAACACATGCAATGACACTGTGGATCCATATGTGGTATGTGAAAAGAACACACATGCAATGACTCAGTTGTTGTTAGTGAAAAGAACATACATGCAATGACACTTGGATCCATGTGGTCTCTCAAGAGAACACACATTTTAATGACACTCGTGGATCCATATGTGGTATGTGAAAAGAACACCCATGAAATGACTCTGGTTGTTGTTACTGAAAAGAACACACATGCAATGACAATGGTGGATCGATAGGTGGATTGGTGAAAAGAGCACACATGCAATGACACTGGTGGATCCATATGTGGTATGTGAAAAGAACACACATGCAATGACTCTAGTTGTTGTTAGTGAAAAGAACACACATGCAATGACACTGGTGGATCCGTGTGTGGTCTCTCCGAAGAGAACACGATTTCAATGACACTTGTGGATCCTTATGTGGTATGTGAGAAGAACACACATGCAATGACTCTAGGTTGTTTTTAGTAAAAAGAACACACATGCAATCACACTGGTGGATCCATACGTGGAATGTGATAAGAGCACACATGCAATGACACAGGTGGATCCATATGGTATGTGAAAAAGAACACACATGCAATGACTCCAGTTGTTGTTAGTGAAAAGAACATACATGCAATGACAGGTGGATCCATGTGTGGTCTCTAAGAGAACACACATTTCAATGACACTGTGGATCCATATGTGGTATGTGAAAAGAAAACAAATGAAATGACTCTGGTTGTTGTTACTAAAAAGAACACACATGCAATCACACTAGTGGATCCATAAGTGGTATGTGAAAAGAACACACATTTCAATGACTCTGGTTGTTGTTACTAAAAATAACACACATGCAATGACATTGGTGGATCCATAGGTGGATTGTGAAAAGAGCACACATGCAATGGCACTGGTGGATCCATATGTGGTATTCGAAAAGAACACACATGCAATTACTCTAGTTGTTGTTAGTGAAAACAACAAACATGCAATGTCACTGGTGGATCCATGTGGTCTCTCAAGAAACACACATTTCAATGACACTAGTGGATCCATATGTGGTATGTGAAAAGAACACACATGCATTGACTCGTTGTTTTAGTAAAAAGAACACACATGTAATGACACTGTGGATCCATAGGTGGATTGTGAAAGAGCACACATGCAATGACACCGTGGATCCATATGTGGTATGTGAAAAGAACACACATGCAATGACTCCATTTGTTGTTAGTGAAAAGAACACATGCATTGACATCGTGGAATCATGTGTGGTCTCTAAGAGAACACACATTTCAATGACACTCGTGGATCCATATGTGGTATGTGAAAAGAACACACATGCAATGACTCGTTGTTGTTACTAAAAAGAACACACATGCAATCACCTTTGGTGGATCCATAAGTGGTATGTAAAAGAACACGCATTTCAATGACTAAGGTTGTTGTTACTAAAAAGAACAAACATGCAATGACGCTGGTGGATCCATAGGTGGATTGTGAAAAAGAGCACACATGCAATGGCACTGTGGATCCATATGTGGTATAAAAGAACACACATGCAATGACTCTAGTTGTTGTTAGTGAAAATAACACACATGCAATGGCACTAGTGGATCCATGTGTGGTCTCTCAGAGAGAAGAACACATTTCAATGACACGTGGATCCATATGTGGTATGTGAAAAGAACACACATGCAATGACCCTAGTTGTTTTTACTAAAAGAACACACATGCAATGATTCTGCTTGTTGTTAGTAAAAAGAACACACATGCAATGACACTGGTGGATCCATAGGTAGATTGTGAAAAGAGCACACATGCAATGACACTGGTGGATCCATGTGTGGTCTCTGAAGAGAACACACATTTCAATGACACTGGTGGATCCATATCTGGTATGTGAAAAGAACACACATGATATGACTCGGTTATTGTTACTAAAAACAACACACATGCAATGACACTGGTGGATCCATAGGTGGTATGTGAAAAGAACACATTTCAATGATTCTGGTTGTTGTTACTAAAAGAACACACATGCAATGACACTGTGGATCCAGGTGGATTGTGAAAAGAGCACACATGCAATGACATGGTGGATCCATATACGGTATGTGAAAAGAACACCCATGCAATGACTCCAGTTGTTGTTAGTGAAAAGAGCACACATATAATGACACTAGTGGATCCATGTGTGGTCTCTGAAGAGAACACACAATTGAATGAGACTAGTGGATCCATATGTGGTATGTGAAAAGAACACGCATCCAATGACTCTGGTTGTTTTTAGTAAAAAGAACACACATGCAATGACACTGGTGGATCCATATGTGGTATGTGAAGAACACACATGCAATGACTCTAGTTGTTGTTAGTGAAAAGAACATACATGCAATGACATCAGTGGATCCATGTGTGGTCTTTAAAGAGAACACACATTTAAAATGACACTGGTGGATCCATATGTGGTCACTCAATAGAACACACATGTAATGACTTGTTGTTGTTGGAAAGAACACACATGCAATGACAATGGTGGATCGATGGGTGGATTGTGAAAAGAGCACACATGGAATGACAACTGTGGATCCATATGTGGTATGTGAAAAGAACACACATGCAATGACTCTAGTTGTTGTTAGTGAAAAGAACACACATGCAATGACATGGTGGATCTGTGTGGTCTCTAAGAAAGAACGCATTTCAATGACACTAGTGGATCCGTATGTGGTATGTGAGAAGAACACACAAGCAATGACTCTAGGTTGTTTTTAGTAAAAAGAACACACATGCAATGACACTGGTGGATCCATAGGTGGATTGTGATAAGAGCACACATGCAATGACACAGGTGGATCCATATGTGGTATGTGAAAGAACACACATGCAATGACTCAGGTCAGTTGTTAGTGAAAGAACAGACATGCAATGACACTGGTGGATCCATGTGTGGTCTCTATAGAGAACACACATTTCAATGACACTGGCGGATCCATATGTGGTATGTGAAAAGAACACACATGCAAAATGACTCTGGTTGTTACTAAAAAGAACACACATGCAATCACACTGGTGGATCCGTATGTGGTATTTGAAAAGAACACACATGCAATGACTCTCGTTATTGCTAGTGAAATGAACACACATGCAATGACACTGGTGGATCCATAGGTGGATTGTGAAAGAGCACACATGCAATGGCACTGTGATCCATATGTGGTATTCGAAAAGAACACACATGCAATGACTCTAGTTGTTAGTGAAAACAACAAACATGCAATGACACTGGTGGATCCATGTGTGGTCTCTGAAGAGAACACACATTTCAATGACACTGGTGGATCCATATGTGGTATGTGAAAAGAACACACATGCAGTGACTCTGGTTGTTTTTAGTAAAAAGAACACACATGCAATGACACTGGTGGATCCATAGGTGGATTGTGAAAAGAACACACATGCAATGACTCCATTTGTTGTTAGTGAAAAGAACACACATGCATTGACACTGGTGGAATCATGTGTGGTCTCTAAAGAGAACACACATTTCAATGACACTGGTGGATCCATATGTGGTATGTGAAAAGAACACACATGCAATGACTCTGGTTGTTGTTACTAAAAAGAACACATGCAATCACACCGTGGATCCATATGCGGTATGTAAAAAGAACACGCATTTCAATGACTCTGGTTGTTGTTACTAAAAAGAACAAACATGCAATGACACTGGTGGATCCATAGGTGGATTGTGAAAAGAGCACACATGCAATGGCACTGGTGGATCCATATGTGGTATTCGAAAAGAATACATATGCAATAACTCTAGTTGTTGTTAGTGAAAAGAACACACATGCAATGGCACTGGTGGATCCATGTGTGGCCTCTATAGAGAGAACACATTTCAATGACACTGGTGGATCCATATGTGGTATGTGAAAAGAACACATGCAATGACCACAGTTGTTTTACTAAAAGAACACACATGCAATGACACTGGTGGATCCATAGGTGGTATGTGAAAAGAACACATTTCAATGACTGTTGTTGTTACTAAAAGAACACATGCAATGACATCGGGGATCCATAGGTGGATTGTGAAAAGAGCACATGCAATGACAGGTGGATCCATATGTGGTATGTGAAAAGAACATACATGCAATGACACCAGTTGTTGTTAGTGAAAAGAACATACATGCAATGACACTGGTGGATCCATGTGTGGTCTCTGAAGAGAACACATATTTCAATGACACTAGTGGATCCATATGTGGTATGTGAAAAGAACACACATGCAATGACTCTGGTTGTTGTTAAAAAGAACACACATGCAATGACACTGTGGATCCATATGTGGTATGTGAAAAGAACACACATGCAATGACTTTGGTTGTTGTTACTAAAAGAACACACATGCAATGCCACTGTTGGATCCATAGGTGGTATGAGAAAAGAACGGACCTTCAATGACACTGGTGGATCCATAGGTGGTATGTGAAAAGAACACACATTTCAATTACTCTGGTTGTTGTTACAAAAAAGAACACACATGCAATGACACTGGTGGATCCATAGGTGGATTGTGAAAAGAGCACACATGCAATGGCACTGGTGGATCCATACGTGGTGTTCGAAAAGAACACACATGCAATGACTCTAATTGTTGTTAGTAAAAAGAACACACATGCAATGACACTAGTGGATCCATGTGTGGTCTCTGAAGAGAACACACATTTCAATGACACTGATGGATCCATATGTGGTATGTGAAAAGAACACACATGCAAACACAACGTGGATCCATAGGTGGTATGTGAAAAGAACACACATTTCAATGACTCTGGTTGTTGTTACTAAAAGAACACACATGCAATCACACTGGTGAATCCATAGGTGGATTGTGAAAAGAGCACACATGCAATGACACTGTGGATCCATATGTGGTATGTGAAAAGAATGTACATGCAATGACACCGGTTGTTGTTAGTGAAAATAACATACATGCAATGACACAGGTGGATCCATGTGTGGTCTCTGTAGAGAACACACATTTCAATGACACTGATGGATCCATTTGTGGTATGAGAAAAGAACACACATGCAATGACAGTGGTGGATCCATAGGTGGTATGTGAAAAGAACACACATTTCAATGACTCAAGTTTTGTTACTAAAAAGAACACACATGCAATGACACTGGTGAATCCATAGGTGGATTGAGAAAAGAGCACGCATGCAATGACACTGGTGGATCCATATGTGGTATGTGAAAAGAACAGACATGCAATGACACCATTGTTGTTAGTGAAAAGAACATACATGCAATGACATTGTGGATCCATGTGTGGTCTCAAGAGAACACACATTTCAATGACACTGTGGATCCATATGTGGTATGTGAAAAGAACACACATGCAATGACTCTGGGTGTTGTTACTAAAAAAGAACACACATGTAATCACACTGGTGGATCCATAAGTGGTATGTGAAAAGAACACACATTTCAATGACTCGTTGTTGTTACTAAAAGAACATAGATGCAATGACATTGGTGGATCCTTAGGTGGATTGTGAAAAGAGCACACATGCAATGACACTGTGGATCCATATGTGGTATTGAAAAGAACACACATGCAATGACTCTGTTGTTAGTGAAAAGAACACACATGCAATGACACTGTGGTTCCATGTGTGGTCTCTAAGAACACACACTTCAATGACACTGTGGATCCATATGTGGTATGTGAAAAGAACACACATGCAATGACCTTGGTTGTTGTTACTAAAAAGAACACACATGCAATGACACTGTGGTGGATCCATAGGTGGTATGTGAAAAGAACACACATTTCAATGACTCTTTGTTGTTACTAAAAGAACACACATGCAATGACACTTTGGTGGATCCATAGGTGGATTGTGAAAAGAGCACACATGCAATGACACTGTGGATCCATATGTGGTATGTGAAAAGAACATACATGCAATGACAGCAGTTGTTCTTAGTGAAAAGAACACACATACAATGACATGGTGGATCCATGTGTGTCTCTCAAGAGAACACTTTTCAATTACACTGTTGGATCCATATGTGGTATGTGAAAAGAACACACATTCAATGACTCTGGTTGTTGTTAGTGAAAAGAACATACATGCAATGACACTGGTGGATCCATAGGTGGTATGTGAAAAGAACACACATTTGAATGACAACGGTGGATCCATATGTGGTATGTGAAAAGAACACACATGCAATGACTGGTTGTTGTTAGTGAAAACAAAATACATGCAATGACACTGGTGGATCCATTGGTGGAGTGTGAAAAGAACACACATGCAATGTCCCTAGTGGATCCATATGTTGTATGTGAAAAGAACACACATGCAATGACTCTGGTTGTTGATAGTGAAAGAACACACATGCAATGACACTGTGGATCCATAGTGGTATGTGAAAAGAACACACATTTCAATGACTCTGTTGTTACTAAAAAGAACACACATGCAATGACACTGGTGGATCCATAGGTGGATTGTGAAAAGAGCACGCATGCAATGACACTGGTGGATCCATATGTGGTATGTGAAAAGAACAGACATGCAATGACACCAGTTGTTGTTAGTGAAAAGAACATACATGCAATGACACTGGTGGACCCATGTGTGGTCTCTGAAGAGAACACACATTTCAATGACACTGGTGGATCCATATGTGGTATGTGAAAAGAACACACATGCAATGACTCTGGTTGTTGTTACTAAAAAGAACACACATGCAATCACACTGGTGGATCCATAAGTGGTATGTAAAAAGAACACGCATTTCAATGACTCTGGTTGTTGTTACTAAAAAGAACAAACATGCAATGACACTGGTGGATGCATAGGTGGATTGTGAAAAGAGCACACATGCAATGGCACTGGTGGATCCATATGTGGTATTCGAAAAGAATATATATGCAATGACTCTAGTTGTTGTTAGTGATAAGAACACACATGCAATGGCACTGGTGGATCCATGTGTGGCCTCTATAGAGAACACATTTCAATGACACTGTGGATCCATATGTGGTATGTGAAAAGAACACACATGCAATGACCCTGGTTGTTTTTACTAAAAGAACACACATGCAATGACACTGTGGATCCATAGGTGGTATGTGAAAGAACACACATTTCAATGACTCTGGTTGTTGTAAAAAGAACACACATGCAATGACACTGGGGATCCATAGGTGGATTGTGAAAGAGCACACATGCAATGACACCTATGGATCCATATGTGGTATGTGAAAAGAACACACATGCAATGACACAAGTTGTTGTTAGTGAAAAGAACATACATGCAATGACATTGGTGGATCCATGTGTGGTCCCTGAAGAGAACACATATTTCAATGACACTAGTGGATCCATATGTGGTATGTGAAAAGAACACACATGCAATGACTCTTGTTGTTGTTACTAAAAAGAACACACATGCAATGACACTGGTGGATCCATATGTGGTATGTGAAAAGAACACACATGCAATGACTCCAGTTGTAGTTAGTAAAAAGAACACACATGCAATGCCACCAGGATCCATAGGTGGTATGTGAAAAGAACACACATGCAATGACACGTGGATCCATAGGTGGTATGTGAAAAGAACACACATTTCAATGACTCTAGTTGTTGTTACAAAAAGAACACACATGCAATGACACCGTGGATCCATAGGTGGATTGTGAAAAGAGCACACATGCAATGACACTGTGGATCCATATTGGTGTGTGAAAAGAACACACATGCAATGACTCTAGTTGTTGTTAGTGAAAAGAACATACATGCAATGACATCAGGATCCATGTGGTCTCTGTGAGAGAACACACATTTCAATGACACTGTGGATCCATATGTGGTATGTGAAAGAACACACATGCAATGACATTGGTGGATCCATAGGTATGAAAAGAACACACATTTCAATGACTCGGTTGTTGTTACTAAAAAGAACACATGCAATGACACTGGTGAATCCATAGGTGGATTGTGAAAGAGAACACATGCAATGACACTTTGGATCCATATGTGGTATGTGAAAAAGAACACACATGCAACGACACCAGGATTGTTGTTAGTAAAAGAACATACATGCAATGACATGGGTGGATCCATGTGTGGTCTCGAAGAGAACACACATTTCAATGACACTGTGGATCCATATGTGGTATGTGAAAAGAACACACATGCAATGGCTCCGTTGTTGTTACTAAAAAGAACACACATGTAATGACACTGGTGGATCCATAAGTGGTATGTGAAAAGAACACACATTTCAATGACTGGTTGTTGTTACTAAAAGAACATACATGCAATGACATTGTGGATCCATAGGTGGATTGTGAAAAGAGCACACATGCTATGACACTTGTGTAGCCATATGTGGTATTGAAAAGAACACACATGCAATGACTCTAGTCATTGTTAGTGAAAAGAACACACATGCAATGACAGTGGATCCATGTGTGGTCTCTAAGAGAACACACATTTCAATGACACTGTGGATCCATATGTGGTATGTGAAAAGAACACACATGCAATGACCCGGTTGTTGTTACTAAAAAGAACACACATGCAATGACACTGGTGGATCCATAGGTGGTATGTGAAAAGAACACACATTTCAATGACTCGGTTGTTGTTACTAAAAGAACACACATGCAATCACACTGTGATCCATAGGTGGATTGTGAAAAGAGCACACATGCAATGACACTGGTGGATCCATATGTGGTATGTGAAAAGAACATACATGCAATGACAACAGTTGTTGTTAGTGGAAAAGAACATACATGCAATGACATTAAGTGGATCCATGTGTTGTCTCTGAAGAGAACACACATTTCAATGACACTGTGTATCCATATATGGTATGTGAAAAGAACACACATGCAATGACTGTTGTTACTAAAAAGAACACACATGCAATGACACTTTGTGGATCCATAGGTGGTATGTGAAAGAACACACATTTGAATGACAACGGTGGATCCATATGTGGTATGTGAAAAGAACACACATGCAATGACTGGTTGTTGTTAGTGAAAACAACATACATGCAATGACACTTGGTGGATCCATAGGTGGGATTGTGAAAGAGCACACATGCAATGACACTTGTGGATCCATATGTGGTATGTGAAAATAACACACATGCAATGACTCCAGTTGTTGTTAGTGAAAAGAACACACATGCAATGACATTGGTGGATCCATATGTGGTATGTGAAAAAAGAACACACATTTCAATGACTCTGGTTATTGTTACAAATAGAACACACATGCAATGACACTGGTGGATCCATAGTGGATTTTGAAAAGAGCACACAAGCAATGACACTGGTGGATCCATATCTGGTAAGTGAAAAGAACACACATGCAATGACACAGATTGTTGTTAGTGAAAAGAACATACATGCAATGACATTGGTGGATCCATGTGGTCTCTAAAGAGAACACACATTTCAATGACACACTGGTGGATCCATATGTGGTATGTGAAAAGAACACACATGCAATGAGTGCAGTTGTTGATACTACAAAGAACACACATGCAATCCTGCGGTGGATCTATAGGTGGTATGTGAAAAGAACACATTTCAATGACTACGGTTGTTGTTACTAAAAGAACACACATGCAATGACACTGTGGATCCATAGGTGGATTGTGAAAAGATCCACACATGCAATGGCACTGGTGGATCCATGGCATGTGAAAAGAACACACATGCAATGACTCTAGTCAAGACAAGTGAAAAGAACACACATGCAATGACATTAGTGGATCCATGTGTGGTCTCTATAGAGAACACACATTTCAATGACACTGTGGATCCATATGGTATGTGAAAAGAAACACACATGACTGGTGGATCCATATGTGGTATGTGAAAAGAACACATATCAATGACTCTCGGTTATTGTTACTAAAAAGAACACACATGCAATGACCTTTGGTGAATCCATAGGTGGATTGTGAAAGAACACACATGCAATGACACCTGTGGATCCATATGTGGTATGTGAAAAGAACACACATGCAATGACACTGTTGTTGTTAGTGAAAAGAACATATACATGCAATGACATCTTGTGGATCCATGTGTGGTCTCTGAAGAGAACGCGCATTGCAATTACACTGGTGGATCCATATGTGGTATGTGAAAAGAACACACATGAAATGACTCTGGTTGTTGTTACTAAAAAGAACAGACATGCAATGGCACTGGTGGATCCATACGTGTTATGTGAAAAGAACACACATTTCAATGACTCTGGTTGTTGTTACTAAAAAGAACACACATGTAATAACACTGGTGGATCCATAGGTGGATTGTGAAAAGAGCACAAATGAAATGACACTTGTGGATCCATATGTGGTATGTGAAAAGAACACACAGGCAATGACTCCAGTTGTTGTTAGTGAAAAGAACACACATGCAATGACACTGGTGGATCCATGTGGTCTCTCAAGAGAACACACATTTCAATACACTGGTGGATCCAAATGTGGTATGTGAAAAGAACACACATGCAATGACTCACTGTTGTTGTTACTAAAAAGACCACACATGTAATGACAGCCGGTGGATCCATAGGTGGTATGTGAAAGAACACAAATTTGCAATGACACCGGTGGATCCATATGGTATGTGAGAAAAGAACACACATGCAATGACTCTGGTTGTTGTTAGTGAAAAGAACATACATGCAATGACACTAGTGGATCCATCGATTGTGAAAAGAACACACATGCAATGACACTAGTGGATCCATATGTGGTATGTGAAAAGAACACACATGCAATGACCGTTGTTGTTAGTGAAAACAACATACATGCAATGACAGTGAATCCATCGGTGGATTATTGAAAAGAACACACATGCAATGACTCTCATGGATCCATGTGTGGTCTCTAAAAGAACACACATTTCAATGACACTAGTGGATCCATATGTGGTATGTGAAAAGAACACACATTTCAATGACTCGGTTGTTGTTAGTAAAAAGAACACAAATGGAATAACACTTGTGGATCCATAGGTGATTGTGAAAGAGCACACATTTCAATGACTACTTGTTGTTAGTGAAAAGAGCAAACATGCAATGACCTTTGGTGGATCCATGTGTGGATTGTGAAGAAATCACACATGCAATGACCTTTGGTGGATCCATATGTGGTATGTGAGAAGAACACACATGAAATGACTTCTAGTTGTTGTTAGTAAGAAGAACACACATGCAATGACACTTTGGTGGATCCATAGGTGGATTATGAAAAATGCACATGCAATGACTCTAGATTTGTTGTTAGTGAAAAGAACACACATGCAATGACATCTGGTGGATCCATGTGTGGTCTCAAGAGAACACACATTTCAATGACACTGGTGGATCCATATGTGGTATGTGAAAAGAACACACATGCAATGACTCACAGTTGTTGTTTACTAAAGAACACACATGCAATGACACTGGGGATCCATAGGTGGATTGTGAAAATAGCACACATTTCAATGACTCTAGATGTTGTTAGTAAAAAGAACACACATGCAATGACACTTGTGGATCCATGTGTGGTCTCAGAAGAGAACACATATTTTAATGACACTAGTGGATCCATATGTGGTATGTGAAAAGAACACACATGAAATGATACTGGTTGTTGTTACTAAAAGAACACACATGCAATGACACTCGTGGATCCATATGTGGTTTGTGAAAAGAACACACATGCAATGACTGGTTGTTGTTACTAAAAAGAACACACATGCAATGACACTGGTGGATCCATAGGTGGTATGTGAATAGAACACACATTCAATGACACTGGTGGATCCATAGGTGGTATGTGATAATACACACAATGCAATGACTACGGTTGGTGTTACAAAAGAACACACATGAAATGACACTGGTGGATCCATAGGTGGATTGTGAAAAGAGCATGCAATGACACTTTGGTGGATCATATGTGGTATGTTGAAAGAACACACATGTAATGACTCTAGTTGTTGTTAGTGAAAAGAACACACATGCAATGACCTTTGGTGGATCCATTGTGGTCTCTGAAGAACACACATTTCAATGAAACCTTTGGATCCATATGTGGTATGTGAAAAGAACACACATGCAATGACTCTAGTTGTTGTTACTAAAAAGAACACACATGCAATCACCTTTGGTGGATCCATAGGTGGTATGTGAAAGAAAACACATTTTCCATGACTGGTTGTTGTTACTAAAAGAACACACATGCAATGACACTGGTGGATCCATAGCATAGGTGGATTGTGAAAAGAGCACACATGCAATGAAACTGGTGGATCCATATGTGGTGTTAGAAAAGAACACACATGCAATGACTCTGCTTGTTGTTAGTGAAAAGAACACACATGCAATGACACTAAGTGGATCCATGTGGTCTCTATAGAAGAAACACATTTCAATGACGATGGATCCACATGTGGTATGTGAAGAACACGTCTGATGACTTAACGCTGGTGGATATGTGTGGTACATGTGAAAAGAACACATATCAATGACTCGGTTGTTGTTTACTAAAAAGAACACGCATGCAATGACGCAGCGTGAATCCTAAAAAGAACACACATGCAATGACACGTGGATCCATGTGTGGTATGTGAAAAGAACACACATATCAATGACCTCTAGTGTTGTTACCAAAAAGAACACACATGCAATGACACTTGTGGATCGTGGATCCATAGGTGGATTGTGAAAAGAGCACACATGCAATGACACTGGTGGATCCATATGTGGTATGTGAAAAGAAGACATGCAATGACACAGTTGTTGTTAGTGAAAAGAACATACATGCAATGACATCTGGATCCATGTGGTCTCACGAGAGAACACACATTTCAATGACACTGGTGGATCCATATGTGGTATGTGAAAAGAACACACATGCAATGAATTACGGTTGTTGTTACTAAAAGAACACACATGCAATGACACTGTGGATCCATATGGTATGTGAAAGAACACACATTTCAATGACTCTGGTTGTTGTTACTAAAAAGAACACACATGCAATGACACTGGTGGATCCATGGGTGGATTGTGAAAGAGCACATGCAATGACACAGGTGGATCCATATGTGGTATTCGAAAAGAACACACATGCAATGACTCTCGTTGTTGTTAGTGAAAAGAACACACATGCAATGACACTGGTGGATCCATGTGTGGTCTCTAAGAAGAACACACATTTCAATGACACTTTGGTGGATCCATATGTGGTATGTGAAAAGAACACACATGCAATGACTCTGGTTGTTGTTACTAAAAAATAACACACATGCAATGACACTAGTGGATCCATATGTGGTATGTGAAAAGAACACACATTTCAATGACTCTGGTTGTTGTTACTAAAAGAACACACATGCAATTAGGTGTATAATGAAAAGAACATCAATGACTGTTGTAAAAGAACACACATGCAATGACACTGGTGAATCCATAGGTGGATTGTGAAAAGAGCACGCACATGCAATGACACTGGTGGATCGATATGTGGTATGTGAAAAGAACATACATGCAATGACTCAACGGTTGTTGTTAGTGAAAAGAACATACATGCAATGACACTGGTGGATCCATGTGGTCTCTGAAGAGAACACACATTTCAATGACATGGTGGATCCATATGGTATGTGAAAAGAACACACATGCAATGACTCTGGTTGTTGTTACTAAAAGTAAAAGATCACACATGCAATGACACTGGTGGATCCATATGTGGTATGTGAAAAGAACACACATGCAATGACTCGGGTTGTTGTTACTAAAAAAAGCACACCTGCAATGACAGCGGTGGATCCATAGGTGGATGTGAAAAGAAATGACACTGTGGATCCATATGTGGTATGTGAAAGAACACACATGCAATGACTCGTTGTTGTTAGTGAAAGAACACACATGCAATGACAGTGGATCCATAGGTGGTATGTGAAAAGAACACATATCAATGACACTGGATTATTGTTAAAAGAACACACATGCAATGACTGGATCCATAGGTGGATTGTGAAAAGATCACACATGCAATGACACTGTGGATCCATATGTGGTATGTGAAAAGAACACACATGCAATGACTCCAGTTGTTGTTAGTGAAAAGAACATACATGCAATGACACTCGTGGATCCATGTGTGGTCTCTCAAGAGAACACACATTTCAATGACACTGGTGGATCCATATGTGGTATGTGAAAAGAACACACATGCAATGACTCCGGTTGTTGTTACTGAAAAGAACACACATGTAATGACACTGGTGGATCCATCTGTGGTATCTGAAAAGAACACACATTTAATGACTATGTTGTTACTAAAAAGAACACATGCAATGACACGTGGATCAGCACACATTTACTGGTGGATCCATATGTGGTATGTGAAAAGAAGACACATGCAATGACTCTGGTTGTTGTTAGTGAAAACAACAGACATGCAATGACACTAGTGGATCCATGTGTGGTCTCTATAGAGGACACACAGTATTGTGAAAAGAACACACATGCAATGACACTTAGTGGATCCATATGTGGTATGTGAAAAGAACACACATGCTGATGACTCTAGTTGTTGTTAGTAAAAAAGAACACACATGCAATGACCATGCAATGACACTGTGGATCCATGTGGTATGTGTGAAACACACATGCAATGACTCGTTGTTGTTAGTGAAAGAACACACATGCAATGACACTGGTGGATCCATATGTGAGTCTCAAGAACACATATCAACAATTAGTGGATCCATATGTGGAAAGAACACACATGGTTAAAAAGAACACACATGCAATGACACTGGTGGATCCATATGTGGTATGTGAAAGAACACACATTTCAATGACTCTAGCTTGTTGTAGAAAGAACACACATGTAATGACACTGGTGGATCCATGTGTGGACTCTGAAAAGAGCACACATGCAATGACACTGGTGGATCCATATGTGGTATGTGAAAAGAACACACATGCAATGACACTGTGGATCCATGTGTGGATTGTGAAGCACACATGCAATGACACTGTGGATCCATATGTGGTATGTGAAAAGAACACACATGCAATGACTTCTAGGTTGTTAGTAAAAAGAACACATGCAATAGACACTGTGGATCCATAGGTGGTATGTGAAAAAGAACACATGCAATGACTCTAGGATCCATATGAGAACACACATCATGACAGTGGTTATATGTTATGTGAAAAGAACACACATGCAATGACACTAGTGGATCCATATGTGTGGATTGTAAAAGAACACACACATTGCAATGACACTGTGGATCCATATGTGGTATGTGAAAAGAACACACATGCAATGACACTGTGGACTTGTTGTTCCACAAAAGAACACACATGCAATGACACTGGTGGATCCATATGTGGTATGTGAAAAGAACACATTTCAATGACTCTGGTTGTTGTTACTAAAAGAACACACATGCAATGACACTGTGGGTGCCAATGTGGTGGATCCATATGTGTGGTATGTGAAAAGTGTTGTTACTAAAAGAACACACACGCGTAATGATACTGGTGGATCCATATGTGGTATGTGAAAAGAAACACACATGCAATGACTCTTGTTGTTAGTGAAAGAACATACATGCAATGACACCAGTGGATCCATGTGGTCTCAGAAGAGAACACACATTTCAATGACACTAGTGGATCCATGTGGTATGTGAAAAGAACACACATGCAATGAGTGGGATGTTGTTGTTACTACAAAAGAACACACATGCAATGACACCGGGTGGATCAGTGTGGATATGTGAAAAGAACACACATGCAATGACTCGTTGTTGTTAGTAAAGAACACACATGCAATGACACTTGTGGATCCATGTGGTCTCTGAAGAGAACACATTTCAATGACACTAGTGGATCCATATGTGGTATGTGAAAAGAACACATGCAATGATACTCTGGTTGTTGTTACTAAAAGAACACACATGCAATGACACCGGTGGATCCATATGTGGTATGTGAAAAAGAACACACATGCAATGACTCGTTGTTGTTACTAAAAAGAACACACATGCAATGACACTGGTGGATCCATAGGTGGTATGTGAAAAGAACACACATTTGCAATGACATGGTGGATCCATAGGTGGTATGAAAGAACACACATTTCAATGACATCAGGATTTGTTGTTACTAAAAGAACACACATGCAATGACACTGTGGATCCATAGGTGGATTGTGAAAAGAGCACACATGCAATGACACTGGTGGATCCATAGTGGTATGTGAAAGAACACACATGCAATGACCTAGTTGTTGTTAGTGAAAAGAACACACATGCAATGACATCAGGATCATGTGTGGTCTCCAAAGAGAACACACATTTCAATGACATCTGTGGATCCATATGTGGTATGTGAAAAGAACACACATGCAATGACTCTGGTTGTTGTTAGTAAAAAGAACACACATGAAATGACACTGGTGGATCCATAGGTGGTATATGAAAAGAACACACATTTCAATGACTCTCGTATTTGTTACAAAAGAACACACATGCAATGACAGGTGGATCCATAGGTGGATTGTGAAAAGAGCACACATGCAATGACACTGGTGGATCCATATGTGGTGTTAAAAGAACACACATGCAATGACTCTAGTTGTCATGTAGTGAAAAGAACACACATGCAATGACATTTGGTGGATCCATGTGGTGTGGTCTCTATAGAGAACACACATTCAATGACACTGGTGGATCCATGTGGTATGTGAAGAACACACACATGCAATGACACTGGTGGATCCATATGTGGTATGTGAAAAGAACACACATGCAATGACTCACGGTTGTTGTTACTAAAAGAACACACATGCAATGACACTTCAGGATCCATGGGTGGATTGTGAAAAGAGCACACATTTCAATGACACTGTGGATCCATATGTGGTAATGTGAAAAGAACACACATGCAATGACACCGTGGATCCATAGTTAGTATTGTGAAAAGAACACACATGCAATGACACATGGTGGATCCATATGTGGTATTGAAAGAACACACATGACTTAGCTTGTTAAAAGAACACACATGCAATGACACTGTGGATCCATGTGTGGCCTCCGGCAGTTGTACATTTCAATGATAATCGTGGATCATATGTGGTATGTGTGAAAAGAACACACATGCAATGACTCACGGTCCATGTTGGATACTAAAAGAACACACATGCAATGACACCGGTGGATCCATATGTGGTATGTAAAGAACACACATATGTGAACAGAACAGTTGCTGTTACTAAAAAAGAACACACATGCAATGACACCGGTGGATCCATAGGTGACTGCAAGATCACATGCAACGACACTGGGTGTTGTATGAAAAGAGCACATGCAATGACCACTGTGGATCCATATGGTATGTGAAAAAGAACACACATGCAATGACTCTGGTTGTTGTTAGTGAAAAGAACACATCTTGATGATATCTGGATCTATGTGTGGTCTCTGAAGAGAACACACACATTTCAATGACACTGGTGGATCCATAGGTGGTATGAGAAAAGAACACACATGCAATGACTCTAGTTGTTAATACAAAGAACACACATGCAATGACACCGGTGGATCCATAGGTGGTATGTGAAGAGAACACACATTTCAATGGACTCGTTGTTGTTATTAAAAAGAACACACATGCAATGACACTGGTGGATCCATAGGTGGATTGTGAAAAGAGCACACATGCAATGACACCGGTGGATCCATATATGGTATGTGAAAAGAACACACATGAAATGACTCGTTGTTGTTAGTGGAAAAGAACACACATGCAATGACACTGTGGATCCATGTGGTCTTGTGAAGAGAACACACATTTCAATGACACCGGTGGATCCATATGTGGTATGTGAAAAGAACACACATGCAATGACTCCTTGTTGTTACTAAAAAGAACACATGCAATGACACTTGTGGATCCATATGTGGTATGTGAAAAGAACATACATGCAATGACTCGTGTTGTTACTAAAAGAACACACATGCAATGACACTGTGGGATCCATGTGGTATGTGAAAAGAACACACATCAATGACACTGGTGGATCCATATGTGGTATGTGAAAAGAACACACATGCAATGACACTGTGGATCCATAGGTGGATTGTGAAAGATCACACATGCAATGACACCTGTGGATCCATATGTGGTATGTGAAAAGAACACACATGCAATGACTCCAATTGTTGTTAGTGAAAAGAACACACATGCAATGACAAGAACACACATGCAATGACACTGTGGATCCATAGGTGGTATGTGAAAAAGAACACACATTTCAATGACTCTGGTTGTTGTTACTAAAAAGAACACACATGCAATGACACTGGTGGATCCATAGGTGGATTGTGAAAGAACACACATGCAATGACACTGTGGATCCATATGTGGTATGTGAAAGAACACACATGCAATGACTCCATAGTTGTTGTTAGTGAAAGAACATACATGCAATGACACTCGTGGATCCATATGTGGTATGTTAAAAGAACACACATGCAATGACACTGGTGGATCCATATGTAGGTGTGAAAACACACATGCAATGACTACTAGGTAGTTGTTACTAAAAGAACACACATGCAATGACACTGGTGGATCCATATGTGGTATGTGAAAAGAACACACATGCAATGACTCTGGATCATAGGTGGGAAAAAGAACACACATACAATGACACTGGTGGATCCATATGTGGTATGTGAAAGACACACATGCAATGACTTGCAGTTGTTGTTAGTAAAAAGAACATACATGCAATGACACTTGTGGATCCATGTGTGGTTCTCAAGAGAACACACATTTCAATGACACTTAGTGGATCCATATGTGGTATGTGAAAAGAACACACATGCAATGACACTGGTGGATCCATGTGATTTGTACTAAAAGAACACATGCAATGACACCTGTGGATCCATATGGTATGTGAAAAGAACACACATTTCAATGACTCTAGTTGTTGTTACACTTAAAAGAACACACATGCAATGACACTGGTGGATCCATAGGTGGATTGTGAAAAGAGCACACAATGACACTAGTATCGGTGTTATGTGAAAAGAACACACATGCAATGACTATCCAAGAACACATGCAATGACATCAGGATCCATGTGTGGTCTCTGAAGAGAACACACATTTCAATGTGACACTGTGGATCCATATGTGGTATGTGAAAAGAACACACATGCAATGACTCAGCTTGTTGTTATTAAAAAGAACACACATGCAATGACACTGGTGGATCCATAGGTGGTATGTGAAAAGCACATACATTTCAATGACTCTGTGGATGTTACTATGTGAAAGAACACACATGCAATGACACTGGTGGGTCCATATGTGACAGAAAAGAGCACATGCAATGACACCTGTGGATCCATATGTGGTATGTGAAAAGAACACACATGCAATGACTCCTAGTTGTTGTTAGTGAAAAGAACATACATGCAATGACATCAGGGATCCATGTGTGGTCTCTGAAGAGAACACACATTTCAATGACACTGTGGATCCATATGTGGTATGTGAAAAGAACACACATGCAATGACTCTAGTTGTTGTTACTAAAAAGAACACACATGCAATGACACATTGGTGGATCCATAGGTGGTACATGTGAAAAGAACAACACATTTCAATGACTCTTGGTTGTTGCTAAAAAGAACACACATGCAATGACACTGTGGATCCATAGGTGGATTGTGAAAAGAGCACACATGCACGACACTGGTGGATCCATATGTGGTATGTGAAAAGAACACACATGCAATCGACTCCTGGTTGTTGTTAGTGAAAAGAACATACATGCAATGACATCTTAGGATCCATGTGTGGTCTCAAGAGAAACACACATTTCAATGACACTGGTGGATCCAGGTATGGTATGTGAAAAGAACACACATGCAATGACTCTGGTTGTTGTTACTAAAAAGAACACACATGCAATGACACCGGTGGATCCATAGTGGTATGTGAAAAGAACACACATGCAATGACTCTAGTTGTTGTTAGTGAAAAGAACACATGCAATGACACTGGTGGATCCACATGTGGTATGTGAAGAGAACACACATTTCAATGACACTGGACTATATGTGATATGTGAAAAGAACACACATGCAATGACACCGTGATCCACAGGTGGATTGTGAAAAGAGCACACATGTAATGACACTGGTGTGGATCCATATGTGGTATGTGAAAAGAACACACATGCAATGACTCCAATTGTTATTAAAAAAGAACACACATGCAATGACACCGGTGGATCCATAGGAATGTGAAAAGAACACACATTTCAATGACTCGTTGTTGTTACTAAAAAAGAACACACATGCAATGACACCGGTGGATCCATAGGTGGATTGTGAAAACATGCATGACACCATGGATCCATATGTGTATGTGAAAGAACACACACATGCAATGACTGAAAAGGTGTTGCTAGTGAAAAGAACATACATGCAATGACATCAGGTCCATGTGTGGTCTCGAAGAGAACACATTTCAATGACACTGTGATCCATATGTGGTATGTGAAAAGAAACACACATGCAATGACTCAAGTTGTTGTTACTAAAAGAACACACATGCAATGACACCTGTGGATCCAGGTGGTATGTGAAAAGAACACACATTTCAATGACTTGGTTGTTGTTACTAAAAAAGAACACACATGCAATGACACACTGTGGATCCATAGGTGGATTGTGAAAAGAGCACACATGCAATGACACTGGTGGATCCATAGGCGTGGTATGTGAAAAGAACACACATGTAATGACTCTGCTTGTTGTTAGTGAAAAGAACATACATGCAATGACACTGGTGGATCCATGTGTGGTCTCCAAGAGAACACACATTTCAATGACACCTGTGGATCCATATGTGGTATGTGAAAAGAACACACATGCAATGACTCTGGTTGTTGTTACTAAAAGAACACACATGCAATGACACTGGTGGATCCATAGGTAATGTGAAAAGAACACACATTTCAATGACTCTAGTTGTTGCTATATTTAAAAGAAGAACACACATGCAATGACACACTGTGGATCCATAGGTGGATTGTGAAAAGAGCACACATGCAATGACACTGGTGGATCCATATGGTATGTGAAAAGAGCACACATGCAATGACACTGGTGGATCCATATGTGGTATGTGAAAAGAACACACATGCAATGACTCCTATGTTGTTAGTGAAAAGAACACATGCAATGACACTGTGGATCCATGTGTGGTCTTCAAAAGAACACACATGCAATGACACTGTGGATCCATATGTATGTGAAAAGAACACACATGCAATGACATCGGTTCCATGTGGTCTCAAAAGAACACACATCCAATGACACTAGTGGATCCATAGGTGGTATGTGAAAAGAACACACATTTAATGACTTTGTTGTTACTAAAAGAACACACATGCAATGACACTGTGGATCCATAGGTGGTGGATTTCAAAGAACACACATTTCAATGACTCGTTGTTGTTACTAAAAGAGCACACATGCAATGACACTGTGGATCCATAGGTGGTATGTGAAAAGAACACACATGCAATGACTCCATTTGTTGTTAGTGAAAGAACACACATGCAATGACATCAGGATCCATGTGTGGTCTTAAGAGAACACACATTTCAATGACACTGTGGATCCATGTGTATGTGAAAAGAACACACATGCAATGACTCTGGTTGTTGTTACCAAAAGAACACACATGCAATGGGATCCATAGGTGAAAAGAACACACATATGACACCTGTGGATCCATATGTGGTATGTGAAAAGAACACACATGCAATGACTCAGCTGTTGTTAGTGAAAAGAACATACATGCAATGACACTGGTGGATCCATAGGTGGATTGTGAAAAGAAAAGAACACACATGCAATGACACTGTGGATCCATATGTGGTATGTGAAAGACACACATGCAATGACTCTGGTTGTTGTTAGTGAAAAAGAACACACATGCAATGACACTGGTGGGATCCATGTGTGGTCTCAAAAAGAACACACATTTCAATGACACTAGTGGATCCATATGGTATGTGAAAGAACACACATTAAAATGACTTGGTTGTTGTTACTAAAAGAACACACATGCAATGACACTGTGTGGATCCATAGGTGGATTGTGAAAAGAGCACACATTTCAATGACTCTAGTTGTTGTTAGTAAAAGAACACACATGCACAATGACATTGGTGGATCCATGTGTGGGAAAGAGCACACATGCAATGACACTGGTGGGATCCATATGGTATGTGAAAAGAACACACATGCAATGACCCTTGTTAAGTTAAAAGAACATACATGCAATGACATCAAGGGATCCATGTGGTCTGTGAAAGAACATATGCAATCAGGATCCATATATGGTATGTGAAAAGAACACATAATGACTTGGTTGTTTAGCCAAAAAGAACATGCAATGACACTGTGGATCATATGTGGTAATGTAGCAAGAACACACATTTCAATGATGCTCGTTGTTGTTACTAAAATGACACTAGTGGATCCATAGGTGATTGTGAAAAGAACACACATGCAATGACTCCATATGTATGTGAAAAGAACACATGCAATGACACCGGTGGATCCATATGTGGTATGTGAAAAGAACACACATTTCAATGACTCCAATTGTTGTTAGTTAAAAGAACATACATGCAATGACATCGGTGGATCCATGTGTGGTCTCTCAAGAGAAACACACATTTCAATGACACTAAGGGATCCATATGTGGTATGTGAAAAAGAACACACATGCAATGACCCGTTGTTGTTACTAAAAGAACACACATGCAAATGACACCGGTGGATCCATAGGTGTATGTAAGCAACACACATGCAATGACTCTGGGTTGTTAGTGAAAAGAACACACAGTAATGACACGGATCCATGTGATGTGAAAAGAGAACATACATGCAATGACATTGGTGGATCCATTTGTGGTATGTGAACAGAACACCCATGCAAAGACTCTGGTTGTTAGTGAACAGAGCACACATGCAATGACACTGGTGGATCCATGTGTGGTCTCTCAAAGAGAACACATTTCAATGACACTGTGGATCCATATGTGGTACTGAAAAAGAACAGCTACATGCAATGACAGATCCATATGTTGTTACTAAAAAGAACACACATGCAATGACACCGTGGATCCATATGTGGTATGTGAAAAGAACACACATGGAATGACTTGCTAGTTACAGCTACTAAAAAGAACATACATGCAATGACACTGTGGATCCATAGGTGGATTTGCGAAAAGAGCACACATGCAATGACTCGTGGATCCACTGTGTGGTATGTGAAAAGAACACACATGCAATGACTTTGGTTGTTGTTAGTGAAAAGAAGCAGACATGCAATGACACTGTGGATCTGTGGTCTCTTGAAGAGAACACACATTTCAATGACACCTGTGGATCCATATGTGGTATGTGAAAAGAACACACATATGAAATGACTCAATGTTACTAAAAAGAACACACATGTAATGACATCAGATCATTAGGTAGAAAAAAACATCATTTTAATGACTCTGTTGTTGTTAAAAAAGAACACACATGCAATGACACACTGGTGGATCCATAGGTGGTATTGTGAAAAGAAATACACACATGCAATGACTAAAAAGAATGGCTAATAAAACGACACTGGTGGATCCATATGGTATGTGAAAAGAACACACATGCAATGACTCCAGCTTGTTGTTAGTGAAAAGAACATACATGCAATGACATCAGGATCCATGTGGTCTCCAAGAACACACATTGCAATGACACTGTGGATCCAGGTGTGGTATGTGAAAAGAACACACATGCAATGACACTGTGGATCCATATGTGGTATGTGAAAAGAACACACATTCAATGACTCTGGGTTGTTACTAAAAAGAACACACATGCAATGACACTGGTGGATCCATGGTGGTATGTGAAAAGAGCACACATGCAATGACACGAAAGATTGTTTGTTGTTACTAAAAGAACACACATGCAATGACACTAGTGGATCCATAGGTGATATGGGAGTGCATAGAACACACATGCAATGACTCTCTTGTTGTTGTGAAAAGAACACACATGCAATGACACTGGTGGATCCATGTGGTCTCGAAGAGAGAACACATTTCAATGACACTGTGGATCCATATGTGGTATGTGAAAAGAACACACATGCATGACTCAGTTGTTGTTACTAAAAGAACACACATGCAATGACACTGTGGATCCATAGGTGTTGTGAAAAGAACACACATTTCAATGACTCTGGTTGATCCATATGTTACAGGTGAAAAGAACACACATGCATGACACTTGGATCCGTTTTACTAAGAGAACACACATGCAATGACACTGCTGTGAAAAGAAACACACAACATGCAATGACACCGTGGATCCATATGTGGTATGTGAAAAGAACACACATGCAATGACTCGGGTTGTTGTTACTAAAAGAACACACATGCAATGACACCGGTGGATCCATAGGTGGTGTGAAAAGAACACACATTTCAATGACTCGTTGTTGTTACTAAAAGAACACACATGCAATGACACTAGTGGATCCATAGGTGGATTGTGAAAGAGCACACATGCAATGACACTAGTGGATCCATATGTGGTATGTGAAAAGAACACACATGCAATGACCTCATTGTTGTTTAGTGAAAAGAACACACATGCAATGACACTGGTGGATCCATGTGTGGTCTCTCAAGAGAACACACATGCAATGACACTGTGGATCCATGTATGTGAAAAGAACACACATTTCAATGACACTGTGGATCCATATGTGGTATGTGGAAAAGAACACACATGTGCAATGACTTAGTTATAGTTACTAAAAGAACACACATGCAATGACATCGGTGGATCCATGTGGTCTTCCAAAAGAGCATGCAATGACACCTGTGGATCCATGTGTGGTATGTGAAAAGAACACACATTTTCAATGACATCAGATCCATAGGTGGTATGAGAAGAACAATCATGAAATGACCTGCTTGTTGTTAAGTTAAAAGAACACACATGCAATGACACTGGTGGATCCATAGGTGGATTGTGAAAAGAGCACACATGCAATGACACCGTGGATCCATATGTGGTATGTGAAAAGAACACACATGCAATGACTCCAAATATTGTTAGTGAAAAGAACATACATGCAATGACATCAGGATCCATGTGTGGTCTCTCAAGAGAACACACATTTCAATGACACTGGTGGATCCATGTGGTGATGTGAAAAGAACACACATGCAATGACTCGGGTTGTTTTTTACTAAAAGAACACACATGCAATGACACTGTGGATCCATAGGTGGTATGTGAAAAGAACACACATTTCAATGACTTCGTGCTGTTGTTACTAAAAAGAACACACATGCAATGACACTAGTGGATCCATATAGGTGATTGTGAAAAGAGACACATGTAATGACACTGGTGGATCCATATGTGGTATGTGAAAGAACACACATGCAATGACTCTAGTTGATCCATATTTGTTAATGAAAAGAACACACATGCAATGACACTGTGGATCCATATGTGGTATGTGAAAAAGAGAACACATGCAATGACTCGGTTGTTGTTAAAAAGAACACACATGTAATGACACAGGATCCATGTGTGTCTAGAAGAGAACACACATTTCAATGACATCCGTGGATCCATATGTGGTATATGTGAAAAGAACACACATGCAATGACATCAGGGATCCATATGGCTGTGAAAAGAACACACATGCAATGACTCTTTGGTTGTTACTAAAAAGAACACACATGCAATGACATTGCTGGATCCATAGTGGATTTCAGAAGAGAACACACACATGCAATGACACGTGCATCCATAGGTGGTGTGAAAAGAAAGACACACATGCAATGACACTTGTTGTTAGCAGTAAAAGAACACACATGTAATGACACTATGGATCTATAGGTGGATTTAACAGAGCACATGCAATGACACTGGTGGATCCATGTAGGTATGTGAAAAGAACACACATTTCAATGACTCCGCCAGCATACTCTAAAAGAACATACATGTAATGACATCAGGATCCATGTGGTCTGTGAAAAGAGAACACACATTTAATGACACCGTGGATCCATATGTGGTATGTGAAAAGAACACACATGCAATGACTCCTGGTTGCCATGTTACTTAAAAGAACACATGCAATGACACTCAGGATCCATATGTGGTATGTGAGAGAACACACATGCAATGACTCGTTGTTGTTAGTGAAAAGAACACATGCAATGACACGGTGGGATCCATAGGTGGATCTTCAAGAAAGAGCACACATTTCAATGACACTGTGGATCCATATGTGGTATGTGAAAAGAACACATGCAATGACTCAGCTGTTGTTAGTGAAAAGAACACACATGCAATGACACCGGTGGATCCATAGGTGGCAGAAAGAGAACACACGCTAATGACACCGTGGATTCATATGTATGAAAAGAACACACATGCAATGACTCATGTGTTGTTAAAAAGAACACACATGCAATGACACTGTGGATCCATATGTGGCCCTGAAAAGAACACACATGCAATGACTCGTGGACACATGTGGTTTCACGTAAAAAGAACACATGCAATGACACTGTGAATCCATAGGTGGTATGTGAAAAGAACACATTTTGCAATGACTCTGGTTGTTGTTTACTAAAAAGAACACACATGCAATGACACTGTGGGATCCATAGGTGGTATGTGAAAAGAACACACATGCAATGACACTGTGGATCCATAGGTGGATTGAAAAAGAGCACACATGCAATGACACTGGTGATCCATATGTATGTGAAAAGAACACACATGCAATGACTCCATAGTTGCTAGTGAAAAGAACATACATGCAATGACACCTGTGGATCCATGTGGTCTCTCGAAGAGAACACACATTTAATGACACTGTGATCTATATGTGGTGTATGAAAAGAACACACATGCAATGACATTCTCAGTTGTGTGTTTACTAAAAGAATACACATGGAATGACAATCAGGATCCATAGGTGGTATAGAAAAGAACACATGCAATGATCTCGGTGGATTGTTGTTAGTAAAAAGAACACACATGCAATGACACCTGTGGATCCCATATGTGGATTGTGAAAAGAACACATGCAATGACACTGTGGATCCATGTGTATGTGAAAGAACACACATGCAAATGACTCTAGTTGTTGTTAGTAAAAAGAACACACATGCAATGACACCAGATCCCCGTAAAGTGGTCTCAAGAACACACATGCAATGACCCCTGGTTGTTGTTAGTGAAAAGAACACACATGCAATGACACTGTGGATCCATAGGTGGATTGTGAAGTAGAACACATTTAAATGGATCACCTATGGATCCATATGTAAAAGAAATACACATGCAATGTAATGACACTGGTGGATCTATAGTGTGGTTAAAAAGAGAACACATGTGCAATGACTTCAAGTTGTTGTTACCTAAAAGAAACACATGCAATGACACTGGTGGATCCATATGTATGTGAAAGAACACATGCATGACTGTTGTTGTTACTAAAAAGAACACACATGCAATGACACTGTGGATCCATAGGTGGTGGTGTGAAAAGAACACACATGCAATGACACCGGTTGGTTGTTAGTAAAAAGAACATACATGCAATGACACTAGTGGATCCATAGGTGGATTGTGAAAGATCACACATGCAATGACACTGGTGGATCCATATGTGGTTATGTGAAAAGAACACATGCAATGACTCCAATTGTTGTTAGTGAAAAGAACATACATGCAATGACATCAGGATCCATGTGTGGTCTTGTCAAAGAGAACACACATTTCACGACACTGTGGATCCATATGTGGTATGTGAAAAGAACATGCAATGACTTCAGTCAAAAAACACATGCATGGACACGTGGATCCATATGTGGTAAGTGAAAGAACACACATTTCAATGACTGTTGTTGTTAGTGAAAAGAACACACATGCAATGACACCTGGTGGATCCATAGGTGCATTCTCAAAAGAGCACACATTCAATGACACCGGTGGATCCATATGTGGTATGTGAAAAGAACACACATGCAATGACTCTAGTTGTTACTAAAAAGAACACACATGCAATGACATCAGGTCCATATGAAAAGAACACAGAATCATCAGGATCCATGTGTGTATGTGAAAGAACACACATTTCAATGACACTATTGGATCTTGTGGTACGGAAAAGACCACACATGCAATGACACTGGTGGACTCCATAGGTGGATGTCAGAAAAACACATGCAATGACTCTCCATGTTGTTAGTGGCAGATTATCTATGCAATGACACTAGGACCCATATGTGGTATGTGTGAAAAGAACACACATTTCAATGACACTTAGGATCCATATGTGGTTAGTAAAAGAACACACATGCAATGACACTGGTTGATCTCAAGTAGTGGTCTCTCAAAAGAACAGCCACATGCAATGACACTGTGGATCCATATGTGGTCCTCAAAGAACACATGCAACATTTCCCAGTTGTTGTTAGCAGAAGAACATACATGACACCGTAATCAGGGGATACATGTGGTATGTGAAAAGAACACATACACATGCAATGACACCGTGGATCCATATGTGGTATGCGAAAAGAACACACATGCAATGACTCGTTGTTAAGCGCTAAAAGAACACACATGCAATGACACTGTGGATCCATAGGTGGTAAGGGTGGAAAAGAAATACACATACTGCAATTACTCGGTTGTTGTTACTAAAAAGAACACACATGCACACACATGCATGACACTAGTGGATCCATATGTGGATTGTGAAAAGAACACACATGCAATGACACCGGGTGGATCCATATGTATGGGGAAAAGAACAAATATGAAAATGACTCAGCTTGTTGTTAGTGAAAAGAACACACATGCAATGACACTGCTGGATCCATGTGTGGTCTCTAAAGAAGAACACACATTTCAATGACACCGGTGGATCCATATGTGGTGGTGAAAAGAACACACATAAAATGACTCTGGGTTGTTGTTACTAAAAGAACACGTATGCAATAACACCGGTGGATCCATAGGTGATTGTAGAAAAGAACACACATGCAATGACACTGTGGATCCATATGTGGTATGTGAAAAGAACACACATGCAATGACTCATGAGTGAAAAGAACACATGCAATGACACTGGTGGATCCATGTGGTCTCAAGAAAAACACACACATTCCAATGACACTGTGGATCCATATGGTATGGAAAAGAACACACATGCAATGACTCGGGGTTGTCGTTACTAAAAGAACATGTATGCAATGACATCGGTGGATCCATATGTGGTATGTGAAAAGAACATTAATGGCAATCACTATGCTTTTACTAAAAGAACACACATGCAATACACACTGTGATCCATAGGTGGTATGTGCGAAAAGAACACACATTTCAATGACTCTGGGATTGTTGTTACCAAAAGAACACACATGTAATGACAATCGTGGATCCATAGGTGGATCGTGAAAAGAACAGAAAAAAGCAAACACACATGCAAATACACAATAGGTGGATCCATATGTGGTATGTGAAAAGAACACACATGCAATGACTCCAAGTGTTGTTAGTGAAAAGAACATACATGCAATGACATCAGGGATCCACATGTGTGGTCTCTCAAGAGAACACACATTGCTTGAAAAAGAACACACATTTCAATGACACTGTGGATCCATATGTGGTATGTGAAAAGAACACACATGCAATGACTCCGGTATGTTGTATACTAAAAGAACACACATGCAATGACACCGGTGGATCCATAGGTGGTATGTGAAAAGAACACTACATTTCGGCTGACTGTTGTTGAAACGAACACACAGCGTAATGACATTGGTGGATCTATGTGTAGTTTCAAGAGAACACACATTCATGCAATGACACTCAGTGTGGATCCATAGCTGAAAAGAACAAAACATGCAATGATTCCGGTTGTTGTTACTAAAAACCATCACACATGCAATGACACCTAGTGATCCATATGTGTGATTGTGAAAAGAGCACACATGCAATGACACTAGTGGATCCATATGTGGTATGTGAAAAGAAACACACATGAAATGACTCTAGTTGTTGTTAGTAAAAGAACACATGCAATGACCTCAGGATCCAACCATGTGTGGTCTTCAAGAGAACACACATTTTGGATCCATATGTGGTAGTGAAAAGAACACACATGCAATGACTCCATATGTGGTATGTGAAAGAACACACATGCATGACTCGTTGATCCATAGTTAATAAAAGAACACACATTGCAATGAGACATCTAGTGGATCCATGTGTGGTATGAAAAGAACACACATTTCAATGACTCGCTATGTTAGTAAAAAGAACACACATGCAATGACACCTGTGGATCCATAGGTGGATTGTGAAAAGAGCTACACATTCTAATGACACTGGTGGATCCATATGTGGTATGTGAAAAGAAATAGGAAAATGACTCCAGCTTGTTGTTAGTGAAAAGAACACATGCAATGACACTGTGGGGATCCATGTGTGGTCTCTCAAGAGAGAATACACATTTCATAATGACACTGGTGGATCCATATGTGGTATGTGAAAAGAACACACATGCAATGACTCTGGTTGTTGTTACTAAAAAAGAACACACATGCAATGACACTGTGGATCCATAGGTGGTATGTGAAAAGAATAACACATTTCAATGACTGTCACAGCATTAAAAAAGAACACATGCAATGACACCTGTGGATCCATAGGTGGTATGTAGTAAAGGACACACATTGCAATGTTCTGTTGTTGTTACTAAAAAGAACACACATGCAATGACACTGTGGGATCCATAGGTGGATTGTGAAAAGAGCACACATGCAATGACACTGTGGATCCATATGTGGTATGTGAAAAGAACACACATGCAATGACTGCTGCTTGTTAGTGTAGAAAGAACATACATGCACGATGACTGAGGGATCCATGTGTGGTCTCTGAAGAGAACACATTTCAATGACACTGTGGATCTATTATGTGGTATGTGCGAAAAGAACACACACATGCAATGACTCTGGTGGATCCATAGGTGTTGCTACTAAAAGAACACACATGCAATGACACTGGTGGGATCCATATAGGTGGTATGTGAAAAGAACACACATTTCAATGACACTAGTTAAGTTGTTACTAAAAAGAACACACATGCAATGACACCGGTGGATCCACAGGATTGTAGAGCAACACATCCAATGACACTGTGGATCCATATGTGGTATGTAAAAGAACACACATGCAATGACTCCAGTTGTTTAGTGAAAAAGAACACACATGCAATGACACTCAGGATCCATGTGTGGTCTCCTAATATTTCATCGACATCAGAATCCAGATATGGTAAGGTGAAAAGAAATACACTAAAAAGAACACACATTTCAATGACACTAGGATCCTGTGATTTACAGGTGGGTGAAAAGAACAAACAATGTCATACTTGCAGGATCCATAGGTGGTATGTGAAAAGAACACACATGCAATGACCAATGACACTGCGGATCCATATGTGGTATGTGAAAAGAACACACATGCAATGACCCCAGTTGTTGTTAGTAAAAAGAACACACATGTAATGGTCAACACTGTGGATCCATAGGTGGATTGTGAAAAGAACACACATGCAATGACACTGGTGGATCCATATGTGGTATGTGAAAGAACACAAAGGTGAAAAGAACACACATGCAATGACTCACTGTGGATCCATATGTGGTAGTGAAAAGAACACATGCAATGTACCAGGATCCATGTGGTCTCTAAGAGAACACACATTTCAATGACACTAGTCGATCCATATGTGGTATGTGAAAAGAACACACATGCAATGACTCAAGTTGTCTAAAAAGAACACACATGCAATGACACTATGTATCCATAGGGTGGTCTTCAAGAAATACACATTTGCAATGACTTGTTTGTTGTTACAAAAAAGACACATGCAATGACACTGTGGATCCAGTGGATTGTGAAGAGATCACACATGCAATGACACTGGTGGGATCCATATGTGGTATGTGTTAGTAAAAGAACACACATGCAATGACTGTTGTTTTACTAAAAGAACACACATGCAATGACACTGTGGATTCATGTGTGGTCTCTAAAGAGAATACATTTTAACACACACTGTGGATCCATATAGGTGGTATGTGTGAAAAGAACACACATTTGAATGACTCTGGTTGTTGTTACTAAAAAGAACACACATGCAATGAATAACACTATGGATCCATAGTGGTATTGTGTGAAAAACACACTGGGATGACTCTCAAGTTATTGCTAACAAGAATAAAAGATGGGCCGACACTAGTGGATCCATATGTGGAGTGAAAAGAGCACACATGCAATGACAATCGGTGGATCCATATGTATGTGAAAAGGACAGACATTGGTAAATGTCTCCGGTTGTTGCTACTAAAAGGAAACACATGCAATGGTGGATCCAGCTTGTTACAGGTAGTGAAAAGAATACACATGCAATGACACCGGTTCACATGCATGACACGGATCCATGTGTAGTCTCTCAAGAGAACACAATACATTTCAATGACACTGTGGATCCATATGTGGTATGTGAAAAAGAACACATGCAATGTGACCGTTGTTGTAACTAAAAGAACACACATGCAATGACACCTGTGGATCCATAGGTGGTATGAAAAGAACACACATTTCAATGACTTTAGTTGTTGTTACTAAAAGAACACACATGCAATGACAATCGTGGATCCATAGGTGGATTGTGAAAGAGCACACATGCAATGACACACGGTGGATCCATATGGTATGTGAAAAGAACACACATGCAATGACCTGGTTGTTGTTAGAAAAAGAACACACATCCAATGATGACTGGATCCATGTGTGTGGTCTCCGAAGAGAACACACATTTCAATGACATCTAGTGGATCCATATGTGGTATGTGAAAAGAACACACATGCAATGACTCGTTGTTGAGCAGCATTACTAAAAGAAACACACATGCAATGACACTGTGATCCATAGGTGGATCAGAAAAGAGCACACATGCAATGACACTGTGGATCCATATGTGGTATTTGGAAAAGAACAAACATTTCAATTGCTCGTCGTTGTTACTAAAAATAATACATGTAATGACACTGGTGGATCCATATAGGTGGATTGTGAAAAAGATCACACATGCAATGACACCGGTGATCCATAGGTATTCAAAAAGAACACACATTTCAAATGACTCGTCACAGTTACTAAAATATCACACATGCAATGAAACTGTGGATCCATAGGTGGTATGTGAAAAGAACACACATCAATGACTCTACAGCTGCCATTAGTTAGAAAAGAACACATGCATGACACTGGTTGATCCATGGGTGATCAGAAAAGACATATGCAATGACACCTGTGGATCCATATGTGGTATGTGAAAAGAACACACATGCAAATGGCCCCCTGCTGTTGTCAAGAAAGATTGAAAAGAACACACATGCAATGACACTGGTGGATCCATGTGGTCTCTAAAGAGAACACACATTTCAATGACACTGTGGATCCATATGTGGTATGTGAAAAGAACACACATGCAATGACTCAGTTAAGTCATGTTAGCTAAAAAGAACACATATGCAATGTAGATAACTAGGCAGGTGAAAAGAACACACATTCCAATGACTCTAGGTGGATTGGGTGAAAAGAGCACACATGCACGACACCGGGTGGATCCATATGTAGATGGGGAGAAGAAAAGTCATGAAATGACTCTCCGTTGTTGTTACTAAAAGAACACATGCAATGACACCAGGTGTGGATCCATGTGTGGCCAAAAGAGCACCATGCAATGACACTGTGATCCATATGTGGTATGAAAGAAATTGCTGCAATGACTCCATTTGTTGTTAGTGAATCAAAGAACACACATGCAATGACACTCATGGATCCATGTGGTCTCCTAAGAGAACACACATTGCAATGACACCGGGTGGATCCATGGTCCTGTGAAAAGAATGCACATGCAATGACACTGTGATCCGGGTTGTTGTTACTAAAAAGAACACACACGTGCAATGACAGGATCCATAGGTGGTATGTGAAAAGAACAACACACTTCCCAATGACTCTACCATGTTACTAAAAAGAACACATATGCAATGACACTCATGGATCCATAGGTGGATTGTGAAAGAGCACACATGCAATGACATCGGGTGGGATCCATATGTGGTATGTGAAAAGAACACACATGCAGCCTACTTGTTGTTAGTGAAAAGAAATACACATGCAATGACACTGGTGGATCCATGTGTAGTCTCCAAGAGAACACACATTTGCTGGGCAAAAATACTTAATGACACTGGTGGATCCATATGGTATGAAAAGAACACACATGCAATGACTGTTGTTGCTGTACTAAAAGAACACACATGCAAACGACACCGGTGGATCCATAGGTGGTATGTGAAAAGAACACACATTGATGACACTGGTTGTTGTTACATGCCGGGAGCATTAAAAGAACACACATGCACGACACTGGTGGATCCATGTGTGGTCTCAAGAGAACATACATGCAATGACTCTGTTGTTGTTAGCAAAAGAGCACACATGCAATGACACAGATCCAGGCAGGAGGTGAAAAGAACACACATTTCAATGACTCGTTGTGATTTCAGAAAAGATCACACATGCAATGACACTAGTGGATCCATATGTGGTATGTGAGAAGAACAGTAATGAAATGACCATCGCTGTTGTTGGGGTAAAGAACACACATGCAATGACACTGTGGATCCATATGTATGTGAAAGAGCACACATGCAATGACACTGGGTCATGTTAGTGAAAAGAACACACATGCAATGACTCGCTGCTGGATACATGGAATGACAGTGTGGTCTTCAAGAGAACACACATTTCAATGACACCGTGGATCCATATGTGGTATGTGTGAAAAGAACACATGCAATGACATGCAATGACTTTGAAGAGCTTTTACTAAAAGAACACATGCAATGACACTGGTGGATCCATAGGTGGTATGTGGTGAAAAAGAACACACATTTCAATGACTGTCGTTGTTGTCAAAAAGAACACACATGCAATGACACTGTGATCCAGTGGATTGTGAAAAGAGCCACATGTGGGTCTCTTAAAAAGAACACACATGCAATGTCCTAGTTGTTAGTAAAAAGAACGTATATGCAATGACAACCGTGGATCCATGTGGATTGTGAAGAGAACACATCACATTTCAATGACACCGGGTGGATCCATATGGTATGTGAAAAGAACACATGAAATGACTCCTAGCTATTGTTAGTGAAAAGAAGGACATGCAATGACACTGCTGATCCATGTGTATGAAAAGAACGTGATGCACCCATCAGCCGTGGTCTCTCAAGAGAACACATTTCAATGACACTTGAGGATCCATATGTAAGTATGTGAAAAGAACAACACATGCAATGACTGCTGTTGTTACTAAAAGAACACACATGCAATGACACCTGTGGATCTATAGGTGGTGCAAAAAGAACACACATTTCAATGACTCTGGTTGTTGTTACATTAAAAAGAACACACATGCAATGACACTGTGGATCCATAGGTGGATTGTGAAAAAGAGACATGCAGTAATGTAGACACGGGGATCCATATGTGGTATGTGAAAAGAACACACATGCAAATACTCCAGTTACAGCAGAAAAAGAACACACATGCATGACACTGTGGATCCATAGGTGGTATGTGAAATGTTACGTAAATGACTTTGTCAGAAGTAAAAAGAACACATGCAATGACACTGGGTGGATCCATAGGATTAAAAGAGCACACATGGCCGACACTGGTGGGATTCATATGTGGTATGTGGAAACACACATGCAATGACTCCAGCTTGTTGTTAGTGAAAAGAACACACATGCAATGACACTGTGGATCCATGTGGTTCTGAAGAGAACACACTGATTTCAATGACATCAGATCCATATGTGGTATGTGAAAAGAAACACACATGCAACGACTCGGTTGTTGTTACTAAAGAGAACACAGATGAATGACTAGTGGATCCATATGTGGTATGTGAAAAGAATACATGCAATGCATAAAAGAACACAATGACAATCTGGTTGTTAGGTGGTAAGGTGAACACATTTCAATGATCAAGCATGTTACTAAAAGAACACACATGCAATGACAATCGTGTGATCCATAGGTGGTATGTGAAAAGAACACACATTTCAATGACCTAGTTGTCATAAGGTAAAAAAGAACACACATGTAATGACACCAGATCCATAGGTGGATTGTGAAAAGAGCACACATGCAATGACAATGGTGGATCCATATGTGGTATGTGAAAAGAACACACATGCAATGAGACCCACTGTTACACACAAAAGGAACATACATGCAATGACACATCAGGATCCATGTGTGGTCTGTGAAGAGAACACACATTTCAATGACACCGGGTATCCATATGTGGTATGTGAAAAGAACACACATGCAATGACCTAGTGCAGTTGTGTACAAAAAGAACACACATGCAATGACACCAGGTGGATCCATATGTGGTATGTGAAAAGCACACACATGCAATCACCGTTGTCATATTAAAAGAACACACCAATGACACTGTGGATCCATATGTGGTATGTGCAAAGAACACACATTTCAATGACTCAAGTTTCGGTTGTTAGTGAAAAAGAACACACATGCAATGACACTCAGTGGATCCAGGGTGGATTGTAAGAGATCACACATTTCAATGACACTGTGATCCATATGTGGTATGTGAAAGAACACACATGCAATGACTCTAAGAGTTGTTACCAAAAAAGAACACACATGCAATGACACTGGTGGATCCATAGGTGGTACATGTGAAAGAACACACATTTCAATGACTTTGTTAGCACTAAAAAGAACACACATGCAATGACACTGTGATCCATAGGTCGGATAAAAGATCACATACTAGTCGACTCGCTGTTACATTAAATATACACATGCAATGACACTGGTGGATCCATAGGTGGATTGTGAAAAAGAACACACATACAATGACACTGTGATCCATATGTGGTATGTGAAAAGAACACATGCAATGACTCCATTGTTGTTAGTGAAAAGAAATGTTACATGCAATGACACTATGGATTCATGTGGTCTTTCAAGAGAACACACATTTCAATGATAGTAGGAATTCATGTGGTATGAAGAACACACATGCAATGACTCGTCAGCGTTGGCTAAAAAGAAACACACATATGCACGACACTGTGGATCCATATGTGTATGTATGTGAAAAGGAACACACAATGACTGTTGTTATAGTACTAAAAGAACACACATGCAATGACACTGTGGATCCATGGTTAGGTGTGAAAAGGAAAACTACATTTCAATGACTCGTTGTCATACTAAAAAGAACACACATGCAATGACACCGGTGGATCTCATAGGTACTGTAAAAGAGCACACATGCAATGACATCGGGTGGATCCATATGTGGTATGTGTGAAAAGAACACACATGCAATGACTCCAGCTTGTTGTTAGTGAAAAGAACACACATGCAATGACATCAGGATCCATGTGTGGTCTCTGGGACAAGAACACATTTACAAGTAAAAGCATTTCAATGACACCTAGTGGATCCATGTGGTATGTGAAAAGAACACACATGCAATGACTCTGGGTTGTTGTTACTAAAAGCAACACACATGCAATGACACCTGGTGGATCCATAGTGTGCAGGGTGAAAAGAACACACATTTCAATGACCTGAGATTAGTCGATGTGAAAAGAACACACATGCAATGACTGGGGATCTATAGGTGGTTAGTAAAAGAACACACATGCAATGACACCGGTGGATCCATATTTATGTGAAAAGAAACACATGCAATGACTCCATTGTTGTTAGGAAAAGGGCACATACATGCAATGACATCAGGATCCATGTGGTCTCTAAAGAGAACACACATCAATGACACTGTGGATCCATATGTGGTATGTGAAAGAAACACACATGCAATGACTCTGGTTCCATAGGGTTGTTACTAAAAGAACATACATGCAATGACACTGTGGATCCATTAAGGTGGTATGTGAAAAGAACACACATTCAATGACACCGGTGTTACATATAAAAAGAAAGATACATGCAATGACACCTGTGATCCATATGTGGATTGAAAGAATACACATGCAATGACACTGTGGATCCATTTGATGGGTATGTGAAAAGAACACATATAATGACTCAGTTGTTGTTATGAAAAGAACATACATGCAATGATTTCTAGGATCTATGTGTGGTCTCCAAGAGAATACATTTCAACAGACACACTGGTGGATCCATATGTGGTATGAAAAGAACATGCTAATGACTCGTTGTTTTACTAAAAAATAACACATGCAATGACACCGGTGGATCCATATGTGGTATGTGAAAAGAACAGCATTTCAATGACTTTGTTGGTTGTTACTAAAAAAGAAACACACATGCAATGACACTGGTGGATCCATAGGTGGATTGTGAAAAGAACACATATTTCAACACTGTCATATTTAAAAAGAACACACATGTAAATATGAATTCTGTGGATCCATAGTGGATTACAGAAAAGAGCACACATGCAATGACACCGTGGATCCATATTTGGTATGTGGAAAAGAACACATGCAATGACCCAGTTGTTGTTAGTAAAAGAACGTACATGCAATGACACTTGTGGATCCATGTGTGGTCTTTAAGAGAACACACATTTCAATGACATGGTGGATCCATATGTGGTATGTGAAAAGAACACACATGAAATGACTCTCTATTGTTGTTACTAAAAAGAACACATGCAATGACATCATACATCCATATGTGGTAGGTGAAAGAACACACATGCAATGACCTGGTGGATCCCATATGTTGGCACAAAAGAACACACATGCACTGTCATTGTTACTAAAAGAACACATTTAGCATGACACTCGGTGGATCCATAGGTGGTATGAAAAACAACACACATTTCAATGACTCGTTGTTGTTACTAAAAAAGAAATGCCACATGCAATGACACCTGTGGATCCATAGGTGATTGTGAAAAGAGCACATGATACAATGACACCGGTGGATCCATATGTGGTATGTGAAAAGAACACACATGTAATCGACTCCATGTTGTTAGTGAAAAGAACACACATGCAATGACATCTGTGGATCCATAGGTGGTCTTCAAGAGAACACACATTTTCAATGACATCTAGTGGATCCATATGTGGTATGTGAAAAGAACACATGAAATCAACACATGCAAACACTGTGGTTGTTTTTATCAAAAGAACACATGCAATGACACTGGTGGATCCATATGTGGTATGTGAAAAGAACACACATAAATGACTCTATGGTTGTTGTTACTAAAAGAGAACACACATGCAATGACACTGTGGATCCATGTGGATTGTGAAAGAGAATACACATGCAATGACACTCATGGATCCATATGTGGTATGTGAAAAGAACACACATGCAATGACTCTGGTTGTTGTTAGGGAAAAGAACATACATGCAATGACACTGTGGATCCATGTGGTCTTCCAAGAGAACACACATTTCAATGACACTGGTGGATCTATATGTGTATGTGAAAAGAACACACATGCAATGACTCGGTCGTTGTTACTAAAAAGAACACACAAGTTAATGACAATTACACTGTGGATCCATAGGTGGTATAGGTGGTAAAAGAACACACATTTCAATGACCCTGTTTTTTGTTATAAAAAGAACACACATGCATGACACTGGTGGGATCCATAGGTGATTTGTGAAAAGAGCACACATGCAATGACACTCAGATCCATATGTGGTATGTGAAAAGAACACACATGCAATGACTCTGCTTGTTGTTAGTGAAAAAGAACATACATGCAATGACACTGGTGGATCCATGTGTGGTCCTCGTCAAGAGAACACATTTCAATGACATCAGGTGGATCCATATGGTATGTGAAAAAGAAATAATAATACGCAATGACTGTCATTGGCATAAAAAGAACACAATATGCAATGACAATTGTGATCTATATGTGGTATGTGAAAAGAACACACATGCAATGACTGCTGGTTGTTACTAAAAGAACACAGCATGCAACACACTGTGAATCCATAGGTGCATGTGAAAAGAACACACATTTCAATGACTTGTTTACATTGTTACCAAAAGAACACATGCAATGGACACTGGTGGGATGAAAAGAACATAGGTGGATTATCAGCCACAAAAAGAACACATGCAATGTACACACCGGTGGATCCATATGTGTATGTGAAAAGAACACACATGCAATGACTGCAGGCTGGACTACATGTATGAAAACATAAGCATGCATGACATCAGGATCCGTGTCTCCATAGAACACACATTACAAGTAAAAGAAACACACATTTCAATGACACTAGTGGATCCATTGTCATATGAAAAGAACACACATGCAATGACACAGGATCCATGTTGTTACTAAAAAGAACACACATGCAATGACACTGTGGATCCATATGTGTGGTATGAAAAGAACACACATTGCAATGACTCTTGTTGTTGTTACTAAAAAAGAACACATTATGAGACACTGTGGATCCATAGGTGGAATGTGAAAACAACACACATTTCAATGATACCAGGATCCATATTGTATGTGAGAAGAATAGCAACAAATGACTACTCGTTGTTACTAAAAAGAACACATGCATGACACTAGTGGATCCATAGGATTGTGAAAGAGCACACATGCAATGAGACATCGTGGATCCATATGTGGTATGTGAAAAAAAAAAAGAACACACATGCAATGATTCCTGGATCCAGTTGTTGTTAGTGAAAAGAATACACATGCAACGACATAGTGGATCCATGTGGTGGTCTATCAAGAGAACACACATTTCAATGACACTCAGGATCCATATGTGGTATGAAAAGAATACACATGCAATGACTCCATGTTTTACTAAAAAGAACACACATGCAATGACACTGGTGGATCCATAGGTGGTACAGAAAAGAACACATATTTCAATGACTCTAGTTGTTGTTAAAAGAACACACATGCAATGACACTCGTGATCCATAGGGTGATTGTGAAAGAGCACACATGCATGACACTAGGATCCATATGTTATGTGGTATGAAAAGAACACACATGCAATGACTCTGGACATACAGTTAGGGACAAGAATATATACATGCGATGACACCGTGGTTGATCTGTATGTGGTCTATGAGAAGAGGACATGCAATGACATTTGATCCCATATGTGGTCTATGTGAAAAGAACACACATGCAATGACTCGTGACATGGTGTTAGAAAAAAGAACAGACATGCAAATGACACCGTGGATTCTTAGCTGTGGTTATGAGAAGAACATTAACATGCAATGACACGGGGTGTGGTTCATGATATGGTTTCAGAGGAGAACACACATACAATGACATTGTGGGATCCAACATGTATTCTCTTATGGAAAAGAACACACATGCAATGGACATCAAGATCCATGTGGTCTCAAGAGAAGGTCACACATTTCAATGACACTGTGGAGTCATATGTGGTCCATGAAAAGAGCAGACATGCAATGACACCGGTTGTTTTACTTAAAAGAACACACATGCAACAGACATCAGGATCCAGGCAGGCGTGTGAAACACACATTCTAAATGACTTTTGTTTGTAGTTCAAGTGCGAAGAACACACATGCAATGACACTCGGGTGGATCCATGTGTGGTCTGTGGGGAAGAGCAGTATATGCAATGACATCGTGGATCCATGTGTGGTTCGCGGGAAAGAACATACATGCACACCGTGGAACGATCTGTGGTATGTGAAGAATACACATGCAATGACATCATGCGGGATTCCATGTGGTTTGTGAGAAGAACACACATGCAATGACACCGAAAAGATCCATATGGTCTTTTGGGAAGAACACACATGCAATGACACTGTGGATCCATATGTGGTCTTTGAGAAGAACACACATGCAATGACTCTTAGTGATATGTGGTCCTCATGGGAAAAGAACAGATACATCCAATGACTCAGATCCATGTACGTGGTTCATGAAAAGAACACATGCAATGGCATTGAATCGGTGGATCCATGTGTGGTTCATGCGGAAGAACACACATGCAATGACACACCCATGGATCCCATGTGTGGTTCATGGAAAGAAGAGCACATGCAATGACTCACGGTGGTTTGTGAAAAGAAGAGACATCGCAATGACTACGCTATGGTTAATGAGAAGAGCGTACATGCAATGACACGGTGGATCCATGTGTGTATTGTGAGAAGAACACACATGCAATGACACCGGGTGTGGTTCATGATATGGTTTTAGGCTAAGAACACACATGCAATGACTCTAGTGTGGTTTGTGAAAATAGCACGACATGGTATGACTCTAAATTGTGGTTCATGGGAAGAGCCGGGCGATGCAATGGCAACTCGTGGATCCATGTGTGGTTCATGGGAAGAACACACATGCAATGACACTTGTGTTCATGATATGGTTTGCATGGGAAGAACACACATGCAATGACCATCGGTGGATCCATGTGTAACTGTGAGAAGAACACACATGCAATGATTTACCGTGTGTCTGCGTCTCTTGACATGGTTTGTCAGAGAAAACACACATGCAGTTTGACATCGGTAAGATCCATGTGTGGTCTTTGGGAAAGAGCTACACATGCAATGACACCTTGTGTGATATGTGGTCACTGTGAGAAGAACACACATCCAATGACTCTCAGCCCGTGGGTTCATGAAAAGAGCGTATATGCAATGACACCGGGTGGATCCATGTGTGGTCTAGCGGGAAGAACACACATGCGATGACACCGGGTGGATCCATGTGGTTTCAGGAGAAGAACACACATGCAATGACATCCAGGTGGATCCATGTATGTGGTCTAATGGGGAAGAACATACATGCAATGACTCACGTGATATGGTTAGTGAAAAGAAATGCACATGCAATGACTCTAGTCAGGTTAATGAGAAGAGCGGACATGCAATGACACCCCTGGGTGGATCCATGTGGTTTAATGAGAAGAACACACATGCAATGACACTGGTGTGGTTCATGATATGGTTTGTAAGAAGAACACACATCCAATGACTCTAGTCATGTGGTTCCTATGAAAAGAGCATGCATGTGATGACTTCTAGCTGTGGTTCATGGGAAGAACATACATACAATGATAGGAAATGTGATATGGTGGAGTTCCAGAAGAGAATACACATGCAAAGCTGACTCTTAGCCAAGTGGTTCATGAAAGAAGCGGCACATGCGATGACACTGTGGATCCAGTATGTGGTTTTGTGAGAAGAACACACATGCACGATTATTCTGTGGATCCATGTGTGGTCCGTGGGAAGAACACACATGCAATGACACCTGCTGTGATATGTGGTCAGGAGAAGAACACACATCCGATGACTTAGTGGATCCTTACGTGGTTTATGAGTGGTTTGTAAGAAGAACACACATCCAATGAGATAATGTGGATCTATCTAGGCATAATTTCATGTATTTCATGATGTATTTCATAGTGCAAGAAACTCACTTTACATTTGTATACTACTCAAGACGTTTCTTGGTTTTATGTGGTACTACTCGCTTTGCCTCCTCTCTCTCTATCTTTCGTCAAGCACAAATCTGTGGTCACCCCGCCTCGGGCTACTACACCGATTGATTATCCACAGTTATTACGCCGGATCATGCGTACATATCGCTGATTCCGTCATGCGATCCAACTTGATGATCGCAGCACACGCCGTGTCTTTCATAGTACAGCGAGACAAAGACGCAGGCGCCTCCTCTGAGACTTCTACAAGAAGGAACATGATGCCGCCCATGGAAAAAAAAGTCACGAGCGGGTCATGTAATGTTTAATCAAGTATGAAAAGCCTGCACTACTTACTACTACGCCACAACGACATGCGCCATCGAAAGTGCACGGTCGTCGATGGACAACCGCAATTTATTGCCACTTGATTTTAATAAGACATATCCCATTTTTACACAAATGCGGCTCTCAATCGCCAATTTTAGGGCCGTGTCAAACTTCATACATAGAAATTGTGTGCGCCCTTTGCATCTCTTGACTCCAATACGTAACTGCCATGCATATGACCTGTGAAAAACGTGACGCATCAGGTGCGTAGGCTATGTGCACGGTGCAGCGCAGGCATTGCTGCAGGCCGACGCGCATTGCACGGTGGTGCAATGAAACGCGCTGCTTTGCTTCGATCCACCTTAGCTATAGAGCGCCTCTCCGCACCACCCACTCCCACTCTTGCTCATCGCCTCCACGCAATCCTCTCCACCGCCTCACCGGGATCCGCAAACTCCCGAGAATACCCCTGGCTCAAGCGCCGGTGTGATGGCCCTAGGAGGATAAGGCAGGCCATCGTCACCTGCGTAATGGCCGCTTTCGGCTGTAGGAGGCCTCCTGGCCTCCCTGGGCCGGTCCCTCGACGCCAAGGAATGCAGCCTGCCTGTCCCTATCCAGGCCCCCAGTGGAGGCATCAATGGTAGCTGCCCGCCCGTGCCGTCCAGGCCCCTGTCCTAGCTATACCGACGGAGATCGCCAAGAGAGAGCCCCACGGCCGGTCACAAGCAAGATCACGCACTTCTTGGGAACCCACGATCCGAGATAAGTGGCATATCGCCTCGGCCGAACCCAGATGACACCTGCAGTATCATTTCGGCGACCTATGGTCGGAGGTAACTTGGCTCTTGTTTCCTCCCCGATTCTCTACCGCTTGTTAGGAAATAATGGGCTAATCTATTTAAAATTTAGCTAGTATTGCATGTTTAATATTCTCGAACTAATCATGGAAATTGTGCCTAATTATCCAACACCGCTCCCATCGTTGGATGCTAGATCTTGGTTTATTAGGGATTCACTTGTTCGCATTTTGATTGCCTGCCGATCTTCTTACACCATCTACTCCCCCATTTTCCTTTCTTCCAATAGGTTTCCGGCAGCGACGCCCGCATGCGTCAACAGACGAGTCCATTCACACCAAGGCTCACAAAATCGGCAGAGGTGCATGGAGAACTCGAAAGTATGAAATTTGGAAACAGGACTTCCTCAGGACCCCTACAGCTGCCCTTCCGCAGGAAATTCATCGCTGACGAGTCAGACTACCGCGTGCACCGTCTTGAACACCTTCTTGAAGCATCGTAGAGGCCACAGGCTGGTAGCTACACAAAGTGCAAGCCCGAGCCCGTGAACATCAATGCCTATATCGCTGAAAACCGTGCTCTCTGCATTCACCTCAAACCTCCACGGTGGCCATCAAAGAGGTTGCATGCCTCCAAGTCCAAGAAACTGCAGCAAGAGTGGCTAAGCACCAGAGGAGATGGCGGAGGCGCGCGCCATAGGATGTGCACACCTGCCTGCCAAAGGCGCCCGCCTCGCTGCTTAGCCTCCTTTCTAACTATATCCTATTTCTCGGGTGAATGCATCGAACCTCGTTAAGCAACCTACTTTCTATCGCTATATCCTGTTTAGTCACGCATAACTATATCTACATTTGTTTTGTTTTACAATGAATGTATTCTTCCCGTGTGATTTGCTGCTCTAGATTTGCTACCTGTTCGGAGGCAAAAGAGGTCCAAAAGGAGCGAAATATCAGTGAGAATCTTCTCTAGATTTTCTACCAATTTGGGCAAAATGAAACATATATGTTTAGCGAGAGAGAAAAGGGCACTTTCAAACTGCCGTTAAGAAGCTACCATCTTGACAAGCTACAAGACACGTACATAAACATAACAACTTGAGGGTTAAATTTATTTTACTAGTATCACTTGATGCGCTAGACATCTTGGCAAGCTAACTGAGTTCCACAAAATAGAAACATAACACTGACAAGTAAAATTTAATTCACTCCTCATCAGACCACTTGACGCGCTTGCCATCATTACAGGTACTCCACATCCGATGAACTGCTTTGTCCCAAATGGCATATGACTTGGCTTTCCTATCTTAACGTCTGTGAACAATTAGCGGTGCATCACAGGCCTGATTGTTGACGCTAGAAGATGTCGCCTCTCTGTTTGCCGCTTTAGCTGCAACCTCTCTGTCAGCTGCTTCAGATGCAGCCAATTTCTTTGCATATTCAACTTCAAACTCAGTTATTCGGCATTTTCTACAAAGGGCTCCCCTAAGCTCGTCTTCCCTTTTGCAAATAGGGCAAATCATGAGGTAACGTTGAAAAAATGGATCTTCTTGTACAGCTGGTAGGTCACGTAAGCATCTATGGCTGCATACTTCAGGTTTATATCAGACAACGGCCACTCGTTCTAGAAATCGTGCCTGTCCGTAGAAATCTTCCTTCATTGTGACGTACGACTCATCGAGGATTCTAATTGCGAGTGATGCCATTCCATCCTTCTTCCTGCCCCCTAGGATCTTAACAAGATGCTGAATATCGATCCAGTTGTGCACAGGAATTATAATTTCCTCTTGATACAATTTTGAAAAATCAGTTGTTCTGTCGACAGTGCAGAAAACAATTCCCTTTTTTCAAGGAATTGGTAGCGAAGGCCGGACATTTCCTATCCTAAAAGTATGTAGTTTGTCATCACCAAAATTTGTAACTACAAATATTTTGTCAATGCAAGATCATCATCTCAATATAATTTTGAAAAGTTTAGTAAATGCAAGATCAAGACTCTCAACATTGTATTGTCATAATTTATTCGGTTTTGCTATTTCTCAGTCGACTGAACGAGTTGCACATTTCTTTTAACTACGGTTGCACTTTTCTTAGGTGATTGAGACTAAAGAAAATCTCAGTCGATTGAGACATAGGCAAACCCTAATTTATTTGGTCCTAAATAAAATCCAGTAGTTGCAAGATGAGCAAGTAGATAAAGAACAAGAGGAGAAAATCAGCGGTTAGCTACAGAGAGCAGATCTACAAACCGGGAGAGGTGGTAGACGAGGGCGTGTTTCTGCATGGCCAGTTGAATGACGGCGACTTCACTCCCTTCATATGGGTGCTCCGGGGTGTACTCGAGGTCCAATCCCACAAACTTGTCCTCGTCTATCCCAAGCCAACCTCAGACATCCTCGGGACACGCCCACTGTCTCCTCCTTGTTGGTGTAGACAACGTCTATCTTCTTGTTGTCATGGGTAGTGAAGCTTGTCTCTAGCACTTGGTAGAAAGAGGGTCTTTGGTCCAGCCAAATTCCATCGGTCCAGTTCGCTTCCATAATCGGGACCATTCCACGAACCGGGACCAAAAACCCCGCGACGTCGGCAGTCCAGACAATTAATGTAAATTAATTCGTGAAGAAATTAATTCGAGGCAGAAATTAATTCGAGGTAGAAATTGAATTGATCAGTATTTTTGAAAAAATCTTTCACAAATTAATCGGGACAAAGATCTAAATTGAGACATTTTATTATTCGACCACAATTTTTTCCATACAAAGATGAGACTTTACAAATTTTCCTAGTCGACAATACTTCGCCGCTTATCCTCCGAGCCACCGGCTTCCTTGTCGTTCGGACGAAATCTCCACGATTTCGGCGTTGTTCGGGAGACGGAGCTCCTCTGCGTGGCTAGCGGCATCGATGGCGATGTAGATGGTCTGTCCAGGGACAGACCAGAACATCTCCCGCCCTTCTTGGTTGCGGCGATCCGGGTGCACCAGGCGCCCGTCCATGATACGGTTGCCAAGGTGGGCCTTCCGCTCCTTCTTGAACAGCCGGGCCAAGACGCTGGCCGCGTCTCGAGAACAACGCCCTCATGCACGCTGGCAGGTGGCGGCGATGCTCGCGATGACGACTCCATCTAGTATCCATGGGGTAGAGGAGCGAGCCACCGCACACCCGCCGCTGATGCGAACTGGCGTGCGGTCGCGGTGCGGTGAGGATGCCGTGCGCCAAACATCGCCGCCTCGTAGTGGTTGGCGGCACCTCCATGGCGGCACGGTGGAGATTGGAGAGGGAGGGAGGCGAGACGATGCGGTGGAGAGGCGATGGCTAAAGGGGTGGGTTGGAGATGGACTGCAGAGAGGCCGAGGCGATGGCGAAAGCGAGCGGTGTGGCCTCATATTTATAGAGTGCATAGACCTTCCATGGCGGCAAGGAGAAGACGGGAAGAAGATAGTAGATGACAGGAAGAAGAAGAGTGGTTTCTGCGAGGGAGCGGTGGAATACCAATGCGCTTTTATGGTAGGGTTAACTATTGGGACGGAAGTCCACAGAGAGACGCGTGGCGGTGGCCGTTCCAGCTTCCGAGTAAACAAAAAATAATTATAACGCCGATACATGGGCCCTGTTTTGTCACGTCAATACACTGGATAGGGGGTGTTGTCCTATCCACTGTGTCAACGCTGCAAGCCTACGTGACAGCCACCCCGCCTAAGCGACGGGAGCGACATAACGGCGAGAACTGACAGGGGGGCCCAACTTGACGCCCGTTAGCCTGATTTTTTGTATTGAAACGTAAAATTGAATTCGTGTCGAAAAATACCCTCTGAGTATTTGGCACACCAACTGTAGTCATCCCAGCTAATTTCAGAGAACTTGGGTACTGTATTGCCTGTACACCCCAACTTTCGGGCCGCAAAATGATATTCTCGTAATTGTTCCAATTATTCCTTTAAAGATTATTGACCCCACAGATGACCGTCAATTGGTCATCAAGTGCTTGGCGAGTGGAAGTACTTCATCAACACCTCAAGTAAAGAAGAACAAAAGGAGCATCTCCACTAGGGAAACCAGGAACATCTCCACTAGGGAAACCAGGAGCAAGTCGGTGGAGCCAGCTGCGAACACAAGGAGCAAGCCAAAGATTTGAATTTGAACTTTTTATTAAGATGTTTGTGTTGTCAATTTGAGCTACTATGAAAACTTATCAGTTGTAATAATGAGGGATCCCTTTTTATGAAGGTTGTCAATTTGAGCTACTGTGAAAACTTATCAATTTTGTGAAGATTTTTTTTAATTTAATTATGGTCATTTGAAGACATCATCAATATACCAAGTTTGATATTTTTCCTCCCAACTATGTCATATAATATGATGCCACGCGAAGGTCTCGATTTTTTTTATTTTTTTGATTTAGTTATGGTCATTAGAAACTAGGTCAAACCCTAATCGAACGACGAGCATGAAGATTCTTAGATAGGGGTTGAGCCTCGCTAAAATTGCACTGGATCTCTGAAGAAACATCATATTGTGAGTTTAAAAATGTTTTTTTCAAAAAATCATGAGCATTATATCATGTACCTATAGTTCAAACCGGACCCACTTCCTACCGATCCGACAGACATTTGTCTTTTCAGCACAGGTGGAAGGAAAGGTTTACGAATACCCTATTGGTACATTGTTCATGTAAGGTGGTATAGTATTTTTTAAATAAATGGGTGGTAGCATTTTTGTATTCACCGTTTGATGTTGCTTCACAAAACGCCCCGATTTTTGTGCTCCGAAAATAGAAAATTGCTTTTCCGATGCGAAAAGAAAACTTAGATCTGCAACATTGTTCGCCATCCCATGATGCACATGCATTCACAATATGGGCATGACAAACTATGTCGCGATTATGGCCAAAACATTGGTAGTTTGACCCAAAAGCCAGAAACCTCGAATGAGATAGGTCATTTTGTGAAGGTTTTTTTTAGACATCATCAATTTACCAAGTTTGATATTTTTCCTCCCAACTATGTCACATAATATGATGCCACGGAAGGTCTCGCATTTTTTGATTTAGTTATGGTCATTTGAAACTAGGTCAAACCCTAATCGAGCAATGGGCATGAAGATTCTTAGCTAGAAATGAGCCTCACTAAAATTACCTTTGGATCTCTGAAGAAACATCATATTGTGAGTTTAAAAATGATTTTTTCAAAAAATCATGAGCATTATATCATGTACCTGCAGTTCAAACCAGAACCACTTCCTGCCGATTCAGCAGACATTTGTCTTTTTTAGCATGAGTGGAAGGAAAGGTTTACGAATACCCTATGAGGACATTGTCCATGTAAGGTGGTATAGTATTTAAAAAAATGGGTGTTAGCATTTTTGTATTCACCGTTTGGTGTTGCTTCACAAAACGCCCCGATTTTTGCGCTCCAAAAATAGAAAATGGCTTTTCCGTGTGACGAAAAAGAAAACTTAGATCACTGCAACATTGTTCGCTATCCCATGATGCACATGCATGAACAATATGGGCACATTATCACAAACTATGTCCCCATTATGGCCAAAACATTGGTAGTTTGACCCGAAAGCCAGAAAACCTCGAATGAGATAAGTAATTTTGTGAAGGTTTTTTTGAGACATCATCAATATACCAAGTTTGATATTTTTCCTCCCAACTATGTCACATAATATGCGGCCACGTGAAGGTATCACATTTTTTAATTTATTTTTATTTAATTATGGTCATTTGAAACTAGGTCAAACCCTAATCGAACGGCGGGCATGAAGATTCTTAGCTAAGTGCTGAGTCTCGCTAAAATTGCACTAGATCTCTGAAGAAACATCATATTGTGAGTTTAAAAATGATTTTTTCAAAAAATCATGAGCATTATATCATGTACCTATAGTTCAAACCGGACCCACTTCCTACCGATTCGGCAGACATTTGTCTTTTTCAGCACGGGTGGAAGGAAAGGTTTACAAATACCCTATTGGGACATTGTTCATTAAGGTGGTATAGTATTTAAAAAAATGGGTGCTAGCATTTTTGTATTCACCGTTTGGTGTTGCTTCACAAAACGCCTTGATTTTTGCGCTCTGAAAATAGAAAATGGCTTTTCCGTGCGACGAAAAAGAAAACTTCATCCTGCAACATTGTTCGCCATCCCATGATGCACATGCATGCACAATATGGGCAAATTATCACAAACTATGTCGCGATTATGGCCAAAACATTGGTAGTTTGGCCCGAAAGCCAGAAAACCTCGAATGAGATAGGTCATTTTGTGAAGGTTTTTTTGAGACATCATCAATATACCAAGTTTGATATTTTCCTTCCAACTATGTCACATAATATGATGCCACGCGAAGGTCTCACATTTTTTTGATTTTTTTTGAAATAATTATGGCCATTTGAAACTAGGTCAAACCCTAATCGAACGACGGGCATGAAGATTCTTAGCTAGGGGCTGAGCCTCGCTAAAATTGCACTGGATCTCTGAAGAAACATCATATTGTGAGTTTAAAAATGATTTTTCAAAAAATCATGAGCATTATATCATGTACCTGTAGTTCAAACCGGACCCACTTCCTACCGATTCGGCAGACATTTGTCTTTTTTAGCAAGGTGGAAGGAAAGGTTTACGAATACCCTGTTGGGACATTCTTCATGTAAGGTGGTATAGTATTTAAAAAATGGGTGGTAGCATTTTTGTATTCACCATTTGGTGTTGCTTCACAAAACAACCCGATTTTTGCGCTCCGAAAATAGAAAATGTCTTTTCTGTGCGACGAAAAAGAAAACTTCACCCTGCAACATTGTTCGCCATACCATGATGCACATGCATGCACAATATGGGCACATTTTCACAAACTATGTCGTGATTATGGCCAAAACATTGGTAGTTTGACCCGAAAGCCAGAAAACCTCAAATGAGATAGGTCATTTTGTGAAGGTTGTTTTTGAGATATCATCAATATACCAAGTTTGATATTTTTCCTCCCAACTATGTCACAAAATATGATGCCACGCGAAAGTCTCGCATTTTTTTATTTTTTTTATTTAATTATGGTCATTTGAAACTATGGTCAAACCCTAATCGAACCGTTGACTGACTCAAAACCCTGCAGCATCTCTCCAAACTCTAGCGTCCAACATCCACCGTCGGATCATACCATAGCGCCAAACTACACCCGTCAGATATGGCCTTCTAGAAGGAATTCCACGGGAAGGGCGATCCGCGTGATGCTGGTTCTGCATCCTGATTGGCCGCAAGGGTAGTGAGGCTAGTGCACTGTCCTTCTCGACTTTTTTATGACTTGCCCCTCTTTACATCTGATATTGGATTTTTTTGCACATGACTGATGTCTACGCACTTCTATTCTTGTAGACAATTGTTGGGCCTCCATGTGCAGAGGTTTGTAGAACAGCAGCAAGTTTTCCCTTAAGTGGATCACCCAAGGTTTATTGAACTCAGGGAGGAAGGGGTCAAAGGTATCCCCTCTCAAGCAACCCTACAATCAAGACACAAAAAGTCTCTTGTGTCCCCAACACACTCAATACACTTGTCAGGTGTATAGGTGCACTAGTTCGGCGAAGAGATAGTGAAATACAAGTGGTATAGATAATTATAAGTGGTAACTTTGATAGAAAATAGCTTGACAACATGGAAAAGACTAAAGTAAAACTGAAATAAAGATAGAAGCAAGCAAACATGTAACAGATCTAATAGCAAATGGTGTTTCAGTGCTTAGAAACAAGGCCTAGGGATCATACTTTCACTAGTGAACACTCTCATATAAATATCTTCTCTTTATGATACTACTCTTAACTACTCTCCGGTTGAACACTCTAATCGATGGTAGGGCTATAATAGCACACCTCAAAGCTCATCTTTCCCATCTAGAAACCCCACACTGTCACCTTGAGTACTAGATGAGTCCAACAAACACCACAATTTCATAAAGACATCCAACTCCAAATATAACTCATAACAAGTATTTGTAATCTCTAGCCTAAGTGCCACCATGGTGTGCACACTGTCAACTTCACATACATGGGGAGAGCAGAGATCTATTAAAGCACTTGAGTAGCAAGGTAGATCTATAGATTACAAGCTCATGATCACAATATGATCACGCATAGAGAGAGAGATGAACACATAGCTACCGGTAGAACCCTTAGCCCCGAGGAAGAACTACTCCCTCCTCATCATGGGAATCAGCAATGGTGATGGAGATGGTGGTGGAGATCGATGGAGATGGCTCCGGGGGCACTTCCCATCCCGACAGGGTGCCGGAACAGAGACTTTCTGTCCCCCGAATCTCCCCTTCGGTGGCGGCGGCGTTGCAGAACTTTTCATGGCTGGATGCTTGATGATTTAGGGTTTATGCATCGGGAGGCTCTTATAGGCATCGGGGGGCCCACTGTCAACACCCGGATTTTTAATCCCAGATGCCCATTATGCCATACCTCGCAATCCCAAGATTACCATTTTTGCGAGACATGACGGATTGGATATCACAGAACATCATCCATTACAAACCATACATAAGGTCTTACCCATCATGATCCAGTCTTAATACAACAAGCAACGGAAATAAAAGATAGCGTAGCGGTGGGGTCCATCTTCAGGGGCACATGCAATGCTGATGAAGAAATATAGTCCTAGTTATCATAGCCGTCCTGCTGACCATCATCTTGATAATCTCCTTCATAGTCTGGCCATGATAATAGCCAGGGACAAAAGCCATGAGTACTCTTTAAGTACTCACAAACTACCACTAACAAGTAGTATAATTCTAAGTTAAAGTGCTAGAGCTAAGTTTAACTATAAAGTTAAGTTTGAAACCTAAGCTGAGTTCAGAAACCAAGAAAGATAAAATAAAGTTCTAGAATCACTTAAGTTGGGAAGCTATTGTTATAAACACAACCATGTTGTGGTCAAGTCAAGATTCATCATTACTTCAAAGTATTTAGAAAACATCTGACAACGAAACAGTATGGCTATTCCAACTATCCATAACCGCGGACGCGGCTATTCGAATAGTTTGACACTCTGTAGAGGTGGTACACTTTCACCACAAGGTTCGATACATTTGTCAGGGATAACCCTGAATCATCATACTTAGTATGCGGATAATCAAACATAACCTTCCCTTTACACACCCTAGTATAAGCACCTCTCCTATGAGCATGGCCTCCCAACCATGACCATCAGTCATCTTGGGCACTGCATAGGTGGACATCATGAGGGTTAGCCTCAGCTCAAACCTCTCCCATGAGGGAACTAATACTAACGATATAAATTTCAGCTAAGCCTTACCCAATTCAGGTAATGTGGTTATACCGTAAATTTGGAATGGTATCGCATCCGAATCCAACCATCAGTTTTTATAAAAGGGTTAAGGCTCATGCCTCATCATTTTCATCATCATAAACCAGTTGTGTTTCTCAACACATGTCAAAACATCTCAATAGAATGACTCATCATTCCAAGGTTTTCACAATTCATTTTCACCAATTGTTCCCATCTAAAGTGACTCAAGTTTTTGATCTACTCTAACTACTAAGTTAAGAGTGTTCACTAAGGTGGAAGGATGGGATCAATCTCATGCCATAGAATGACATCTAAAGGGTTCTAAATAAGTCAAGTTTTATACTTTTATGCTACCTTCAAAAAAAAGTAAAGAACTTTATATAACCTAAGAGGGGTAAAACTTGTAACTAAGACTTGGGGTACTATTAGTTAATAAGGGGTGTGATCACAGCATGCTTAAGGCATCTTTGCTAAACCATCTAGTTTTCTAAGTACTACACTTGCAAGTACTAACTTTCAAGGGCTAATCTTGGATAGTGCTAGCTTGCTAAGGGTAGCTTGCACTGTTAATGGTGGCTTGCCTTGGTTGGTGAAGTGGTTGAAGTTTTCTTCTTCTTCTTGGTAGAACTCCTCCTCCTCGAAAGCTTGGTTGGTACTAGCGTCTATAAATGCATAGGGAGTGCACAATCACCAAACAATACTTAACTAGGCTAAGTAGTATCCTAAGACACACATTTGATGATCTATTATCATCACAAACATCACTAGTTTAATTCAATAGTTTCATCCTTTTTATTTTAGAAAAGTAATTTCTACTCATTGAAATATTAACTAAAGTTTAATATTCACCACCAAAATATGGGATCATGTGGACACATGTCCTCACCACATATTCTAACATGTGGGAATGAGATTTAAAGGTTGGATCAATATTACTTTAGTTTAAGTTTATTATTTTATGATTTAAAGTGACTAGAAATGCCTATATAGCATTATTTTGGAACTAGTCCAAAGTCACTGCATGTAATCCTTAATATTATTACATATTTGGATATATATGATGAAATGTGATTTTTTAAACTAACTTGGTTGATTTTATAAAAATGTTGCAAGTTACAAAAGCTTATGTCTTCTTATTTTTATTAGGAGAGATATATAACTCTAAATGAATTAAATCCAACGGGCTTGGATAGATCATATTAATACCTTTCAGACAAAATTAGTTTCATGCAATTTGGACTTATAAAACTCACAGAATTGAATTTTGAACAAGTGGATAGAAACTAGATTTAACTAAAAAGAAAAATCCAGATTTGAATGGGTGGGCTAGTGCGGGAAAAGAAATGGGCCGGCCCAGTGGCGCGACACGGGCTCACTGATAGGGGGTCCCACTTGTCGTTGGCACTTAACACGCTAAACGGTATCTGTGCCGTAGGCGTAGGATTAAGCGAGATCTACGGTTGAGGGTCGTCGTCGACGAAACAGTCGTCGTGACTCGAACCCTAAGCGGCTCGTGGGGTCTCTGGGGCGTACCAGGGCTCCAGTGGGTCGGCGAGGCGGGCAAACAACGTGGAAGGCGACGTAGGCGAGGCGGTTCTTGGCGGAGCTTGGGGTGGTCGCAATCAACGCCCTCCTCTCCTCCATGGTGCTCGGCTCAATTCCGGCGAGGCTAGGGAGGGCTCCTTTTATAGGCCCGACGGTGAGACCGAGCGGGATGGGAAGTCGATGGTGGCAACATGGCTACGGCGGGGTAGAGGCATGGCTGCGGGTGGCGATCGATGTGCGGTTCCCTAGCAGTGCTCTAGAACTTGAATGCGAGCGTAGGGGTGGTGGCACGCAGTCTGGGCGAGGTGGCGCTCTGAGCGGCAGAGGCGGCGGTGTCCATGGCGAGCGGTGGCTGTGAGGCGTTGGGCGGCCAGCGGGGGTGTCTGGGGTGTTCTCCAGGTCGAGGCGGAGTGGTGAGCGCGGGCTGCTGCAAAGGGGCGGTCTGTGCGAGCGGGGACCGAGCGTGCTCTGGGGGTGGCACTGGCATGGTGCGGTGGCACTGGGCTCGGTTTTTGCTCGGTGGTCCACTGCTGCTCTTGGCTCGGGAAAGGGACAGGGGGTGGCGGTGAGCTCCTGGCTACCTCCTAGACATGGCGAGGGGAGAGGGAATGGCCTGCTGCAGCGGGGCAAGGGTTGGCCGGCGAGGCATGGCTCGACATGGCATGGCATGGGGACTAGGGACAAGGGAGAGGGGTGTTAGGGGTTTGGTTAGATCAAGAGGGGACAGAGGAGATAAATGAAGATCATTTGGGGGCAAAACCCTGTAGTAAATAGTGAGCTAGGATTATAGTAGAGATTATGCATGCCAAGTGTTTGATTAAATGGCCGCATGAAAGAAAGTTTTGAATTTTGGTTTCAAATTTTTTGAGTGATCTCTACTAGTGATAGGTAGTCTCTGGTTGCAAGGGTTTTGAAAGTGGAGCTCAAAGAGAGGGTTTTTGAAATAGGGGTGATCTATGCATATGCATTAGATTCAATTTTAAACTGTCATTTAAAATAGTTAACAGAATGTTTTTAGCAGATCAAAAGGTGGGCCTTGGTACCTCATTATGTGTACTAGCAAGGGGTGCAAAGATCAAGAATTGTTTCTGTTAAGTTTTGAGTACTAGGAATAGCCAAAGTAGGCATGGGAGTTAAATTTGCCAAAATGACCATTCCTCCCTTTTTAATTCTTTTTGATTTGATCTTCTTTAGGAAAAGCTTGGGAATGATGTAGATGATGTTTAAATCATCTAAGAAACATTTTACAAGCATTGGATCATTCAATCATGGCAATTCAAACAACTCCTATTTTAAATGCACACATATATGAATGCTTTCATATTAATTTTGGAAAAGTTTTTGTTAACCCTGATTTTGGATGATTTAGATCTTTGATAAACTTGGATTGAAGTTTTGGGGTGTTACAAACCTTCCCCCCTTAAACAAAAATCTCGTCTTGAGATTTACAAAGAAAACTAGGAACTAAAGAGATCTGGGAACTCTGTCCTAATGTAATCTTCTCGCTCCCAAGTAGCTTCCTCCTCGGTATGGTTGCTCCATTGAATCTTGAGAAACTTGATGCTCCTGGTCCTGGTGGTTCTGTAGGCTTCTTCTAAGATACGGATGGGTACTTCCCGATAGGTCAGGTCATTGTTGATTTCCGGATGTGATCGATATTCTTGAAAACTTCAGTCTTCTCGTGCACTTCCAAGCATTTGCGAAACGAGATATGGAACACATTATGGATGGTCGACATCTCTTGAGCAGTTCCAATTGATACGATACTTCTCCTCGGTTCGAATCTTGAAAGGTCCGATATAACTGGGGCTAACTTTCCTTCAGACTAAAGCGTTGAGTTCCTTCAATGGTGAAACCTTGAGGTATACAAATCTCCGACATTGAAAGTCAGGTCTCCTTGTCTTGTCACCATAGCTCTTCATGCGGATTGGGCGGTCTTGAGGTGCTCACGGACTTTGTGAACTTTCTCTTACGCTTCTGAGAATGTCGGGTCCAAGATCTGACTCTCTCCTACTTGCGACCAATTCAAAGGGGTACGACACTTTCTTCCATATAGGAATTCAAATGGTGCCATCTGCAAACTAGCTTGATAACTGTTGTTATATGAGAATTTTGCGAAAGGCAGGCAGTCTTCCCAATTTGATCCGTATTCCAACACACAAGCTCTAAGCATATCCTCCAAGATCTGGTTGACTCTCTCAGTTTGTCCATCTGTTTGTGGGTGATAAGCGGTACTGAAGTTCAACTTGGTTCCTAAACCTTCCTGAACTTTCTGCCAAAATCTTGAGGTAAATTGGGTTCCTCGATCTGATACGATGGTCTTGGGGGTTCCATGCAGACTAACAATCCTAGCAATATACAGCTCTGCTAGCTTTGCACTCTGGTAGGTTGTCTTGACAGGTATGAAGTGGGCTACCTTGGACAATCTATCAACTATGACCCATATTGAGTCATTTCCCCTACTAGAAGTAGGCAAACCGGTGATAAAGTCCATTCCGACGGAATCCCATTTCCATTCCGGGATCTGCAATGGTTGCAATAGTCCTATAGGTCTCTGATGCTCTACTTTGACTCTTTGACAGATGTCACATTTGGCGATGTAGCTTCCGATCTCTCTCTTCATCTTGTGCCACCAAAATTGCTCTTTCAAATCCTGATACATCTTTGTTCCTCCGGGGTGGATAGAATAAAGAGTATCATGAGCTTCCTTCATGATAATTTCCTTCCGCTCCAAATCTGCGGGCACATAGATACGTCCTTTGTACCATAGTACTCCTTCTTTGTCTTCGATGAATCCAGGTACCTTCCCTGTACCAATACGACGTTTGATACCGTCGATACTTTCATTTCCCTTCTAGGCTTCCTTGATTTGGCTAATCAACATGGGTTGAAGTTTAATGCTAGCTAGGAATCCTTTGCTAACTAATTCAGTCCTGAACTGCTCCAACTCCTCATACAAACTTGGTTGCTTCTCCTTGATCATGGTGTTAAGCCTACACGGCAATCTGCTAAGAGCATTCGCTACCACATTGGCTTTGCCGGGGTGATAGTGAATGTCAAGGTCATAATCCTTGATTAACTCTATCCATCTCCTTTGTCTCATATTCAGATCCTTCTGAGTGAAGATATACTTCAGGCTCTTATGATCTAACTAAATCTCACAGCGATTACCCATCAAATAATGACGCCATGTCTTCAGTGCTAGAACCACGGCTGCTAGCTCAAGATCATGGGTCGGATAGTTCTGCTCATGATGCTTTAGTTGTCGAGACAGATACGCGATGACTTTGCCTTCTTGCATCAATACACATCCTAGGCCAATCTTGGATGCATCACAATACACATCAAACGGCTTCTTGATGTCTGGCATTATCAAAATTGGGGCGGATATCAATCTCTTCTTCAGCTCTTGGAAACTGGCTTCACACTTGTCTATCCATTCAAACTTCTTGTCCTTCTTCAACAATTGGGTCATTGGTCGGGCTATGCTCGAGAATCCCTCTGAACTTGGTAGTATCCCGCTAATCCGAGAAATGAACGAACTTGGGTTTGATTGGTTGGGGCTTCCCATTCTTCGACATCTTTGATATTGGTGGGATCAACAGAGACTCCTCCGGTAGACACAATATGTCCTAGGAATCCTACTTCTTTCAGCCAAAACTCACACTTGCTGAACTTGGCATATAACCGATGCTCTCTCAGGGTTTCTAGGATGATTCTCAGATGTTGCTCATGCTCTTCTTCTGACTTGGAGTAGATAAGGATGTCGTCAATGAACACAACTACAAACTTATCTAGGAAATTCATAAATATCTTATTCATGAGATTCATGAAATAAGCAGGGGCATTGGTTAATCCAAAAGACATAACGGTATACTCGTATAAACCATAGCAAGTAGTAAAGGCGGTCTTCGGAATATCCGTTGCACGAATATTAAGTTGGTGATAACCAGTACTAAGATCAATCTTTGAGAATACCTAGGCTCCAGTCAACTGATCAAATAGATCCTCTATCTTTGGCAAAGGGTACTTGTTCTTGATGGTGACATCATTCAACTTTCTGTAATCTGTACACAGACGGTTGCCTCCATCTTTCTTGTCGACGAATAACACTGGTGATCTCCATGGCGATGCGCTTGGCTGAATCAAGCCTGTTGCTAACATGGCATCTAACTGCTTTTTTAGTTCCACTAACTCTGAGGGGTTCATGGTATAGGGTCTCTGGCTATAGGTTCGGTTCCGGGGATTAGTTCGATAATGAACTCAATATCCCTATCCGAGGACATACCGGGCAATTCATCTGGGAATACGTCGGGGTATTCACAGACTACTCTGACTTGGTCAATGGTGGGCAGGGCTACACTCTTGTTGCACTTGAATTGACGGGGTAAGGTTTCAGAGATATGCTCTACTGTTACTCCAGAACTACTGGTCATGGTGATGGCTTTCTTAGCACAGTCTATCAATCCTTTATGCCTTGACATCTAGTCCATACCTAGTACTACTTCCAATCCTTTGGTTCCAAGTACAATTAGGTTGGCATAAAAATCTATCCCATGTATTCTGATAGGTACAACTTTGCAAAATTTTCTAGCTTTTTTAGTTGAACCGGGGATTTGAACTATCATGACATGCTTCAGGTTGGTTGGACGAATCTTACTAGTGCATGCAAATTCTTCGGTGACAAATGAATGCGATGCTCCAGAATTAAACAATACTCTTGCTAAAACTGAGTTGACAGAAAACATACCCAGCACTACATCTGGCGCTTCCTGGGCTTCTCTGCGTTCATGTGGAAGAGACGACCGTTGCAGTTGTGAGGGTTCCCTGGGGCAAATCTCCTTCCTGGTTGAACACGACACTGCTGCTGAGCTGGGGCATTCACAGGGGCATTGGGACAGTCTTCTTGGGACACTCATTGGAGTAGTGACCCTTCACTCCACACTCGAAACAAGTGATCTGGGACTTGTCCTTGACAGCGACAGGTACAGCATTGCTGCCAGTTCTGGGTGCAGTGTTGTTGTTGTTGTTGCTCTTGGGAGGGGCACAGCTGAAATTGTTGGCATTGCCGGAGTTGTGATTATTTCCTCCGGACTTCACATTGCCTCCGCTACGGTTGGGGTAGCTTGGGCAAGAATTTGGGGGTCGGTTGTTCCTTGGTGCATATCCTGGTGAGGGGTTGGGACGGTACTTCTGGTGACTACTGGATCCAGACTACTGCATCATATGACGCTTGCGATTGTCGTTTGCCTGGTTAATCTTCCCTTCCATCTGAATGGCAGAGTCGACTAGCTCTTCGAGATCATCGAAACGGATGTTGACTAGGACAGTATGCATCTCATCATGCAGTCCGTTCAAGAATCTCTCCTTCTTAGCCTCCGTGTTGATCTCATCAGGTGCGTATCTAGCAAGTGACAAGAATCTGTCATGGTACTCTACCACAGTCAATCTTCCTTGCTTCAATTCGCGGAATTCATCTCTCATCCTGTTGACGAGACCTTGCGGCACGTGGGTGTGGCTGAACTTGACTTTGAATGCTTCCTAGGTCATCACCTGGCCATGGTTCATATTGCGGATGATATTCCACCAAGCTCTTGCATCTCCCGCCAGATAGTGGGTGGTGAAGAGAACTTTCTCATTTTCATCAACTCCTGCAACTTCGAGGTTGTTTTCCATGGTCTGTAACCAGTCATCAGCATCTAGTGGGTTCTCAGATTGGTTGAAGATTGGGGGATTAGTGTTCTGAAATTTTTTGAGTTTGGATCCATGGTGGTCCTAATTTCCATGCCCTTGGTTGTTGAGAGCCATCTGGGCGATCTGTTGAAGTGTTGCTAAGTTGGCTTGGCGCTCGGCCCTGCTTGCTTCACGGTCCACGATGAGATTCTGCAAGATCTGCAGCATTGGGTCCTACGACGAGCTGCTCCCTCCTTGGTTTCCATGAGTCATCTGAAGATTGAGATAGATATAGGGGTAAGAGGGAAATTCTAAGGTTCATGGTTTTGGGTTTTCAAAGCTAAAACATTGAGTTAGACTCAGGTTTTTCAACTAACTTCATTTTCATTCATGCAAGCAAGCACCCTATACAACACACACCACAATCAAAGGGAAAGCAGATGGTTTGAAGAACCATTCAAGCTTCTGATACAATGAGATGATACATCTCATGCTACGACAGTGCTCTAGTGCATCTACTCATCGTCGATGAAGTCGGAGTCTTCATCATCAGTGTAGAAGTCCACAGCATCCTCCTCCAGAAAGTCATCATCGTTGCTGAGGTAAGAATCCATGTCTCCCTGGATGTCTTCTCCCTCATCTTCTTCTTCCTTGGCAGCAAGCTGAGCTTCCTGCTCCTTGACGGTCTTCTCGAGGTCGGCCACCTTCTTGCGAAGTCAGGCGATGGTGCGATCCTTCTTTGCAGGCTGGCGGCAAAGAGACTAGCGATCTTGGACGACCAGTGCAAAAGTCTGGGCCTTCTGGTCGGCGATGGCACGGTTCTGGTTGGCTAACTCCCTAGCATTGTCCAGTTCCTGCTGTCTGTCATGAAGCAAGAAGTCAAGGTTCTCCACTTGACGCCTCAACTCTGGGTGACTTGGCATCTCCATCGGCATTCCCATGAAGTCACGTATTGCATAGTGGGCAAAACGGGTTCCTTAGATCTTGTTGACGCTGAGGGCACATAGACGTGCGAGAGCTTCATGCATTGCCCTAGAAAATCCATCTAGCCAGTTATTCTCTCTCACGGAGAACTGAATTCTCCCGGAAGTTGGTGCTTCGATGCTTCCTCGAAGATCCGCGGTGACTAGCCACCGTAGGTCTCCTCCTGGGGGTCGTAGAAGTTGAGCTCCAAGAAACTCCGGATGTGGGCGTCCCAGTAACTCTGACAGCGAATCCGGATCCCTCTCAAAGATCAGCTGACCTCCGTTTCCCAACTGGTAAAACTTGCTGAACTGAGTCTCCATCTACAAGAATTAAGGATGAGGAAATTAGTGATGTGGTCAAGTGTGTCAAGTTTTAAGTAGTAATGTAAGAATTTTGAGGAACATGAATTTTTGAGAAAGAATGAGTTCACAAGGGTAAGAGAGGAAATAGTTTTTCATAAATACTCACTTTGGTTTTGAAGCTAAGTTTTTGGTTTGGACGTCCATTCTAACTAGGGTCTCCTATGGTCAGGATGGCTCTGATACCAACTTGTCAACACCCGGATTTTTAATCCGGATGCCGTTATGCCATACCGCAATCCCAGGATTACCATTTTTGCGAGACATAACGGATTGGATATCACAGTACATCATCCATTACAAACCATACATAAGGTCTTACACAAATAAGGATCTCATGATCCAGTCTTAATACAACAAGCAGCGGAAATAAAAGATAGCATAGCGGTGGGGTCCATCTTCAGGGGCACAGGCAATGCTGACGAAGGCAAATACTCCTAGTTATCATAGCCGTCCTGCTGACCATCATCTTGATAATCTCCTTCATAGTCTGGCCATGAGAATAGCCAGGGATAAAAGCCATGAGTACTCTTTAAGTACTCGCAAACTACCACTAACAAGTAGTATAATTCTAAGTTAAAGTGCTAGAGCTAAGTTTAACTATAAAGCTAAGTTTGAAACCTAAGCTGAGTTCAGAAACCAAGAAAGATAAAATAAAGTTCTAGAATCACTTAAGTTGGGAAGCTATTGTTATAAACACAACCCTGTTGTGGTCAAGTCAAGATTCATCATTACTTCAAAGTATTTAGAAAACATATGACAATGAAACAGTATGGCCATTCCAACTGTCCATAACCACGGACGCGGCTATTCGAATAGTTTGACACTCTGCAGAGGTGGTACACTTTCACCACAAGGTTCGATACATCTGTCAGGGATAACCCTGAATCATCATACTTAGTATGCAGATAATCAAACATAACCTTCCCTTTACACACCCTAGTATAAGCACCTCTCCTATGAGCATGGCCTCCCAACCATGACCATCAGTCATCTTGGGCACTACATAGGTGGACATCATGAGAGGTAGCCTCAGCTCAAACCTCTCCCGTGAGGGAACTAATACTAACGCATATAAATTTCCAGCTAAGCCTTACCCAATTCAGGTAATGTGGTTGTACGGTAAATTTGGAATGGTATCGCATCCGAATGCAACCATCAGTTTTATAAAAGGGTTAAGGCTCATGCCTCATCATTTTCATCATCATAAACCAGTTGTGTTTCTCAACACATGTCAAAACATCTCAATAGAATGACTCATCATTCCAAGTTTTCACAATTCATTTTCACCAATTGTTCCCATCTAAAGTGACTCAAGTTTTTGATCTACTCTAACTACTAAGTTAAGAGTGTTCACTAAGGTGGAAGGATGGGATCAATCTCATGCCATAGAATGACATCTAAAGGGTTCTAAATAAGTCAAGTTTTATACTTTTTATGCTACCTTCAAAAACAAGTAAAGAACTTTATATAACCTAAGAGGGGTAAAACTTATAACTAAGACTTGGGGTACTATTAGTTAATAAGGGGTGTGATCACAGCATGCTTAAGGCATCTTTGCTAAACCATCTAGTTTGATTCTAGTTTTCTAAGTACTACACTTGCAAGTACTAACTTGCAAGGGTTAATCTTGGATAGTGCTAGCTTGCTAAGGGTAGCTTGCACTGTTAATGGTGGCTTGCTTTGGTTGGTGCAGTGGTTGAAGTTTTCTTCTTCTTCTTCTTGGTAGAACTCCTCCTCCTCGAAAGCTTGGTCGGTACTAGCATCTATAAATGCATAGGGAGTGCACAATCACCAAACAATACTTAAATAGGCTAAGTAGTATTCTAAGACACACATTTGATGATCTATTATCATCACAAACATCACCAATTTAATTCAATAGTTTCATCCTTTTTATTTTAGAAAAGTAATTTCTAATCATTGAAATATTAACTAAAGTTTAATATTCACCACCAAAATATGGGATCATGTGGACACATGTCCTCACCACATATTCTAACCTGTGGGAATGAGATTTAAAGGTTGGATCAATATTACTTTAGTTTAAGTTTATTATTTTATGATTTAAAGTGACTAGAAATGCCTATATAGCATTATTTTGGTACTAGTCCAAAGTCACTGCATGTAAACCTTAATATTATTACATATTTGGATATATATGATGAAATGTGATTTTTGAGAGTTGGAATCAACTCAAAAACTAACTTGGTTGATTTTATAAAAATGTTGCAAGTTGTAGAAGCTTCTGTCTTCTTATTTTTATTAGGAGAGATCTATAACTCTAAATGAATTAAATCCAACGGGGTTGGATAGATCATCTTAATACCTTTCAGAAAAATTGGTTTCATGCAATTTGGACTTAAAAAACTCACAGAATTGAATTTTGGAAAAGTGGTCAGAAACTAGATTTAACTAAAAAGAAAAATCCAGATTTGAATGGGTGGGCTAGCGCGGGAAAAGAAATGGGCCATCCCAGTGGCGCTCCGCGGCACGGGGCTCAGCTGACAGGGGGTCCCACTTGTCAGTGCACTTAACACGTGAAACGGTACGCGCGCTGTGGGCCGTAGGATTAGAAGCAGATCTACGGCTGAGGATCGTCATCGACGACGAACAGGTCACCGGCGAGCTCGAACCCTAGCGGCTCGGTGAGGGTCTACTAGGGGCGTACCAGGGCTCTAGCAGGGTCGACGAGGCGGGCAAATGGGGTGGAAGACGATGGCGAGGCGAGGCGCGATTGCGGCGGAGCTTGGGGTGGTCGCAATCAACAGCGCCCTTCTCCTCCTGTCGCGGCTGCTCCGGCTCCAATTCCGGCGAGGCAGAGCTCGCCTTGCTCCGGCTAGAGGTGGGTGAGGCTCAGAGAGGTGAGGGGAGTGGAATGGTGTGGAGAGAAGAGGCTGGAGAGGGCTCCTTTTATAGGCCCGACGGTGAGACCGAGCGAATGGGCAGTCGACGGTGGCGACATGGCTATGGCGGGGTAGAGGCATGGCTGCGGGTGGCGATCGATGTGTCTCCCTGGCGGTGCTCTAGAACTTGAATGCGAGCGTAGGGGTGGTGGCACGCAGTCTGGGCGAGGTGGCGCTCTGAGCGGCAGAGGCGGCGGTGTCCACGGCGAGCGGTGGCTGTGAGGCGTTGGGCGGCCAGCGGGGGTGTCTGGGTGTTCTCCAGGTCGAGGCGGAGTGGTGAGCGCGGGCTGCTGCAAAGGCGATGTCAGGCGGGGACCAGCAGCTATGGGGTGGCACTGGCATGGTGCGTGTACTGGGCTCAGTTTGTGCTCGGTGGTCCACTGCTGCTCTTGGCTCGAGCAAGGGAGGGGTGGCGGTGAGCTCTGGCTACCTCCTAGACATGGCGAGGAAGAGGAATGGTCTGCTGCAGAGGCAAGGGTTGGCCAGTGAGGCATGGGTCGGCATGGCATGGCATGGGGACTAGGGACAAGGGACAGGGGTGTTAGGGGTTTGGTTAGATCAAGAGGGGACAGAGGAGATAAATGAAGATCATTTGGGGGCAAAACCCTGTAGTAAATAGTGAGCTAGGATTATAGTAGAGATTATGCATGCCAAGTGTTTGATTAAATGGCCGCATGAAAGAAAGTTTTGAATTTTGGTTTCAAATTTTTTGAGTGATCTCTACTAGTGATAGGTAGTCTCTGGTTGCAAGGGTTTTGAAAGTGGAGCTCAAAGAGAGGGTTTTTGAAATAGGGGTGATCTATGCATATGCATTAGATTCAATTTTAAACTGTCATTTAAAATAGTTAACAGAATGTTTTTAGCAGATCAAAAGGTGGGCCTTGGTACCTCATTATGTGTACTAGCAAGGGGTGCAAAGATCAAGAATTGTTTCTGTTAAGTTTTGAGTACTAGGAATAGCCAAAGTAGGCATGGGAGTTAAATTTGCCAAAATGACCATTCCTCCCTTTTTAATTCTTTTTGATTTGATCTTCTTTAGGAAAAGCTTGGGAATGATGTAGATGATGTTTAAATCATCTAAGAAACATTTTACAAGCATTGGATCATTCAATCATGGCAATTCAAACAACTCCTATTTTAAATGCACACATATATGAATGCTTTCATATTAATTTTGGAAAAGTTTTTGTTAACCCTGATTTTGGATGATTTAGATCTTTGATAAACTTGGATTGAAGTTTTGGGATGTTACACCCACACCATGCCCTGGCGTGGCCTGGGCTGGCCCGCGCCAAGGGGGAGTGTGGCCACCATGTGTCCCCTCTCCGACTCTCCTTCTAGCTCCGTGAGTCTTCCAGGAAAATAGTAACTTTGGCTTTTGTCCCGTCCAATTCCGAGAATATTCATTTTCTGACTTCCTGGAACCAAAAACAGCAAAAAACAGGCAACTGGCACTGTGGCTCTTATTAATAAGTTAGTCCAAGAAATCATATGAAAAGTACTCCAAAGTGTGGACAAAACATAAGAAAGTAGATAAAACCAAGCATGGAACATCAAAAATTATAGATACATTTGCAATGTATCAACATCCCTAAGCTTAACTCTTGCTCGTCCTCGAGTAGGTAAGTGATAAAAAGAAAGAATAATTTTTGAGGTGACATGGACCATCAAAGACTTGATCAAAGTATTTGTAAAACATTCAAAGCTGGGATCATAGTACTTCAATCATAACATGAAAGACAAAGTTCTAGCAATAAGACAAAGAAACCATGTTGCAACATGAAAATGCACAAACAAAAGATTCATGAATAACAGTGCTTTGCAAGACGTTTGTTTGTTTCACATAAATAAAACATAGCATAGTGGCATTCAGCTTGTCCCTCATAGAGTAGAAAACATAAATGCATAGGACACCTTCAAAGTTCATAAGAGTGACTAGATACAAATAGTTTAAAACAAGCAATATCAAGTTATGCATCAATCAACTAGTCTTGGGACAATGCACATAGAACTAAGAATGGCCACTATGCTCTCAAAGTAGGTGCATAAAGTTAGAAGGTGGAGACTCAATATAATGGTGGAAGAAAGGCCTTCATAGAAGGAAGTAGGGATTCAAGTCTCATAAAGAGCTTCCAAAAATTATGGTACTTATAGCTTTCAACTCTCATTGCCCCTATCATAAGATCCTTGAAGTGATTAAGGTTAAAGTGAACAAACTATGGTGTACATGCTTGACGAAGTATAAGTTAGAAATCTCATGTCCCTTGTATACGAGGGCCGCTCCTCATGCTACTCAAGTTTAGTCACCGGTAAGTTCTTGTCATCGTAAGTACATGTGTATCATAGAGAACCGCCAACGGGGTACCCCTTGCCCGATGATACGGAAGAATCCCCATATCAAAATGACAAGACAAGCAGACAACGAGCATCTCAGCAATCTTCTTATTTACCATGGGAATATGGTGATTTTTTCTCTCTTTCCTCTTTTCATAATCTATTTTCTCTCAGCTATCTTCTTATTTACCATGGGAATATGGCAAAAAAAGTAAAGTGTGCCATCAAGTTCGTGAGAGCTTTAATCACTAGTTTTCTCATAACAAGTTCAATTTGGAAGGTAAACAAAAGCATGAATATACTTGGAATAGCATAAGCTAGTAGGTAGGTATGGTGGACTCTTTGGAATAACTTGGTTTAGGGAGTTGGATGCATGAGCAGAACTCATACTTGGTTGCGAAGGCTAGCAAAAGACTGGGAGCGACAAACTAAGAGAGCAATAATGGCCATAATCATGCAGAGCGACAAAACATCATTGATCAAAGCATAAAGTGATACTACAAGTTGAAAACTAAAGGATCATAAAGGCTATGGTGACTTGGGATAGTCATAACATGGTGTGAGCATGCGCCAAGTCAACCCAAATAAGCATCAAAGGAGAATACCACAATATTATGCTTTAATATGCTAAAACAACGCATGATTCATCCAAGGAACATTAAGCAATCTCAATTGTTTATAACAAGTCATTCTACAGCAAAGAATACTAAGCATAAAGCCAAAATAATATCAAGCATGGCATGACAAAGCATAGGCCACAGTCAAAAACAAACTCTCTTTAACACTTAAGCATGAACTTTCCTACTCTTTTCCAATCCAAACCAAACTATTTGAAAACCAATGTATGAAAGAGGGGGTCCAACCAATTTATTCATCAAACTAAGAAAACAAAGAAAACAAAAAACCAAAACAAAAACGAAAAAGAAGACGCTCCAAGAACAACACAACTGTGCATGAAACAATAAAAATGAAGCATTTGGAAGAAACCTAGGATTTTTATTGATGAAGAGGGGGATGCCTTGGGCATCCCTAAGGTTTAACGCTTGTACTTCTTGGATATTTCTTGGGGTGACATGCATGGAATCCCCAAGCTTGAGCTTTAGTCCATCCTTCATCTCATTACTCATTCCTTCCATACACCTGAAATTTTTCCTTCATACAAAACTTCACACAATCTTTATTAGCAACATTAGTGCACTCAAGATAATAGGTATTTAGGTTCAGTTCCAACACCAATAGAACTTCCATTAAAACACTAGCTACTGTAGCACTTCCCTCAAAAAGCTCAGTTCCCCAAAAAAACTCAAAAAGGAATCAACAAGAAGCAAATGCAGAAAATGGCAGAAATCTGTCAAAACAGACCAGCAGGTAAAGACGAATTTTTTCGAAGACCTTCTGTTGCTCAAATCAAAAAGTGTTGAACTAACGAAAGTTAGATAACAACCTGGGGCAGAAGCACAAAAATTCACGCCTCAAAAGGGCGTTCAGAGATTTTACACGAATGTTTACGGTGAAGCACAGAAATCTCTTTCGGGACAGCAACTTTCCCAATCATTACTTCTCTCTCATTAGAGGTTACTCTTGGCACAAAAAGCAAATAAAAAGGATAAGGAGAGGTTATTACAGAAGTAATAACTTCCAAGACTCATCTAAAACTTTTGGGTTATCTCCCAATGAGCACTTTTCTTTAACGCCTTTAAGTTAGGCATGATAGTTTGAGAAGATGCTCACATAAGAAATATGAATTGAAGTAAAAGAGAGCATCAAGAAGAAAATTCAAAGTACATTTAAGTCTAACCCACTTTCTATGAAAAGGAATCTTGTAAATAAAAAAGTCATGAAAGCACAAAGAAACAATCATAGGAAAGCAAAACAAGTGCAACTTCAAGACTTTCAACATAAAGAGGGGAAACTTAATAATGTTGAGATACATAAGCCCATTTTTCCCTCTCTCATAATAACTTTCAGTAGCAACATGAATAAAATTAACAATATAACTATCACATAAAACATTCTTATCATGAGCCACATGTATAAAATAATTATTACTCTCCCTATAAGCATAGTCATTCTTATTAATCGTAGTGGGAGCAAATTCAAAAAAAATAGCTATCATTATTATTCTCATCACCATAATCATCAAATATAGGAGGCATATTGTAATCATAATTAATTTTCTCCTCAATAGTAGGTGGACTGAGAATATCATATTCATCATTGTAATCATCATATATTGGAGGTTTGGTATCATCATAAGCAATAGAATAGCTATCTTCCAAAGTGTGTTCATTTGTAAACATATCATCATTGGAAGGATCATGGATAGCACTAATAGTACAACAATTATTAATATCATCATTTTCAGAATTGGTACCAAAGAGATTTTCAATATCAAAAGTAGTGTGCTTTTCCTAATCATGATCACTATTATAGGTAACAGGCATAGGAACATCATCGAGTTCAGACTCATCAAAAACTATAATAGGAGCAACGTTCTTAGGGGAAAATACTGTTTCCTCTCTCCTTTTACTCCTCCTCTTCTTCTTTTTCTTCTTCTCTTTAGGAGGGACAGGCTTGAAAGGAAGCTTCTCCATATACCCTAGTTCACTGTTAGAGACAATAGAAGAAACTTTCGAGGATTCCTTCTTTTCATTAATAAGATCAAAACACATATTAGTCCTGTCATATTTTGGTAAAGTCTCATCTTCTATAATATTTTGTATGTAAGTATTTGTGTGACAATTATCAACACAATAAAGATGACAACCATGCAGGACACTATTCATATCAAAAGCACCCATATCTACCAAAGAGGTTTTTCTTTATAACTCTTCACACCCCAAAAATAATGTAAGTTCATCATGTTGATTAGGAGTGATCATGTCATCACAATACAAACTTTCAGTACTCATTGGATTAGAAGGGTTATTATTATGGCCTGAGCATTGAAAATTGAAATGACCCACTTCAAAGCAAAGTTCACAAATAAAAGGATAGAGGGCACAAACTTTTTTACTAAGATCATTTAGAGCCCTATACCACGTTCTAGTTTTTTCATTCATGTGGGTGATATAATATTCTTCTTCAATTTGATTATTCTCACAAGGTCTATGTATTCCACAAAAATTAACATGCTTATAAGAAGTAGTACTTTCAGAGGTTTGAGCATGTTTATTAATAACAATTTCATTTTCCATGCAAGTGTCTTTATAAGGGTCATGATACATGTCCCATTTTTCTTTAGGAGCATTAATATGAGAAGCAAAGGTTCTATGACAATCAACAAGAATTTGAGGATCAAGACCATATTTAGCACTAAGCTCTTGAAAATCAATAGTTTCAGCAAAAGACTTAATGCAATCATACTCATAGTTTATACTTGGTTCTTTACCTTCTTTGTTATCCCAATCTTCGGTATTGCTTTGAATTATTTCAAGAAGATCCCACTTAGCTTTGACCTCCTTACTTGTGAAGGATCCCTCTAAACAAGTATCTAGATAGTCCTTGTAATGTCCTAAAAGCCTTGCATATAAATTATTAATAACAATATTACTGGGGAGCTCATGAATGGGACATTTGAGCATTAGTGACTTCAATCTCCCCCATGCTTGGGCAATACTTTCTCCATCATGTGGATGAAAATTATAAATGTAATTCCTATATTTATGAATTTTATGAGGAGGATAAAATTTAGAGTAAAATAGAGATTCAATTTCCTTCCACTCCAAATGATGAGGATCATCTAGTAGCTCATACCACTCCCTTGATTTGGCCTTAAGTGAAATAGGAAATAGCTTCCCCTTAACTTGGTTCATTGAAATACCTACAGAGTTGAACAACTCGCATAATTCATGTATAAAGAGTAAATGATCACTAGGATGGACAGTTCCATCTCCAAAATACCAGTTATTCATAACACGTTCAACAATTTTTATAGGTATTTTTAAAGGGATGCTTTCAGTATGTGGATTTAAAATATCACAAGTATCATTAGAATTACCACATATGGGAGATAAAGTATCATCAGAGCAAATTTTCTTCTTTAAAGCTGGGGAACTAAAAAGATCATTTTCATAAAAACCAACTTCCCCAAGCTTAGATGTTTCTATAGCATTAGTAACAAAGGTGTTCAAAAGATTCATACTAATAACATTGCTATTAGCATACAAAGAAAGTTCCATGGGTTTTTTAATTTTCTTATCAGACAATTCAAGTTCTAACTTAGGAAAAATACTAAAAAGCTCTCTAATTTTTTTGTTGTTTTCCATGAAGCCTAACTAGTGAAAACAAGAAACAAAAAGACAAAATTGCAGAATCTAAAGGAAATAACTTCGAGCACTCACACCGGAGGATGTGAGTACCTTTTACCTTACCTCCCCGGCAACGGCGCCAGAAAATAGGCGTTTGCCGTGGGAGGTTCTTCTTCTTCAATCCTCTGGTGTGAATACCTTTTACCTTTCCTCTCCGGCAACGGCGCCAGAAAATAGCTTGATGTCTACGCACTTCTATTCTTGTAGACAGTTGTTGGGCCTCCAAGTGTAGAGGTTTGTAGAACAGCAGCAGGTTTTCCCTTAAATGGATCACCCAAGGTTTATCGAACTCAGGGAGGAAGTGGTCAAAGGTATCCCCTCTCAAGCAACCCTGCAATCAAGACACAAAAAGTCTCTTGTGTCCCCAACACACCCAATACACTTGTCAGGTGTATAGGTGCACTAGTTCGGCAAAGAGATAGTGAAATACAAGTGGTATAGATAATTATAAGTGGTAACGGTGATAGAAAATAGCTTGACGGGGTGGAAAAGACTAAAGTAAAACTGAAATAAAGATAAGAGCAAGCAAACATGTAACATATCTAATAGCAAACGGTGTTTCAGTGCTTAGAAACAAGGCCTAGGGATCATACTTTCACTAGTGAACACTCTCATATAAATATCTTATCTTTATGATACTACTCTTAACTACTCTCCGTTTGAACACTCTAATCGATGGTAGGGCTATAATAGCACACCTCAAAGCTCATCTTTCCCATCTAGAAACCCCACACTGTCACCTTGAGTACTAGATGAGTCCAACAAACACCACAATTTCATATAGACATCCAACTCCAAATATAACTCATAACAAGTATTTGTAATCTCTAGCCTAAGTGCCACCATGGTGTGCACACTGTCAACTTCACACACATGGGGAGAGCAGAGATCTATTAAAGCACTTGAGTAGCAAGGTAAATCTATAGATTACAAGCGCATGATCACAATATGATCACACATAGAGAGAGATGAACACATAGCTACCGGTAGAACCCTTAGCCCCAAGGAAGAACTACTCCCTCCTCATCATGGGAATCAGCAATGGTGATGGAGATGGTGGTGGAGATCGATGGAGATAGCTCTGGGGGCACTTCCCCGTCCCGGCAGGGTGCCGGAACAGAGACTTTCTGTCCCCCGAATCTCCCCTTCGGTGGCAGCGGTGTTGCGGAAGTTTTCGTGGCTGGAGGCTTGATGATTTAGGGTTTATGCATCGGGAGGCTCTTATAGGTGAAGGAGGCAAGGTCGGTGGCCGGCCAGGGGGCCCACACAATGCCCTGGCGTGGCCTGGGCTGGCCCGCGCCAGGGGAGTGTGGCCACCCTGTGGCCCCTCTCCGAATGTCCTTCTGGCTCCATGAGTCTTCCGTGAAAATAGTAACTTTGGCTTTTGTCCCGTCCAATTCCGAGAATATTCATTTTCTGACTTCCTGGAACCAAAAATAGCAGAAAACAGGCAACTGGCACTGTGGCTCTTGTTAATAGGTTAGTCCAAGAAATCATATGAAAAGTACTCCAAAGTGTGGACAAAACATAAGAAAGTAGATAAAACCAAGCATGGAACATCAAAAATTATAGATACATTTGCAATGTATCAATGACCACCACATGTCAGTGAAACATAATGTTGCAAATATTCAAACTACAAAATACAATGTGGAAAATCTTCAAATCTCCCCTTCTCCATCTGACAGCAAAAGGCGCATAGCAGCCCCTGCTGAGAGAGGTTCTTTCCCCATCTTCTTGTACTTCTTCCTCTCTGGCGATTCCTCTGCTTCTTCCTCGCACAGAGCAGCTATTCCTCTGCTTTTTCCTGTCCGGCTATATGTCGAGCGTCTCATCAGCCTCTCGTACCACATGGCTGGTGTATGGTCTAGTGCCGATGACTCGATGCAAGGAGTGCCCACGCACTGCACCACTGAAGCGGTTGACTTTGAAGGAGAGGAAGAATGGGAACTTTGTGCGCGAGTTCTTCAAATGCAAGAGCATGCTGGAGGGGCAGATTAGATCTGAGTTCTTCTTGCATCCTTTATCTCTAATTTCAACAAATTTCTATTGGATTTGGGATTTAGGGTTCATGATTTCGTTTTCAGATCGTGAAGAAATGCTACCATTATGAGTGGACATGCACCATCATAAACTTGATCAAAGTATTTGTAAAACATTGATAGCTGGGATCATAGTACTTCAATCATAACATGAAAGACAAAGTTCTAACAATAAGACAAAGCAACTATTGTTGCAACATGAAAAGGTACAAACAAAAGATTAATGAATAACAATGCTTTGCAAGACGTTTGTTTGTTTCACATAAAGAAAACATAGCATAGTGGCATTCAGCTTGTCCCTCATAGAGTAGCAAACATAAATGCATATGATACCTTCAAAGTTCATAAGAGTGACTAGATACAAATAGTTTAAGAACAAGCAATATCAAAGTTATGCATCAATCAACAAGTCTTGGGACAATTCACATTAAACTAAGAATGGCCAGTATGCTCTCAAAGTAGGTGCATAAAGATAGAAGGTGGAGACTCAACATAAAAGTAAAAGAAAGGCCTTCATAGAAGGAAGTAGGGATTCAAGTCTCATAAGGAGCTTCCAAAAATTATGGTACCTATTAGCTTTCAGCTCTCATTGCCCCTATCATAAGCATCTTTAGGTGATTAAGGTTAAAGTGACACAACTAAGAGGATATGCTTGACAAGTTATAAGCCAAAGTCTCAAGCCCCTTACTTATGAAGACCGAACCTCATGATACTCAACTTTAGTCACAAGTAAGCTCTTGTCATTGTAAGTACATATGTATCATAGAGAACCGCCAACGAGGTACCCCTTGCACATGATACAGGAGCTATCCCATAATCAAAATGACAACGCAAGCAGACAATGAGCATCTCAGCGATCTTTTTATTTGCTATTTGCATAGGTTTTTATTGAGGATGCTTCATAGAGTGCTCATTATGGTTATGCTGCAAGTTTCCACCATGATTAGGCATGGCTTAGGCTAGTGGCCCAGGCGTTTCTCTAACACAAATACAAACTCCATGATCTTACAAGTTCCCCTTTTATTTCACACCGCCGGGATCCATAAGCAAAAGAACATGATATCAACTAGGTACAATGTACACGTGCAATGTTGAAAGCATTCCTCATGATACATGGTTCTGCTAACTTCAACTTATAAAGTGCAAGCATATACACAACAAAGATGGACACAATGGTTCAAGTTTATTAAGTGCAAGAAAGTAAAGTGTGCCATCAAGTTCGTGAGAGCTTTAATCACTAATTTTCACATAACAAGTTTAATTCGGAAGGTAGATAAAAACATGAATATACTTGGAATAGCAAATGCTAATAGGTAGGTATGGTGGACTCTTTGGAATAACTTGGTTTTAGGAGTTGGATGCATGAGTGGAACTCATACTTGGTTATGGGGGCTAGCAAAAGACTGTGAGCGACCAACTAAGAGATCAATAATGGCCATAATCATGCAGAGTGACAAAACATCATTAATCAAAGCATAAAGTGATATTACAAGTCAAAAACTAAAGGATAATAAAGGCTTATGGTGACTTGGGATAGTCATTACATGGTGTGAGCATGTGCCAAGTCAACCCAAATAAAGCATCAAAGGAGAATACCATAATACTATGCTTTAATATGCTAAAACAACGCATGATTTTTTCAAAGGCACATTAAGAAATCTCAATTGTTTATAACATGTCATGCTATCGCAAAGATTACTAAGCATAAAGCCAAAACAATATCAAGCATGGCATGAGAAAGCATATGCCACAGTCAAAAACAAGCTCTCTTTACCACTTAAGCATGAACTTTTCCTACGCTTTTCCAATCCAAACCAAACTATTTGAAAACCAATGCATAAAAGAGGGGTCCAACCAATTTATTCAGCAAACTAAGAAAACCAAGCAAACGAAAACCAAAAACAAAAAGGAAGACGCTCCAAGAACAACACAACTTTGCATGAAACAATAAAAAGGAAGTGTTTGGAAGAAACCTGGGATTTTTATTGATGAAGAAGGGGATGCCTTGGGCATCCCAAATATTTGACGCTTGTAACTCTTGAATATTTATTGGGGTGACACGGGGTAGCATCCCCAAGCTTGAGCTTTAGTCCATTATTCATCTCATTACATCATTCTCTCCATACACCTGAAATTTTTCCTTCATACAAAACTTCAACAATCTTTATTAGCAACATTAGTGCACTCAAGATAATAAGTATTTAGGTTCAGTTTCAACACCAATAAAACTTCCATTAAAACACAAGCTACTGTAGCACTTCCCTCAAAAAGCTCAATTCCCCAAAAGAACTCAAAAAGGAGCCAACAAGAAGCAAATGCAAATAATGGCAGAAATCTGTAAAACAGACCAGCAGGTCAAAACCAATTTTTTCGAAGACCTTCTGTTGCTCAAATCAAAAAGTGTTTAACTAACGAAAGTTAGATAACAACCTGGGGCAGAAGAAAAAAATTCACGCCTTAAAACGACGTATAGAGATTTTACAAGAATTTTTACAGTAAAGCATAAAAATCTGTTTCAGGGTAGCAACTTTCCCAATCATTACTTCTCTCTCATTAGAGGTTACTCTTGGCACAAAAAGCAAATAAAAAAAGGATAAGGAGCGGTTATTACTGAAGCAATAACTTCCAAGACTCATCTAAGACTTTTGGGTTATCTCCCAATAAGTACTTTTCTTTAACGCCTTTAAGTTAGGCATAAGAAGCAAGAAAAAGAATCAAGTGTTCTCAAATGAAGAAGCATTAAGAGCAAATTTTGTTTTCATAGGAGAGGCAAAAGAAATATTCTCTCTCTTCTTAGGGAAGTCTTCTATACCTTTCTTGAGTGGGAGTTGATATTTAATGGTGCCTTCTTTCATATCAATAATGGCGCCAACAGTTCTAAGAAAGGGTCTTCCCAAAGTAATAGGACAAGAAGCATTGCATTCAACATCCAAAACATAGAAATCAACGGGGACATAGGCATTGTTAACCATAATAAGAACATCATTAATACTCCCCATGAGTTTCTTTTTAGCATTATCATCAAGTGGGACATTCAAATAACAATCTTCCAATGGTGGAAAATCAAGCATATCATAAATTATTCTAGGCATAATAGAAACACCACTATCAAGATCACATAAAGCTTTAAAATCAAAATCATTCACTTTCATATTAATGATGGGTTCCCAACCATCTTCTTGTTTTATAGGAATAGAAGCTTTATGTTTCATCTTTTCTTATTTAATCTTTATGAGAGCATCAATAATGTGTTTTGTAAAGGCCATATTCATAGCACTAGCATTAGGACTTTTAGCAAGGTTTTGTAGGAACTTAATAACTTTAGAGATATTGCAACCATCAGGATCAAAATCATAATTATCATCTAAAGTAGTAGAGCTATTAATAGCCTCAACACTAGTGGTAGTGATAATAGAAACACTAATGTTTCTAGCAATTTCATATTCTCTTTCCCACTTAGCATGCAATTCAGCTAATAGTCTAACATTTTCATCAATTCTAACTTGTATGGCATTAGTAGCAGCAAAGGGATTATCCATAGTTTAAGGTTTAGCAGCCATTTTATTAATCAAAGAGGATTGTGCTTCAGACAAAGATGATATATTTCTTTCAGTATTAGAGAGTTTCTCCTCAATAGTTTTATTGAAAGCAGTTTGTTTAAATAAAGTCTTTAAGCATAACTTCAAGTTCAGAGGGAGCACTCCTATTATTGTTGTAGGAATTTCCATAAGCATTACCATTGTTGGGAGGATATGGCCTATAATTGCTGTTACCAAAATTATTCCTGTAGGCATTATTGCTAAAATTGTTATTTCTTATAAAGTTCACATCAACTTGCTCTTCTTGAGCAACCAAAGAGGCTAAGGGAACATGATTTGGATCAATATGAGCCTTCCCATTAATAATCATAGACATAATAACATCAATTTTATCACTCAAGGAGGAGGTTTCTTCAATAAAATTTACCTTCTTACCTTGTGGAGCTCTTTCAGTGTGCCATTCAGAATAGTTAACCATCATATTATCCAGAAGCTTTGTTGCAGCACCCAAAGTAATGGTCATAAAGGTACCTCCAGCAGCAGAATCCAGTAGATTTCTTGAAGAATAGTTCAATCCTGCATAAAAGTTTTGGATAATCATCCAAGCAGTCAGTCCATGAGTGGGACAATTCTTTACCAAAGATTTCATTCTTACCCAAGCTTGAGCAACATGTTCATTATCAGATTGTTTAAACTTCATTATTTCACTTCTCATAGATATAATCTTAGCAGGAGGATAGTATTTTCCAATGAAAGCATCTTTGCATTTAGTCCAAGAATCAATACTATTCCTAGTTAAGGAATTCAACCATTCTTTAGCTTTTCCTCTCAAAGACAAAGGGGACAATTTCAGCTTAATAATATCCCCATCTATATCCCTATGCTTTTGCATCTCACAAAGTTCAGCAAAGTTATTTAGATGAGAAGCAGCATCTTCATTACCAATACCAGAAAATTGTTCTCTCATAACAAGATTGAGTAAGGCAAGTTTAATTTCAAATAAAGTAGCTTCAGGAACAGGTGGAGCAATAGGTGTGCTCACGAAATCAATGTTGTTGGTGCTAGTGAAGTCACACAACTTAGTGTTTTCAAGAGTAGTCATTTTTTGTGTGTTTTTAATAAAGAAAGCAAACTAGTAAAACTATTTTTTTGTGTTTTTGATAAAGAAACAAGCAAACAAAGGAAAAATAAAATAAGCAAAACAAATAAAACAAAGTAAAGAGATTGGTTATGAGAGACTCCCCTTGTGAAGATGTCCTTGACTCCCCGACAACGGCGCCAGAAAATATACTTGCTGACTCGTGTATTAACGAGCTCATTGGGGAATCCCAAGAGGAAGGTATGATAAGTACAAAGAGAAGTTTTCCTCGCTTATGAAACCAAGGTTATCAATCCAGAGGAGCAAGGAAACACCTCCAAGGTGTTACTGGTGGATTTGGCGTATGCACTACCGCGCCAAAGAAGAACACGAAACCTACACAACACAACCACAGAACTTTTCCCCCAACTTACAGTGAGGTTGTCAATCTCACCGGTTTTGCTAAAAACAAAGGATTAAACGTATTGTGTGGAAGAGAGCAATAGTTTGCAGAAAGTAAACAGAAAGCAGTAAACATGTTGGGTCCGCAGCATAGAAAACAAAAAATTTCCAACGATGAGAACTATACGCCAAGATCTATCTACTAGATACAGAGCAACGGGTGGACATACATCCATGGAGAACTTACCCTCAAAGACAACGAGTTTTGTTAACGAGTAGGAACTCGTGGTTGATGTAGTCGTACGCTTGCCGATCTCAAGATCGTGTGGAAGTCCGCGCCAAATCAGCAGCGCATCCGTCTCGCACACACGCTCAAGCTTCACCGGACAACCTCCACCTCCTCGCTCCAGAATCAGCGGAAGCAAGAACTCCTTCCAGACGCAAGGCCACCGGAACATGTATCTCGCTAATCCGAGACCATGGGGAATATCTAGAGGGGAGAGATCCTTCACGAGGAGGTGTGGTTTGTGAGAGGAGAGGGGCTTTATAGGAGGGAGGAGACCCTCCTCCCATAGCTGGCGCATGAGGGGGGGGACTCCTCCCCTCCTTCATTCATGTGGTGAACCTCCACTCACATAAACATGGCCTCCACCCAAAATCCCACTCACATGTATTTAATTTCCACCAAATTAAATGCAACTCTCAATTAATAAAACTCTTTTATTTATTTTATTCAGAATTTTGTTAATTACTTTAATTAACAAACATTCACATAAAACCCTTGCAACATTTCAATATCACATGCAGAACCACTTTCTGCAATTTCACCCGAAACAATTCTGGTTTCTATCGAAACAATTCCTGTTTCTATCGAAACATTTCCTGCGCTTTGTAAACCTTTTGTCTGGAACATATGTGCTCCTAAATGGTGTCCGGCAAACCTTAAGTGTGTCACCCTACGGTTCGTGAATAATGCAAACATGATTGAGACTCCTCTCAGATCAATAATCAGAAGCGGGACCTGGAGATCCATACTGACTCCTGCATATTCAACGATGACTTCTGTGATCGTGAGAACCTTTAACATCAGCAATTTAATCCCTTTGTCTCATGATATAATACATGTCCGAGATTCGATCATCGGTATCCAAATACCTAGTTTGATCTCGTTACCGACATGCACTCTTTTCTTGTTCCCGTGATATAACATTCTAGTGATCACATCACTTGCTTGCAAGCTATCTTAATGTGATATCACCGAGAGGGCCCAGAGTATATCTATCCGTCATCAGGATTGCCAAATTCCACTCTTGATCCATGAGCCTCAACATAACACCTTCATAGCACTGAACCCACCTTTATGGTCACCCTGTTACGGTGTGACGTTTGATGTTATCAAGATACTCTTCTGGTGTTAGCAATTAACATGATATCATGGTCTAAGGACTAAGACTACTTTGTATGATGTTATAGCAATATAAACATAATGACTTGATCGTAATGCTATACTTCGGATGAATGTTCATCACATCATTTCACAAATGTTGTGACCTTGTTATTAACAACATCCAATGTCCATGATCAGGAAACCTTGATCATCTTGTTAATCAACAAGCTAGTCTATAAGAGAGGCATAACTAGGAACCCTTTTGTTTATTAAACACACATGTATTGATGTTTCCTATCAATACAATTATAGCATGCAAAATAAACATCTATCATATACAAGGAATACATAATAACAACTTTATTATTGCCTCTTAGGGCATATTTCCTTCAGTCTCCCACTTGCACTAGAGACAATAATCTAGTTTATATAGTGATAAATCTAACACCCATGGCGTTCTGGTGTTGATCATGTTTTGCCCTAGGGAGTACTTTAGTCAATGGATCTGCTACATTCAGGTCCGTGTGCACTTTACAAATCTTTATATCTACATCCTTGACATGCTCGCGGATGGAGTGAAACCGGCACTTAATATGCTTGGAATTCTTGTGAGACCTTGGTTCCTTGGCGTTGGCTATGGCTCCATTATTGTCACAATAGATCACCATTGGGTCCAATGCACTAGGAACCACACCTAGTTCCGTTATGAACTCCTTCATCCAAACCGCTTCTAGCGGCTTCAAGCAAAGAACATATTCCGCCTCCGTCGTTGATCCAGCCACCACAGGTTGTTTGGAGCTCCTCCAACTAACTGCTGCTCCGTTCAAGAGAAATACGTATCCGGATTGAGACTTAGAGTCATCCGGATTAGTGTCAAAGCTAGCATCGACATAACACTTAGCGACTAGCTCTTCTTCACCTCCGTATACAAGAAACATATCCTTAGTTCTTCTCAAGTACTTAAGGATATTCTTGACCGCTATCCAGTGTTCCGAACCTGGATCAGATTGGTACCTACTAGTCAAACTAATAGCATGTGCCACATCCGGTCTTGTACATAGCATGGCATACATTATAGAGCCTATGGCTGAGGCATAGGGGATCTTATCCATTATCTCTCTTTCTTCCGCCGTAGCCGGACTTTGAGTCTTACTAAATGTCTTGCCTTGCAACATAGGTAAGTACCCCTTCTTACTTCCGTCCATATTAAACTTCTTTAATATCTTATCAAGGTATGTACTCTGTGATAGCCCAATTAGGCGTCTTGATCTATCTCTATAGATTTTAATTCCTAATATATATGAAGCTTCACCAAGGTCCTTCATCGAAAATTTGTTGTTTAGATAACTTTTAACACTTTTTAAAAAATCTATATCATTTCCAATCAATAATATGTCATCCACATATAATATCAGAAATGCCACATTGCTCCCACTCACTTTCTTGTAAATACAAGCCTCTCCATAAGTTTGGACAAATCCAAACTCTTTAATCAGCTCATCAAAGCGGAGATTCCAACTCCGGGATGCTTGCTTCAGTCCATAGATGGATTGCTGAAGTTTGCACACCTTATCAGCATCCTTAGGATCGACAAAACCCTTAGGTTGTATCATATACAACTCTTCTTCAATATTACCATTGAGGAACGCAGTTTTGACATCCATATGCCATATTTCATAATTGAAATATGCAGCAATTGCTAACATAATCCTAACCGACTTAAGCATTGCTACGGGAGAGAATGTCTCATCGTAGTCAACTCCTTGAATTTGTCGAAATCCCTTTGCGACAAGTCGAGCCTTATAGATGGTTACATTACCATCAGCATCAGTTTTTCTTTTGAAAATCCATTTATTCTCAACGGCCTTTTCGATCGTGAGGTAAGTCCACCAAGGTCCAAACCTGGTTTTCGTACATGGATTCCATCTCGGATTTCATGGATTCTAGCCATTTGTTGGAATCAGGGATCATCATCGCTTCTTCATATGTCGCAGGGTCATCCATTTCATCAACCATGAAATTCACAACAGGATTGCCGTATAGTTCAGGAGTTGCACGTGTCCTGCTTGACCTGCGAGGTTCGGTAGTGTCCTCTTTCGGAGTTTCATGATCATTATCATTAGCTCTCTCTTCATCAGGTGAAGTCAACTCCGAAACGACTTCCGGTGCTGCGCCACTCGCCATTCCATGAAGATAAGGTTCAATAACCTCTTCGAGTTCTACCTTCCGACTACTCACACCTTTCGCGAGAAACTCCTTCTCAAGAAAGGATCCATTCTTGGCAACAAAAACCTTGCCCTCGGATCTATGATAGAAGGTATACCCAATTGTTTCCTTAGGGTATCCTATGAAGACGCATTTTTCCGCTTTGGGTTCGAGTTTATCCGGTTGAAGTTTCTTCACATAAACATCGCATCCCCAAACCTTAAGAAATGACAGCTTAGGTTTGTTTCCAAACCATAATTCATACGGTGTCGTTTCAACGGATTTAGATGGTGCCCGATTTAAAGTGAATGCAGCTGTTTCTAGTGCATAGCCCCAAAATGACAGAGGTAAGTTAGTCAGAGACATCATAGATCGAACCATATCCAATAAGGTACGATTACGATGTTCCGACACACCATTACGTTGTGGTGTTCCGGCAGGCGTGAGTTGTGAAACTATTCCACACTCTTTCATGTGTGTGCTAAACTCGTAACTTAGATACTCTCCTCCACAATGCATCAGAAACTTGATCTTTCTATTACGATGATTTTCCACTTCATTCTGAAATTCCTTGAACTTTTCAAAAGTTTCAGACTTGTGTTTCATCAAATAGATATACCCGTATCTACTCAAATCATCTGTGAAAGTAACAAAATAATGATATCCACCTCGCGCCGACACACTCATTGGTCCACACACATCAGTATGTATGATCTCCAACAGATTTGTCGCCCGTTCAATTGAACCGGAAAACGGCGTTCTAGTCATCTTGCCCATAAGGCATGGCTCACATGTATCAAATGATTCAAAATCAAGTGATTCCAAAAGTCCATCAGAATGGAGTTTCTTCATGCGTTTAACGCCAATATGACCTAGACGGCAGTGCCACATATATGTAGACATATCATCATCAAGTTTAATCTTTTTAGCATTAACATTATGAATGTGCGTAATATTATTATCGAGATCCAATAGAAATAAACCATTCAACATAGGTGCATGACCATAAAAGATATCATTCTTATAAATTGAACAGCCATTGTTCTCAGATTTAAAGGAATGACCACTTTGCATCAAACACAATCCAGATACAATGTTCATGCTCAGTGCAGGCACAAAATAACAATTATTTAGGTTTATAACTAATCCCGATGGAAAATGGAGAGGTAGCGTCTCGACGGCGATCACATCAACTCTTGATCCATTGCCGACCCACATCCTGACCTCATCCCTTGCTAGTTGTCGCTTGTTCCGTAGCCCCTGAACCGAGTTACATATATTAGCAACCGATCTGGTATCAAATACCCAGGTGCTACTGCGAGTACTAGTCAAGTACACATCAATAACATGTATATCACATATACCTTTGTTTGCCTTGCTAGACTTCTTGTCCGCCAAATACTTGGGGCAGTTGCGCTTCCAATGGCCAGTCCCCTTGCAATAGTAGCACTCGATTGTCGACTTAGGGCCAGCCCGGTTTCTTTTCAAAGTGGCAACAGACTTTCCACCCTTCTTTCCCTTGTGCTTGCCTTTCTTGTCCTTCTTGAAACCGGTGGTCCTATTGATCATCAACACTTGATGTTCTTTCCTAATCTCCACTTCAGCCTTAAGCATTGAGAAGCTCGAAGAGACTTCTTCATGCCCCGTGCATATTATAGTTCATCACGGCTCTTGTATCTAGGTGGCGTAGATTGGAGAACATGATGTATGCTTAAGTCAATGGGAATCGTTATTCCCAAGGACACAAGCTTATCGGCGTATCCAGACATTTTGAGTACGTGCTCACTAACGGAGCTGTTTTCCTCCATCATGCAGCTAAAGAACTTTTCTGTAGCATTATAACTCTCTACGGCAGCATGGGTATCGAAAATCATTTTCAATTCTCCCATGGTATCAAAGGCATTGCCATTTTCGAAACGCTTTCGAAGTTCTAGCTCTAGCCCATACAGTATGCCGCAATGAACTAAGTTGTGGTCCTCCTGACGAGTCACATAGACATTCTTTTCCTTGTCTGGGGCATCAGGAGCTGGTGGGGGGCCTAGCGGCGCATCTAGCACATATTGCTTTTGTGCAGCAGTGAGGAGAATCCTCAAATTCATAGCCCAGTTGGTGAAGTTGCTACCATTCGCAGCAAGTTTCTCTTTCTCCATGAACACATTGAAATTAAAAGCAGGTGGTGCCATCTACAACAGAATTTGTAAAGTTTATTTAGACTAAGTTTATGATAGATTGAGTTCAACTAATCCAAATTACTAATGAACTCCCACTCAAAAACGACAACCCTCGTGTCCTTTTGCTGATTACATGAACCAAATCCACTATACCAAGTCCGATCATCACGTGAGTCGGTGTAGCTTCAAAGGCGAGCATCTATATGGGCATCATATCAACTATATGACTCATGCTTAACCTTTTGGTCCGTGTTCCGAGGCCATGTATGTACATGCTAGGCTCGTCAAGTAAGAACCTTAGTATTCACGTGTGTAAAACTGTCTTACACCCGTTGTATGAAAGCGTAGAGTCGAGAACACCCGATCATCACGTGATGCCTCAAAACACAATCCACAAACGGTGCATACTTAAGGAAGAACACATTTTATCTTGATATCTAAATGAGGGATCATCTTATAATGCTACCAAAAGCGCCAAACTAGCAATATAAGATGCTAACATCTAATGTGTGAAGTGAGGTGATATGGTCCATGTGTGAAGTGAGGTGATATGGAACTTACACGTTAAGTGAGTTGTAAGAGTATCTATCATACATCTACTTAAAATAATACCATATCAAGACACTAGCCCAGCAATGATCTAAACTAGACGCCTCTAATTTATCAATTGCAAGTTTTACGTGGCTTAGGGATTTCGGAGATAGAACTGGTCTTACCTACGAACATGAACCACAACGAGGATAACCAAGTTATTAGCAACTCGTTGTAAATCAGATATTGACTATAGTAGGAGAGACAGACACCCGCTAGCCACTTATGCAAAACTAGTTGCATGTCAGTCGTGGAACCGGTCTCATGTACGATGACATGTAAGGTTGGTCCGAGCCGCTTCATCCCACTATGCCACCAATATCTAAAGTACCTAGAAGATGCAATAACATGATCATCATCGCCCACATATAAACATATGTGTACTACCCGTGCAAAGCACCTACGCATAGATCAGGCTCTGATACCACTGTTGGGTCCGCAGCATAGAAAACAAAAATTTCCTACGATGAGAACTATACGCCAAGATCTATCTACTAGATACAGAGCAACGGGTGGACATACATCCATGGAGAACTTACCCTCGAAGACAACGAGTTTTGTTAACGAGTAGGAACTCGTGGTTGATGTAGTCACACGCTTGCCGATCTCAAGATCGTGTGGAAGTCCGAGCGCCGCAAATCAGCAGCGCATCCGTCCTCGCACACATGTTCAAGCCACCGGACAACCTCCACCTCCTCTCCAATAATCAGCGGAAGCAAAGAACTCCTTCCGCATTTAAGGCCACCGGGAACATGTATCTCGCTAATCCGAGACCATGGGGAATATCTAGAGGGGAGAGATCCTTCACAAGGAGGTGTGGTTTGTGAGAGGGAGAGGGGCTTTATATAGGAGGAGGGAGACCCTCCTCCCATAGCTTCTGGACATGAGGGGGGACTCCTCCCCTCCTTCATTCATGTGGTGAACCTCCACTCACCTAAACATGGCCTCCACCCAAAATCCCACTCACATGTATTTAATTTCCACCAAATTAAATGCAACTCTCAATTAATAAAACTCTTTTATTTATTTTATTCAGAATTTTGTTAATTACTTTAATTAAAAAACATTCACATAAAACCCCTTGCAACATTTCAATATCACATGCAGAACCACTTTCTGCAATTTCACCCGAAACAATTCCGGTTTCTATCGAAACAATTCCTGTTTCTATCGAAACATTTCCTGCGCTTTGCAAACCTTTTGTCTGGAACATATGTGATCCTAAATGGTGTCCCGCAACCCTTAAGTGTGTCACCCTACGGTTCACGAATAATGCAGACATGATTGAGACTCCTCTTAGATCAATAATCAGAAGCGGGACCTAGAAATCCATACTGACTCCTGCATATTCAACGATGACTTCTGTGATCGTGAGAACCTTTAATGTCAGCAATTTAATCCCTTTGTCTCATGATATAATACATGTCCGAGTTTCGATCATCAGTATCCAAATACCTAGTTTGATCTCGTTACCGACATGCACTCTTTTCTTGTTCCCGTGATATAACATTCTAGTGATCACATCACTTGCTTGCAAGCTATCTTAACGTGATATCACTGAGATGGCCCAGAGTATATCTATCCGTCATCAGGATTGACAAATTCCACTCTTGATCCATGAGCCTCAACATAACACCTTCATAGCACTGAACCCACCTTTATGGTCACCCTGTTACGGTGTGATGTTTGATGTTATCAAGATACTCTTCCGGTGTTAGCAATTAACATGATCTCATGGTCTAAGGACTAATACTACTTTGTATGATGTTATAGCAATATAAACATAATGACTTGATTGTAATGCTATACTTCGGATGAATGTTCATCACATCATTTCACAAATGCTGTGACCTTGTTATTAACAACATCCAATGTCCATGATCAGGAAACCTTGATCATCTTGTTAATCAACAAGCTAGTCCATAAGAGAGGCATAACTAGGAACCCTTTTGTTTATTAAACACACATGTATTGATGTTTCCTATCAATACAATTATAGCATGCAAAACAAACATCTATCATATACAAGGAATACATAATAACAACTTTATTATTGCCTCTCAGGGCATATTTTCTTCAAAACAGTTGATTGTAGATTGATAATAAAAGAAAGGACCGGGGTCCATAGTTCACTAGTGGTGGCTCTCCTTAAGATAGATGACATGTTGGGTGAACAAATTATAGCGGGGCAATTGACAAACATCGAGAAAGAAATACATGCATATACTAATCATCTTGACTCCTTTGAGATTCGATTGGGCATTACAACATTATACATAGACCATAATCCAACTGCATCTATGACTAATAATCCACCTTCAGGTTATCATCCGAACCCCCTCCAGTATTTAGTTGCAAGCAACAGATAATTGCATTATGCATTGCGTGTAAAGTAAACAATACGATTGTTCTATGAACAAAGGATTGTTGTTTAATCCCTAGTAGCAACAACACATCTAGTACCTTAGAGATTTCTGTCACTTCCCCAGATTACTAGAGGCATGAACCCACTATCGAGCATAAATACTAACTCTTGGAGTTGCTAGCATCTACTTGGCCAAGGTAGCTACTAACAACAGAAAGCATGCAAGATCACAAATAACAAAGACATGATAGAATCAATACTCAATCTGAAATAGCATCTCAATATCCATCGGATCCCCGCAAACACAACATGTAGGATTACAAATAGATGATCTTGATCATGAACGGAGCTCACGAGATCTAAACATGATAGCACAAAGGAGAAGAACCAGCCATCTAGCTGCTACATGGACCTGTAGTCTAGAGATGAACTACTCACGCATCACACCGGAGGCTTGCATGGTGATGAAGAAGGCCTCCAGGGTGAATTCCCCTCTCCGTCAAGGTGTCGGGAAGAGCTTCAGATCCCTCCCGATCTAGGGATGGAGATGACGGCGGCTACAGACTCTTTCGTGGATTTTTGATAGGTCCTTAGGGTTTCTGTATCGGAGGCATCTTATAAGCAAAAGGGGAGGCCGAGGGGGTGCCCGAGGGCGCTGCACCACCCTGCCAGTGCTTGGCTGCTGGCCAGGTGGTGTGGCGCCCCCTGGACCCTCCCCGTCTCGTATTCTGGCTCCGTGTCCCCCTCGGTGAAAAACTAACTTTGGCTTTTGTCCCGTCCAATTCCGAGAATATTCATTTTCTAACTTTCCTGGAACCAAAAATAGCAGAAAATAGGCAGCTGGCACTGTGGCTCTTGTTAATAGGTTAGTCCAAGAAAGTGTATAGAAAGTACTCCAAAGTGTGGACAAAACATAAGAAAGTAGATAAAACCAAGCATGGAACATCAAAAATTATGGATACGTTAGCAACGTATCACGGGCCCAAAGAGAATCAAGCTGCAATAGGCCCACAAAGGATAAATGAGGCCCGGAAACAAGCGATGACTCTGTTTTTGTTTTTGAACGATTGCTTTGTTCTTTTTTGTTTCTGATAGATTTTTCTTTCTATGATCCCAAAAGCTTTCATTAATTTTGATGGGATTTGGTTGCCCAAGCTTTCATTTATGGGTCATTTTAAATGCATCATTTTTATGAAGTTTGGTTAGTTTTCCCCATGTCAATTATCCGTGTCTAAACTTGGGACAAACAAAACAAAAGTAACAACAGATAACAATAAAGCGAAGGGACACAAGTTCTTACATATAACACGACATAGATAGATAACCATAGATAGAACTCGCGTCATGGGCAACACACACACACACACCAAACTCACACTACATATAGATAGGGTCGGGCAACACTGACATCTTCACCGTCATCTTCACCATCGTATTCGCTCACTCCTCCTCCTCCTCCAGGTTGTTGTCACCGAGGTAGTATGGGAGGGTGTGCATGCCGTTTGCAGTGGGGAATATGCTATCGAAGTCGGTGTAGATATTGTAGGTGGTGAATGCGATGAACTCGCATCCACACCAAAACACACAGCCAAGCAGGTAGTAGGCATCGAACCTGTTGGTGAAGTGGGAGACGAGCCCTATCGGTGGAGCGTTGGCGTGGTGGAGCTGTTCCTCGAGGCAGAACATGGACGACGAGCCCAGCGGGAGGTAGTGATAGCCCGCACGAAGGTACCCCGAGGAAATATCATGAGAACCCCTCCAGCGTGAGACCACCCACATGCGGAGCAAGGACTCGACGACGATGAAGGTGGGGTACCGCCTCTCCGGCATGGTAGGCGGCACGCGGAAAGTCGGCGCGTTGAACTGCATCTTTGTTGTGTTGCTGCGTGTTTGCTTTGGCTTTTCGGGAAGAAGAGAAAGGAGGAGGCGTAGATGGTTGTGTATAATCAAGAGGCAAAGAAGGGCGGTTTAAATAGCCGGGGGAGAGGAAGAGAGGATGCGTGGATGGATGTGTAGAAGGAAGAGGCAACGAAACAGCATCGTGATGATCTGTATCTCTAGGCCAAGATTTTTTTGGCCATTTACACACTGCATCAAGGGATGCGTGAATCGACGCGACGACTGTATGAAACGAGGCAACACATCAATAGAGCGTGCATGCTGGCGGCTGCGAGCGTGACTCGATGCGTGAAACGACTGAATCGAGCGTGCATGGTTGTGTGCATGCTGGCGACTGCCTGCGGAGCGACTAAATCGAGCGGTAGGGAAGCAGCGTTGCGGTAGGAATTGAATCAGGCATGCAATCAAGCGATGCGTGCGTGCCAGCGCGCATGCATGCTAGCAGGGAAATGCATGGAATCGAAGTGTGTGTGGCAAGCATCACATGCATGCAGGCATGCTAGCAGGTTGTATCGATGCCAAAGCCGGGCATGCATAAAAGGCTGATCTAGGCATCCAGCGTGATGTCCTCGATATTAAATTCACGGGCCCGTTCTATGAACACAAACATGGCCCAACAGGCAAAACCAGGTCATCAACAGAGTCCAACGCGGTCCCACTCGTCAGGTCATCAACAGAGTCCAACACGGGCCCCACTCGTCAGAGTTGACGGTCAAGACGACAGACGTCCGCTATGAGCATTTGTGAGAGTTTCAACTAAGGAAGTGGGGAAAAGTGAGCAAAAGTTTGGAGCGTGGGGAAAACTGAGCACAACTTGAGAACCAAGGGCACAGAATTAATAATCCCTTAGTAGATATGCAGCTAGATTATGTGTACTCTAGTGTTAGTGGGAGACTGAAGGAGATATGACCTAGAGGCAAATAATAAAAGGGTTTGTTATCATATCTAATTAGTTCATAATAGTTTTATATCATGATATAACTGTATCAAGAGGAAACATTGATACAGGTGTGGTATACAAACAAACCTAGGTCCCTAGTTGCCTCTATTCAACTAGTTCATTGGGCAGCTAATGATCAAGGTTTCCTGATCATGGTGTATTTATGCCTACTGATAGTGAAGTCATATCATACAAAGATGATGTGATGGACATTTCCCACCGACGATTTTTGCAACATGATCATGTCACCTAGTTCATAGTTGCAATTGACAAAAAACAGTTGCAATTGTCAAAAACGGAGTATCCTAATCCTTAGATCGTGAGATAATATTAATCACTATTACCTAAGGATTTCTTTGACTGCATCAACCGCCATGACTGTAACTAGATGACCATAAAGGTGCATGTTGGGTATTCTGAAGGAGCATGTTGAGTCCTATGCATCAAGATCAGGATTTGTTCTCCTGTGTGACAAGAAGATACACTAGGCCCACTCAGTGAAATACATCCATAAGCTACGCAGCATGACTAGGTCATGGAGATGGAATATCACGTGAATGAGTGTACTTGTTGGAAACGAGACTGAACAAGGTATTATGATACCGATGATCAGATCTCAAACAAGTCCAATATCAAATAATAAAGGGAATTGGATATATCGTTTAAGGTTTGACAGTAAGGTGATTCGTGGAGTGCATGGGGGTCATTATGGGCATCCCGGTCCCGCTATTCATCATTGATCGGAGATCATCTCGATCATGTCTATGACATTCCCGAACCATAGGGAAACACACTTAAGGGCAATGTGATGCTTAGAGATCTTCCTATAAGATGGAATCACAGAAGAGAGAGAAACTTGAATCATTCCGAAGAGATCCAAAGTTGTTCGGAGAAAGAAAGAAAGGAAAAGACCGAAAGGTGTATCGGATAAATGGCAATTTATAATATGCATTTATATGTTAATTATGAATTAATATTATACTAAATAAATATTTAAATTAGTATTTAATGGGCAACTTCCATCAATAGGCCAAAACCTCGGAGGGAATTGGCCGAGGAGAAAGTTACCCATATAAAGGCAGGAAATAGCACTACGGTATGGGACAGACAGTTGACACAGGCAGCTGGGTGGGATGGGCAAAGAACCGCATAGGCGACAGATAGTGAGCCACCGCGCATGGGCAATGGCCAGTCGGCCGACCCGATAAACCACTTGGCGCTACTGCTGTGCATGCTAGGCTGCACGGGGGAGCAGCCAGCCCAACCGGCCAGGCGCCAGCAGGCCACCGCGCATAGTAGGCCATGGGCAGGAGAGCTGGCCCCCGGGCTCGAGCCGCTACTTCTGTCGCCAGCAGGCCACGTGCGCAAGGCTGACCCACCCGACCAGGGCTGCAGGCCACCACCGCTGTTGTCTGCTACTTGCTGCTATGTTAGGCCTGATGGGGTGGCCCACTCGGCCACCCATTGGCCCAACCGGCTGCCACATCCCCTTTTGCATTTTTCCTATGTATTTTATTAGTCCCACATGGGACACCCCTCTGGGGAGGGTACACCTCCCTCCGCCTATATATAGGGGTGCCCATGGGTGGGAATAAACACACCAAATATTCTGTAAGGCAAGTTCCTTCGAGAATAAATCCCTCTCTCTCTCTAGTTGCCTTTGTGGTGGCACGGTCCCAAGAAAAGGACTATACACGCAGAGACAACAACTCATCATCATGTTGTTATGTTGCATGGATTCCAGCCAGGAGTTCTACTTCTGCAACCTCGGCAGGGATCAGAGCCCGGGAGTCGTTGTCTTGCACCGTATGTGTGCGATAACTCGGAGGAGCTACCATTAGTACCGACACGGCCGTTGTGCAAGGACCTGGACAAGGCGTGACATGCGAGGAGCTCCACGACCTTGAGGTCGGACGGGTGCGACTACATCAGCCACATTCCTGCATGAGAGTTATATGCTTACGGTCTACGAGGGTATGTGACCGATGTCTTCCTTCGTCACTACATTACCTCTAGATAGATCCGGGGCAGTTAGGGCATTCCATCATAGTAAAATATTTGTTTTCTGGCTCAGAACCCCTTCATATAGATGATTTGTTCAATCAAATTTCTGCTCATGGTACGCGCCAGTCCATGCTTGCCGAGATAGGTCATGATGTTCCCTTTACTTCCTCGACCAATGCTGCTCATCATAGTCGTGATAATGGACGTGACAATCGCTTCCGTGGTGAGCATGGCCGATCTCCCAATCATGCTGACTGAGGCTACCATGGTGATGGCTATGACACTAACAGTCGTGATGGCAGCGGACAAGGACAATGCCATGATGATGGTGGTGTGCACCGCAATGATGATGAGGGCGGGAACCACCATGATGATAGTGGATAGGGTCGTCTTCGAGGACATGGTTGTGCACCCACTCCCTTTGTGGATATTACCTGCCTAATCTGCAAGATCCATGGCCACCCAGCGTTTATTGCTGGTGGCGCTACCTGGACGACCCTAATGATGACGGTGATCACGATGACAAGGGAACAAATGTGGCATCCTACAGTGTTGATACCATTTCGTATTTTGTCACTGGCTCTACTAATCATGTCGCTACAGAACTGAACAAGCTCAACACACACGAGAATTACAATGGGCACGACCGCATTCGCACGGCAGATGATAAGGGTATGAAAATTACTGATATTGGTCATTTAGTTTTTTGCACCCCTAATGATAATTTACATCTCAAAGATATTCTTCATGTTCCTGATGCATCCATTAATATTCTTTCAGTTCATAAATCACACTTAACAATCATGTATTCTTTGAATTTCACCCACATTTCTTTCTTATTAAGGATCTGGCTATAAGGAGAATTTTGTTTAAGGGACCATGCCATGGTGGTCTCTATCCGCTAGTGTCCCTTGCCACTTGTGCTCCCAACCAAGCCTTTGCTACAATAAAGCATTCATCCTCTACATGGCATCATCGTCTAGGCCATCCTTCCTCATTTGTGGTGAAGCATATTCTTAGAAAGAAATGAACTTTCTTATTTGCATGAAATAAATACATATCTCTAATTCTTGTCAACTAGCTAAGAGTTATCAATTGTCATATCCTGTCTCTACTAGTGTTTCCATTGTTCCTTTGGATCAAGTGTTTTTTGATGTATGTGTCGTCGGATTGATGACAAGTACGCCATGAGGGGGTCCTCGAGGCGTGCGGAAGAGAGGGGGTGAGACGTACGGTATTCCGGGACGGTGAGCACACAAGTTTACCTAGGTTCGAATCCGCCGGCTTTGGACGGATCCTACTCCTGCTAGCAATCCAGTAATACGGCAGAGCCGGAATATGGGTTACAAGGGTTTCGCCTGTGCGAGTTGAGATTGTAGACTATTGAGGTTATGCCCTAAAGGCTCTCCCTAGGACAGCTTATATAGATATCCGGCCTAGGGTTTACAGGAGAGATCTATCCGGCTACGACTAAGAGTCTGTTACAGAGTACATCTTGAACTACAAGTAACATCATGGCCTAAGTCGGTAAGTCTTCTGGGCCTTCCCGTAGCCGGATTGGACTCTGTCTTCTCTTCTCTCCGGGCCGCCTCAATGAGGCAATGCTCTAACCGAAGTGGGCCACCCGGTCAAGGAGGAACTATGACGATACCGGAAAGTATATCCAACAAAGAGCCCCGGAGGCCTCCAAGATCCAAAGTCGGATTTATCATCGTCTAGCTTGATCTTCGGCTTGCAGAATCTTGAAGGGTTCCTGAAACTTCACAACAAAAGATACGATCCGGGTCTTAAAAAATAAGTCGGATCTTTCAGTTGGTAACTCAGATTTTCCAGCTCGCTTTTAAACTAAGCCGAAGCTTGGTCTCTAATGCCACCTGACACAAGCATGGTCAAGTCACGTCATCTGACAGACGTTCCGTCAGCACGACCGTTGGTGGGTCCGCGGTTTGCGGAACCGAGGCGATGTTTCAATGCGTGCGTGGAGATCGAGGCGATGCAATCATCACGCGGGCCCTTCCTAGTTCTTTCCACGACGCGTGGCGGTTACACTGTAGTGTTTGCACGAATCTTGGCGCAGGTAGGTGGATATAAGGGGTTTAGATTTCTTCTTCTCATCCCCACCAGTCCTTTGTCGTTCCTTCCTTCCCAATCTTCCCACGCGCACAGAGCCTCCTCGTCCTCCTCCCACAGAGCTCCTAGCGCCGCCACCTTAAGGTCACTTTTTCCACCGGAGAAAAATGGCTTCATCTTCGTCTTCCTCTGGTCTGGCAGCGATGGCAAGGCGGAAGCGGCAATGAGAAGGAGAGTTTCCGGGGAGTCTAGATCCACTGCGCCCTCAACGAGGAGGGCCTCAAGAACATGGAGAAGGAGGGGCTTCTCGTCGGGCAACTGCGAGCTGGCGGAAGGCCCGGCTTGACACCCATCTAGACCGAGGTTTGTCCTTTCCTCCCTCGGAGTTCTTCTCAGAGGTGATTGACCACTATGGAGTTCAACTCCACAATCTTCCTCCCAATTCCCTTCTAGAAATGAGCACATCTCCTGCGCTTTGCGAGGGCTTCCTCGGCATTAGGCCGAGTTTGCTTCTCTTTCGGTACTATTTCCATGTCCGGAGAAATTCTATTACTGTCGGTGTTCCTTACATCACCGGTACCATTAGTTTTTCTGTTAGACGAGACTGGGCATATCCCAAAATTTCTGCCAGTGACTCGGTCAAACAATGGCCAGCCACTTTTTTCTACCATAGGGATATTCCGGCTCCCGGCAAAGCTACTGCTTTGCCGTCTTTTGTCGACGGAGCTGCCACAGCCCAGCCTTCCTGGGACGAGGCTGCTCTGGCTCTCACCGACGATCTGATCCTCACTAAGAGGCAGATCGAATACCTTATCAAGCACAAGGGTTTGAAAGGATCCGACTTAGTCCAATGCTGGGTCTCATGTCGGATCCAGCCACTTCAGTACCATGGGGATAGACTGATGCACTCCATCACGTCTTCCAAAAAAGACTCTCTCCGCATCAGCCCCAAAGCCTACTCCACTCAAGGCTACATCAGCCAGATCAAGTGGCTGATCAAGGAGCGGATCGAGAGGAGGATTCCGGAGATTTCTCTGGATATGCACACGGCAAAAAACCCCGTGGTAGCGGTAAGCTTCTATCAGAACATCTTCTGCGTGTTTCACTTTTCGAGTTATATCGCAGTGCTGATTTGTGTCCTTATTTTCAGCTTGCTGACCTCCCCGAGTCGGAGTTTGCTCCACTCGAAGGATACCCTCCTGAGTTTTCTCAGGAGACAGAAGTAGTCCCATTGTCGGATCTTGTGCTCAAGAAGCGCAAAGATCCGACAGTGGCAGTTGGCACAAAGGAGGTGCCAGTTGTGAAGAGGTAACCTTCTGTCACAACTTTTCTGCCTTTGTTGTTTACTCAAGTTTCTTTCCGAGATGTAATGTTTCTGTCTTTACTACCTTCTCAGAGCAAAATCAATCATCAAGGGTAAGGGGAAGGGAACTTCCTCGAAGCCCTTGCACCAGACGAAGCTCACAATAGCTTCCCCTGCTGTGGCTCCTCCGACTCCGGCCCCTCAACCTTCTGCAACTCCGGAGATCATCCCTTCTCTGGTGATTGCAGAAGATCCGGCTCCTCAAGCGGAGCCGACGATCCTTGGGTCGCATCTTCGACGCTACCACGAAAAGGCCCGTCAAGATAAGGGTGAACCCTCTTCGGGTAATGATCCCTCGGCTGAAGTCTTCGCTGAAAACCTCCTCAACAATCCGGGTCTTGCCAAATTTGGCCTAACCCGGAAATCTGCAGAGGAGATCTGGCGGCTAGCCAGGCAAGTCCTGGACAAAATCCATCTATCCCCCGAAGAGGAGGCGTAAGAAGCAGAGGACGTCAAGTTCTCCGACCTTCTCACTCAAGTCCGCCTTCGTGACAAGAGGATCGGGACTGGCGAGCTTCCAACAGCTCCAGTGATCCCTCTTACTCTCGCCGAGAAGGTGGCAGCTAAAGTGAACGCGGGTTTAGACAAACTCACCCGCGAGCAATATGTAAGTCGGAATTCCAACTCTTGTTTTTACATTATGTTATATCATATCCTCTAGCCCCCAAGCATGAAGTAGGATATAGAATCCGAGTTTATGCTTTCATTAGGATGCCAAAGAACGAACTATAGTAGCCCCCAAGGCTCGTGCTGATATTTAGTAAAAATATTAGCCCGAGTCTTAAGTAGATTTCTGACTTTGGGTATTCTGACTTACAGAAAGTATGTTCCTATAACCAGGAATTATTGTCCAATGTCTGTAATAAGTGGAGAGAGATCAAGGCTCTCCGGCTTAAAATGCTGAGCTCAAGGTAGTCAAGGACGAAGCCGAAGGTAAACATTTCGAGATTCAAACCTTGCCTTTTGCTTTTTAATGTCGAATTTTTCTGAACTGTTGTTCTTTTTTGACTTACAACGTTGGTGAAACAATCCATCGCTATGATTGAAGAGGCCGAGAACCTCAAGACCTTGGTGGTGGAGAACAAAGGACTTCGCCAAGAGCTGGAAAAGCTCAAGGTGGATCATGAAACGAGCATAGCTCAAGTCCTGGAATCCTCCTCCATGGCCACTCAAGAGCGCGATCACAAGATTGCTGCTCAAGATAAAGTTATCTCGGACCTCAAGAATGAGGTTGGTAGAGAGAAGGATATCTCCCAAGCACTCCGGGCTGAACTCTAGAGTCTCCGGGAGGAGAAAGCCAAGATTGACGACGTCATTCTTGGTAAGTTCCATCTATCTGACTTATCATTTCCTTGACTTTCATCAATGTCGGTTTTTCGTAATCTTCATTTTGTGTATAGGTCCTCTAAACTTGACGGACTCCTCCTCGTCCGAGCCCCGCACTCACCGGCTTACCCAAGTCGGTGATCTTCTTCATGACTACCGCCAATCCCTTGAGGACATTGGCGAGTCTCTCAGGATTCCGGACATGCCAAGCATGTCGGACTTCCAGGTGCGGGAGAAGGCCAAGGAGATGTCGCAGCTCGTTCGGGATTGGAACATGTCCTACGCGCGGACTGCTGCGCAGAACGCTCTCACCATGGTCATGAGCCACCATGGAAACATGGAGATATGGCAAGTGACCAGAGGGTACTGCAAAGTAGACGAAGACGGCCAGGAGCAGGACCTTCAAGCCATCATGCACTCCTCGTGGGATATGGGTGCCACGTAGCTGACCTGACCAGCTACGAGGTGCCCTTCTTCACCCGCCTGGATACTCCACCGCCTCCTCCAGAAGACGCCGAAGAAGTTTCCGATGATGAACGGACCACCTCGGATCCGGACATCTTGCCACGATATCAAGGCGGAGTAACCAGCGAGCCATCAGCTCCTTCATCTCCTCCTGCATCATAAATCAGAAAACTATGTATTATTCTGGAAAGACATGATGCGTTTTGTAAATATGAAGTACTATGACTTTTGCTAGTGCTAAGTTTTTTTTATCTATTCAGCACTTTTGTCTTAGAATTTTTGTGTGCCTGAAATGTTTTCATAAGCACTTATATTTTTCGTCTCGACTTATCGTTTATTTGGCTTTCCGCCTCGTCCCTTTCGTGAGCCGGCTAAACCTTCAGCCGGAAACTTTGCCGAGCAACGGAGCTCAATTGCTAAACCAGTTTAAACTCGGAAACAAAGCCGGCCTCCAGTACCAACAATTCACTACTCGGAAAATACCCGCATCCAGCAATTAGACAAATAACCAAAGTAAAGACTAGAATTTATAGAGTTATACCCGAGGGTAGCAGTTTTAGAATCGGAAATCTAAACCAGAACGAACATGAGCATAAAGTACTTTCAAGCATTCTAGGATTTTCGACTATGACATGATCAGTCGGAAATAAGATGGTTTAAGAACTTCTCAGAAAAAACTTGAGGTAACCAAAACTTTTATTTCTGATAGAACATGTACATATATATGTTTACAAAGAAGGATAAACTAAGAATAAAAGGGACGTAGCTGAGCAATATTCCATGGTCTGTCTAACTCGTCCGGATTTGTACTGCCTCCAGCTCTCTTTCTCTTCTTAGTAGCAGGTCTTTCTTTGACTGGCCTCATGTTAGTTAAGTAGTACGATCCATTGTGCAATACTCGACTAACTAAAAAGGGCCCTTCCCATACTGGGGAAAGTTTGTGCTTTCTTTGTTGCACAAGCCGGAGAACCAAATCACCTTTATTGAAGGATCTATTTCGGACTCTCTGGCTATGATACTTGCGTAACTTCTGCTGATAAGCTATAGATCTCATTTCAGCAACGACGCGAACTTCTTCGACTAAGTCGAGATCATTTTGTCGAGAAATCTCGGCATCCTCTTTGATATACGCGGCCACTCTAGGAGAAGTATGAATCAAATCACTAGGAAGAACTGCTTCTGCACCATAGACCAAGAAGAAAGGTGTGTATCCTGTTGACCTGTTTGGAGTTGTTCATAAACTCCAAATTACAGAGGGTAATTCCTCTGCCCAAGCCCCCGCAGCACGTCGTAGTGGTGCTTCGAGTCTCGATTTTAGGCCTTGTAAGATTAAACCATTTGCTCTTTTGACTTGTCCGTTAGCTTGTGGATGTGCGACTGATGCAATGTCAAGCCGGATATTTTGCTCGTCGCAGAATTCAGCCAATTCTCCCATAGAAAAGTTACTCCCGTTGTCCGTGATAATGCTATGCGGATAACCATATCGAATTATAACATCCTCGACAAATCTTTTGGCTGTTGCTCCGTCACAACTTGTGACGGGTTTAGCCTCAATCCATTTGGTGAATTTATCCACCATCACTAAGAGGTGAGTAAATCCACTTGGAGCTCGTTTAAAAGGTCCTACCATATCAAGCCCCCAGATCGCAAAAGGCCATGTTATAGGTATTGTTCGCAGCTGATCAGCCAGAACATGAGCTTGCTTGGCGTACTTTTGGCAGCCTTTGCATGTCTTAACTAATCGTTCGGCATCTGCCTGAGCTGTAAGCCAGAAAAATCCATGTCTAAAAGCTTTTGCCACTAAAGACTTGGCTGCAGCGTGGTGACCACACTCGCCTTCGTGGATTTCTCTTAAGATTTCCACTCCTTCTTTCGGAGATACACAGCGTTAGAAAACCCCAGAAACACTCCGTTTATGGAGATCACCTTTAACAATAGTATAGGCTTTTGCTTGTCGGATAATCTGCCGGCTCAGCACCTCGTCTTCGGGTAATTTGCCATCTACCAAGTAATCAAGGTAGGGTTGAGTCCAGCTGGGAATTACAGCCAGAACTGCTATTAAAGGTGAGTCGGATTTGGTCGGATATTCCTCATCTACTCCCTTTATCGAGGGAACTTTGAGGTGCTCTAAAAACGCGCCATCCGGAACCTCTTTCCGCGCAGAGCCTATTCGAGATAGTGCATCTGCTTCCTCGTTTTCTGCTCGAGGGATGTGTTGAACTTCAAACCCTTCGAACGATTTAGATAGATCATCCATGACAGCTTTATATGCTGCCATGTGCTTATTTGCATTACAAATATCTGAGACTTGCTGAGCAACAAGATCCGAATCTCCGTAACACATCAAACGTCGGATGCCAATGTCCTTAGCAATCCGGATTCCATGCAGCAGAGCTTCATACTCGGCAATGTTGTTTGTCACTGTGAAGTGGATCTGCAACACGTATAAAAGTTTATCTCCTTGGGGTGATTTGAGCACCACGCCAGCCCCCGAGCCCCCTCGAGCCTTAGATCCGTCAAAAAAGAGGGTCCAATATTCTGACTCTGGGAGGACCATATTTTCCTTGGTCTCTGTCCAATCAGCGACAAAGTCAGCAAGGATCTGGGATTTGATTGCTGTCCGGGGTTTGTACTCAATATCGAAAGCTGCAAGCTCTATACCCCATTTGGCGACGCGTCCTGTGGCATCGCTATTGTTGATTATATCTCTCATGGGAGCTTTGCTCACCACGGTAATTGGATGCTCCTGAAAATAGGGTCGTAACTTATGAGATGCTAGAAAAACATAATAAGCCAACTTTTGATAGTGCGGATACCGCTGTTTTGATTCTGTCAGGACCTTGCTGACAAAGTATGTCGGACGCTGCACCAGGTGCTCCTGATTTTCCGTTGGTCTCTCCACCACCATAACTATACTGACAACCTTATTTGTCGCAGCAATGTAAAGCAACATCGGTTCCTGAGGTTCCGGCGCTGCAAGGATAGGAGCAGATGAGAGTACTTTCTTCAGGTCTTGTAGTGGAGCTTCAGCTTCGTCAGTCCAGACAAAATCCTTGGTTTTCTTCAGGAGTTTGTATAATGGTGCGGCTCTTTCACCAAGCCGGCTTACAAATCGACTGACTGCAGCAATGCAACCAGTTAATCTTTGTACGTCCTTCAGGCGAGTTGGCCTGGAAATATTGAGAATAGCCTTGATCTTGTCGTGGTTCACCTCTATGCCTCTTTGAGACACGATGAAACCTAGCAATTTTCCGGCCGGTATTCCAAAGAAGCATCTCTTCGGGTTAAGCATGATGTTGATTTTTAGATTGCGACGCTTCCTCCAAGTCGGAAATGAGTGTTTCCTTCTTTTTGGACATCACCGCGATATCATCCACGTATGCATGTACATTGCGTCCGAGTTGGTCGTGGAGGCAACGCTGCATCGTGCGCTGGTACGTAGCTCCTGCGTTCTTCAAAACAGAAGGTTCCGAAAGGGGTTATGAATGAAGTTTTGATTTTGTCAGATTCCTTCATCCGGATTTGGTGATAACCGGAATATGCGTCGAGAAAACAGAGGAGTTCCGAGCATGCCGTAGAATCGATAACTTGATCAATTCTAGGCAGAGCAAACGGATCTTTTGGACAAGCCTTGTTCAAGGCAGTATAATCAACACACATCCTTAAATCAGTGGTGTCCTTTTTAGGGACCATTACAGGGTTGGCCGACCAATCAGTATGGATGACCTCTTCTATGAATCCGGCTAACTCAAGCCGTGCTAGTTCCTTAGCTATTGCCTTACGCTTTTCATCACCAAACTGTCATAAGGACTGTTTGATGGGTTTAGTGTTCAGGTTTACATTTAGAGAATGCTCGGCAAGTTCCCTAGGTACTCCGGTCATGTCAGATGGCTGTCATGCGAAGATATCTTGATTTGCTTGGAGGAACTTGACGAGCGCGCTTTCCTATGTGCTATCTAGGCCTACGCCTATCTGGGTCACCTTGGAGGGGTCATCTTCCTTCAACGGCGCTTTCTTCGTCTTTTCTGATGCCTTGAACTCCGGATTTGGCTTGGTAACCTCCTTCTTCATTGCGGGCATCTCGGACGGATCTATGCTCTTCTTGATCTCCTGGTACTCCTGGGCGTGCAGCACGGCTTTGGCAAAGGCAGCATTTCCATCCTCGCACTCTCGCGCCTTCTTCGGGTCTCCCCTGATGGTGATCACTCCGTTGGGACCTGGAATTTTCATCATATTGTAAATGTAACACGGACGAGCCAAAAAAAACCAGTAAGCCGGACGTCCGAATATAGCGTGGTATGCGCTCTTGAACGGGACCACTTCGAAGGAAAGTGCCTCCGTCCGATAATTCTTTGGTGTTCCAAAAGTAACATCCAAAGTGATCTCTCACAGGGAATTAGCTTGTCTTCCTGGGACAACTCCGTGAAAAATCACAGAGCTATGGTTAAGCTGTGTTTCCGAGATCTTCATCCGGCGTAGCATTTCGACGTAGAGAATATTGATGCTGCTACTACTATCCATGTGGGTCTTGGAGAAACCATAACCGTCAATAAGTGGATTGACGATTAAGGCGTATTTTCCTCGCCTGTGTAGCTTAGGCGGATGATTAGCACGGTCAAACGTTATTGCCACTTCCGACCAGTCCAGATACTAGGGGACAGCCGGAACTGTTGCATTGAGCTCATGTAGAACTGCTTTCTTGACCTTTGCTGGTTGAGATCCGAGGAAGGTGACATAAGTGTCCTTCTTGGTAGGAAAAGTCTTCTCCCCTTCCGACTTGTGATTTGAAGCATCAGCTTCTTCCATATCAGAATCCTCCTTGGTCTCTTTGTCTTTTCCGGGATTTTTCTTTCCCTTCTTCCGCTTAGCATTGTAGCCAGCGGTATCATCTCTCTTGATGTCGTCGTTAAAACGGCATTCATTGTTGGTGTGGGATGAGCCCCCATTAGCGTCCAAGTGATGCACACATGGGTTATTGGCGATGTCGGCCCAAGTGTAGGTTTTGCCTGGTTGTTGCTCTCCTCTACCTTGGACCCTTGATGTCCCACGGCCACACCCGCAGCCTCCGCCACGTCCTCCTCATCCTCCAGACCTAGAAACAGTAGTGACTACTGCTGTTTTCGCGTTGGGTTTTTCTTCCAAGGTGTTTTTGCGCTTCTGAGCTTGTTGCTTTGGTTGTTTTGCCGACTGAGGCACAGCTAGGGCATTGAGTAGTCCTTCTGCATCGTCGTCAGCGTCTGCATACTTGCTCGCTATTTCTATCATCTCTCCCAAATCGGTAACCTTGTCACACTTCAAGCGATGGCGTAGTAAACCAATAGGGAGACCTGCGATGAAAGCTTCAATCGCAGTTTGATCATTTACTCCTTCGCAGGAGTTCTTGGTGTCGATCCATCATCCGAGGTAATCCCGGCAAGTTTCTCCGGCTTTCTGGGTGCAACGCTGTAGGTCTCCAACCGTACAGGGCCTCCGATATGTGCCTTCGAAATTCCGAAAGAATGCGCTTTGTAAATCATACCAGTTATGGATGGTGTTTGCCGGAAGTTCATTGAGCCATGATCGTGCCGTCTTCCGCAACATAAGTGGGAGATATCGGGTTGCGACCAGGCTATTTCCGCCTTTGGCGATGCAGCAAGCTTGGAAGAAATCCTGTAACCAGGTGTCTGGCCGAGCAATGCCGTCGTAGGCTTGGATATGTCTTGAGATAGCAAATCCTTCCGGGAATTTTGTAGCTCTGATGCATGGACCGAAGCACTTTGGGCCCATGTACACGTCATCGTTTTCATAGCGCCGAGCCTCTATGTTGGAGTTAATCCTGTGTCTTGCGTCATTCGGGGATAGAGATCGTCCCGAATGTCGGCTGTGGCTGCGGCGCCGTGGAGCCGGACTTCGGCTTCTGCCACCACCTCCTCCGCCATGTCGTCCTCCTTGCCCTCCATGGGAGCCGTTGTGATGACTGTGTGGTGGATAAGGTGGAGCAGCTGGATAGTTTCCGGCCGATCGCCGGCCTTCGTCCGGAACGTCATTATTCCGATTCCGGGGAGGGTCTTGACTACGACGATCCCCCTGCCGGCTTGTACCTGCATGGTTTCCGTCATTCCTTCGTCCGTCGTTCCCACCATAGTGAGGCTCATCCAGACGGTTCTCATGTCTAGGAGGTGGCATTCTCTGATGATCCTCCTCCCAACGTTTCTCTTTATCTTCTCCCCTTCGATCCTTAGGTTCACGCCGGGGAGGATTCGTCGGATTCAGGGCAGCGATGGCGTCTTTCTCGACCGCTGGTGCGACATTGCCCCAACCATGTGTGGTTTTGTGATGCTGTCCTGACGATCCGGTTCTCGAATAATTGTCTTCCTGTCATTCGAGGCGATAATACTGCTCCGGAACGTAATGGGGTCTTACGTCAGCCCATGCCGGATCTGTGCGACATTGGTTAGCATCTGAGACCAGTTTTTGACTTCCGGACAGGGCGACCTTTTGCTGCTCCAGTCCCTTGTTGAGTAGCTTGATACCCAAACGGATCTCCTCTGGTCCTGGATTAGCCGATAGAATTTCTCGGGCTGCCACGGTATTTTGTACTCGTGTTGGGTATACCCAATCTCCGTTGCTATCTTTCCGTGGCTTCCCCATCTCATCTCCAAAAAGGACGGCACGGGCACGCGGGAATAGGTTGTCATCTATGTGACGCTTCCGTGTCTTCTGATGCAGACGAGACATGTACTCCTTGTTCGACATGCGTTTCTTATCCACCTTGATGTTTTTGGCTTCATCGAGGAGTTGTTGACGACGCGCTTCTAGGGCTTGCGCCCTTTCATCCAGCTCATCTGCGAGAAGTTCGTAGCTGTAGGTATAGGTGTATTTTATGCCGCATCGATGAGTTGACACGCACCTTCAGTGATGCCGTGTCCATGCTCCGATGCTTCTTTCTTCAGCTAAATGGGATCGATCTCCGTCTGAGTCTTCTTCGTATTCCTAGGCAATTACTTCCTCTATCAGAGGGTCTTTTGCCGGGGTCTTGTTTTTCTTTTTCTTCTTCTTTGCCTTCTTGGCAGCGCCGGTAGCAAAGACGGCTTTGGGCCCGTTTCCCGGAGTCAAGCTCTGATCGGTACTTTCGGACATTTGGACTTCGGAATTTTCTCCGAGGTCCATGTCATCCTGCGCTTTGGGAGAGTGCTCCCCGGATCCTTCATCCATGGCTTCTCCTTCTTCTGCAGCTTTGGAGTTATACTCTTCTTCATATTCCACGGAGAACTTTCGGAAATCTGCTGACGTCATTGACTCATCTGAGGATGCGGGTACGTCGGCGTTTGTTCCAATTGCCTCCAGCACCGAGTCGGCGTTTTCTCCAGCATCGGCAGAGCCGGATCTGGATCCCACGTATCCGACGAAGTGCGACGCGTGCTTCCTGAGGTACCTGCGGCTTTCACGATCAGCCATATTGAAACTTTTGACGGTCTCGAGGATTGCATCTGCGCTTTCGCCTTGCAGTATCATACGTTGTAGTGTGTACCTTAGGAAAGGCCTGTCTGTTCCAGCATCATCAGAGCCGGAATCAGTGTCGTTGATATGCTCCTCCTGGATTTCGACTTCCACGGGTGGGTCGATCTGGGATCTGGCTCCTCTGGGGAGATCCACTCCAGATTCGACGTTGACTGTTAGGTCTTCTTCAGGTTCGGATTTCTCCACTATCTCTGCAACTGGTACGGGCTGGGTGGGATTAGGGTTTTCTGAGATCCGGAACTCTGCTGCCTCCACGGACAAAGGGGACCCAGAAAATTCTTCTGCCGCTATCATCACCGCTGGGGTGGGTTGGGCAGGTTCAGCGAAACCGATGTAAACATCGATCTTGCCAAAATACATGATTGTGTAGGCAGTCACGGCCTCCTTTGCCGGAATCCAAGTCTCGTCGAGAACGATGAGAGGGACGTCGCTAGCATAGAGGATGCGACCGACGGCGATAGTCTTGCCGATGCTGATTCTTGCAGATTCCTCTCGGAACGCAGATCTGTAGCTCACTTGCCCCACGGTGGGCGCCAACTGTCGTTGGATTGATGACAAGTACGCCATGAGGGGGTCCTCGAGGCGTGCGGAAGAGAGGGGGGTGAGACGTACGGTATTCCGGGACGGTGAGCACACAAGTTTACCCAGGTTCGAATTCGCCGGCTTTGGACGGATCCTACTCCTGCTAGCAATCGATGTCTGGCGAGACGGAATATGGGTTACAAGGGTTTCGCCTGTGCGAGTTGAGATTGTAGACTATTGAGGTTATGCCCTAAAGGCTCTCCCTAGGACGGCTTATATACATATCCGGCCTAGGGTTTACAGGAGAGATCTATCCGGCTACGACTAAGAGTGCATTACAGTACATCTTGAACTACAAGTAACATCATGGCCTAAGTCAGTAAGTCTTCTAGGCCTTCCCGTAGCCGGATTGGACTCCGTCTTCTCTCTCTGACTGGGCCGCCCGTGAAGCAATGCTCTAACCCGAAGTGGGCCACCCTGGTCAGTGAGGAACTATGAGGATACCCGGAAAGTATATCCCCAACAGTATGGGTTCCAACACCTGAGTCTGTTGGCAAACATTCATACTATGTAAGATTCATTGATGATTTTACCAAATTTACTTGGATTTATTTGCTCAAAAAGCTTATTGATGTTTATCAAGTTTTCCTCAATTTCCAACAACTTGTTAAACACAAATTTGGTAGAAAGATAATCACTATGCAAACTAATTGGGGTAATGAATATGAAAAACTCTATGGCTTCTTTCAAAAAGTTGGAATCACACATCACGTTTCCTGTCCTTGTGCTCACCAAAAAACAGTTCTGTTGAACGCAAACATCATCACATTGTTGAAGTTGGTATTGCTTTACTTGAAAATGCATCCATGCCTCTTAAATTCTAGGATGAAGCTTTTCTTACAGACACTTTCCTCATAATTTTTCTCCCTAGCAAAGTCATCAATTTTGAAACTCATCTTGAACGTCTTCTTCATACAAAACCCAGCTATGCCTCTCTTAGAATTTTTGGTTGTGCATGTTGGCCTAACTTGCGCCCCTACAACAAAAGAAAGCTTGCTTTTCGCTCCACAAGATGTGTTTTCATGGGTTATAGCCCTTGTCACAAAGGTGTTAAATGTATGGATATCAAAACTGGTTGTGTCTATATTTCTCGTGATGTTGTTTTTGATGAAAATATTTCCCCCTTCAAATCCCTACATCCAAATATTGGCCATCGTCTTCGCCAAGAAATTCTCCACCTGCCACAAAATGATTCATCTAATAATAGGGATGTCGACACTACTAATCACATGCATATTCCTTTCATACCTGTTGTCACTAACCATACTCAAGAACAACCTGCACCTACTGCCTTTAATGATAGTACACCTTCTGAGGATAATGATGGAGAAAATCTCATGCAAAATGATGAAGAACTGTCCTCAAATAGAACATGCAATGATGCATCGCTACATGCCGAAATTGGTGCTAGATCTGAGTCTGATCCTCGCCTCGATCTCGAGGAGGATCCTCTATCGAATTCGCCTGCACCTCTAGATCCTGAGGGCAGGATGTATCCATGGTCCCTATGGTCTTGGTAAGATAAGTAGGTCGATACCAACTTGATTTTCCCAATCATGACTCCTACCATATGGATATCATTGGGCTTCTATTCAATCGAGAAATTGGATTTACATCTTATTGATTTTGATCCAACAGATATGGAAATCGAAGCTATTTGGTGGAAAAAATAAAAGAAAGAAGAGAAGGAAAGGATAACACAACTTTGTATTTGGTAACTCTCCTGTAGTTATGTTTAACCTTGAATGCAATTTATAGATTAGATACTAGTAGTCCCTCAAACTCGAAAACAATAATGAAAATGGCAAATTTCCGTAGCTGCCACTGTTGGAACTAATAAAGCAATTGATTTACCTATCACATCATCTAAATAAACAAAAAATACCATCTAAAGAGTGGAGCGGAGCGCCAAAGCATGTGGAACTTGCATATCATTTGTGTTGTTTGTTGTCCAACTCAAGAGTATCTAAAAAAACCCCAAAACATTCCTTTAGAAATATCACCCCCACCAATAAAAATACACAACTAGCTAACTCTTTTGTTGATAAACCATAGGAGGAGCCCTCCCGATCCCAACCCTAGCGCCACCAGGCCACAATCGCTAAGCCCTCCCACCAATGCCCATACCCTCCCCCTCCCAGGTCACTCGCATGGCAGTGGCTCCGAAGGGCATTATTTCCCTATAGAAACTCCCAAAGTGAGGTGCCCCTAGTCGATGCCACCACCGGCACTGACGGTGGTGGTGGCGCCCTGCCGCCAAATGGTGGAGGGCTAGGAGGTGCTCCCTCCCGAGCCTCTTGCATAGAGGCGATGAAGGGAAGGATGCGTGAAAGAGGGAAGTTATCGAGGGACGTAGAGGATGGGTGAAGTGGTCCAAAAGTGTGGTGGCCTGCCAGTCATTGTGGTGGCCATGGAATATGGCGCCCGGTGCGGTCCCGATATGGGTCCCGTGGGATCATTTTGGGCCACATGGGACGAACCCAGAATTCGTGGGTTGCCTGTTGGCCACGACAGTTCTTCTACTCATGGGGGTGCATGGTGTTGCGACTCTATTGTTTGCGGGTGCTACTTCCTTCAGTGGTGGAGGTTGTCTCCACCTCCTTTGTTGTTGATGGGTGGCAGATCATGGCGTGGGGGCCTATTCGTATGCTTCAAAGAATAAAGGCGGCGATCCTAGGGTTTCTTCCGTGCAAAGACGATGATATATTGGTTGCATGTCCTTGTTGATCTGGCATGGAGCGGCTTGTTCTGAAAGGCTCCACCGACAAACTCCTATCGGTGCATTATGTCTGGAGTTTGCTGGATCAGAAGGAATTCGGTCGTGCACATCCGCATTTTTTTCCAACCGTTTAGTTTTAGAAGGAGCGTTGCAAAGCTCTGCTATCTGTTACCATCATGTGTCATCTCTTTGACGATTTATAGTGAAGTCAGATGCGAAGAATGTCATGAAAGCAAGGATATGCGGGCTAGCGATGGTGTTGTGAATCTTTGTGGTGATAAGGAACTGGCTTGGTGATTTGTGACTCTCAACAATGACTATTAGTGGAGGCGACATCACATGAGAAGTTCACACTCTTACCTTGCAGGGTGAAAATCCAAGGTCTGACCTTAATTGGTTATGTCTGGCAATGGAATTGTTGAAGGAATTGTTTTGTGAGCAAGGACTTTCTTCATGATGAAAATCTATTGAAGAGGTTGGATTTCCTTCTTGAAGGTGATGATGGCATTTGTGCACTGTTTCCTTCTTGAAGGCGTCACTATTGAAGAGGTTGGATTTCTGGTGTTGTTTTTGTGGTGTGTTAGTGTTGTTGCTACAAGGAATTGATCACTGTAATGAGACTATTCTTTTTTGTAATTATTTTTTCCTAGGATGTGTGTATCTGTAAGGACACTAGGGCAATGCATTATTGTAGAGGCTGGGTGTAATTGGTATCTTCACGATATTAATATATGCTCTTTGTAAAAAAATTACCACCACTCCTCCCCCTTCCATGAATATGAAATCACCGAAGCTACATCGATAAGATTCAAGGCATACGAGAACTACCCCAAAGATTATCATAATATGAAAATAGGGGGGAGGGTACTTGATGATGTGGCAGCCAACAGTAATCAGTTAGTTGTGAAGATGCGAGACATATTTATGCTAATATCCACAAGCCTAGCGGAAGGTTCCAGTACATGCCACTTCGGTTCATCTTGTTTCTTTTATGTTCCAACCTTGTGATATAATGCATGAGGAGGAGACTCCTCTTGCCAGGGGATCTACCATCCCTCAGACTGGTGGACACCTAAACATTAGGCGCCTTGAATATGATATTTTATAGCAATTTGTTCAAAATGGGCATCGTAGTCACGTTTGTCTAGGATTCTGAAAGTTTTTGGCTCATCTACTACCTCCTGCGCAGACTTGTTGAGTTTTTCCCACTGATGTATACCAAGGTCAATGTGGTCCCACACATCTAAAAGATTTTTTAATAGTGATTGATGAAAGCAAATCTCATCTCCGGGAATCCAAAGACACAATAAAACATCTGAAAAAAATTATATGTGCATATCATAGTTTTCTCTGTCTAGTCCATAAATAAGTTGAATTTGAAAATTGTTCTATGATAACACCGAATAACCTTGAACTTTTTTAGATCAAAAGGGATTTTACTCTGTTGTTCCTTTTCATAGAAGAAAAGAAACACGCGGTTAACACAAACCAAAGTATTTGGAAAATAGTACAAAAGACAGCAACAAGAACTAAAGCTATTATAGTTCCTAGAGCCTAAGAACAACATCTCAAAATCCAGACAGACCCAAAAAACTACCACTACACTAACAAGGAGGGTTGGGGGAAGCAAAGGAGTACAACAAGAATGAACCAGCACTTCAGGTCACCACATGAATGGAGTCATATTCGCTTTGGTGGTTTTGCACGTACTCTAGTGACACCCTCCCTCCATGAACCTTGCTCACAACTATGGTCTTCCAAGAGGAAACCCAACCAAAGTCCGAGTAGGTCAGCACGCGGTCACTCGAGGGTCTTTTGAGCTTTCGGAGAAGGTGATCCATGAAGTGGGCAGTTTCCCCTCCTTCTAGTTCTTTGAAGGGCACCTTCCAATTTCTTAGATAGGACAACACCATATGCCAAACTTGTTTCATATTAATCCAGGTAGATCTATTAAAATCCACTCTATTTCTAGAATTCCATAGTCCCTAGAGGACAGCTACAGAAACTATATTAAAATGTAAGAACTTCTTGTTAGATAGCCATCTACTAGCTACTGATTCAAAGTCTGAATCTAAATATTAAAATTTTTAAAGACTCCTGACCAGGGAAGTTTAGCAACAATACATTCAAACATCAGATGATGAACAAATTCGAATTCTTTATAGAATTCACATTCTAAAGGTTTTGGAATTCCTCTAGCCCCAAGATTATCTCTTGTCATAATTTTATTCTGGGAAAGTAGCCACAGAAAGACCTGAACCCTAGGTGGGATTTTCAGTTTCCACATAGCAGGCAAGAAGATCTGTTCCACACCCCTAAAATTGATAATAGAGTACATGGAGCTAGAGGAGTAAACTCCTTTTGATTCAAATTTCCAGATGAGTTGATCATCCTGATCACTAAAGGAAATGCTTCTTGCAATGACCAATAGCTCTTGCCATTGGATCATCAGACTCTCACAAAAGGTTCTTCTAAAAGTCCCTCTAATCTAATTTCCATCCCAAAGCTCAACAATGGTTTAAGTTTGCTAGTTGGAGATAAAATAAATATCCCAAAACTAGACAGCTAAAGGGGAGTTACCAAACCAGATATCCTCCCAAAACTTAATTTGTCTACCATTCCCTACCTTCCACCTATATCCTATCTTAACTACTTTAGATGCCCACATCACCCCTTTCCAAAAAGTGGAAGGGTGAATGTCATGACAAGAAATAATATTGGGGTTCCTAGTTTCATATTTAGCATCTACAACTTTTCTCCACAGGGAACCCTCCCCCTGAATATATCTCTTGACCTAGGATCCAATCACGCAAATGTTCAAATTTTGTATATTTGGAATACCTAAACCACCAAACTATTTTTTCATGCAAATAGAAGACCCATTAGCTAAATGTTATTTGTGGTTCCCCTCCTCGTCATTCCACGTGAAGTTGGCCATATGAGAGTTAAGAAATTTTAGGGCCCACTTAGGGAATTTAAAGAAAGCAAGAAGATAAATAGGAATACTATCTAGAACTAACTGAATAAGAGTACTTTTAGTAGCAGAGGAGAGTAATCTACCTCTCCAGCCAGATATTCTAGCAAGTAGGTTCTCAAACAAAGGTTATAAATCCTCTCTACTAAGCCTATCAAAATGAAGGGGAATCCCTAAATATTTTACAGGGAAATCTCCAGCTACACATTGTAAAATATCTAGGAAAGGACTTAATTCTTCCAGACTAAGATTTATAGGAAGTAATTCACTCTTATGGAAATTGATTCTCATACCAGAAATTTGTTCAAAGCAAGTAAGAATCCACTTTAAATTTCTGGCAACCTTGGTATCATTTTCTAGGAAAAGCAGGGTGTCATCAACATATTGTAGGTTGATCAACCCATCTAGAATAAAATTTGGACATAATCCCCTAATTAGATTCTGTTGGGAACCCTTAATCAACATCCTAGAGAAAACCTCTACAACTGAATTAAAGAGAAGGGGAGAAATAGGATCTCCTTGTCTTAAACCTTTACCAGTAAGAAAGAAGTTACTCTCTTCATCATTAATCTTAACTCCAATAGAACCACCTATAGTAATCTGCTTAATCATTCTAATGAAAGTATGGTCGAAGCCCCTACAATCTAGCATCTCATAAAGAAAATCTAGATTTACTTTGTCATAAGCTTTTTCATAATCTATCTTAAGAATCAGACCTCTATCCTTTTTCCTATGAACCTCATGAATAATCTCTTAGGCAGTGACCACACTTTTTAGAATAAATCTACCTTTTATAAAGGTACACTAGAAAGAAGAAATCAATCTCCCAATAATCCTAGAATACCTATTAGTCAGCACTTTAGTGAAGATTTTAAAAGAACAGTTAAGTAAACTAATTGGTCTAAATTTCTTCATAGACCTAGTATCATTTTCTTTCAGAATCAGGGTAATCATAGCAAAGTTTAATCTATATATATCTAATTTATCCAGAGACTAAGCATCAAACATAGCTAAGAGGTTATGCTTGATGGTATCCCATAATTGTTGGTATAACATAAAGGATATCCCATCTAGACTAGGGGCTCCATCTGAATAAGAATCAAACACAACAGTTTTAATTTCTTCTTCACAGAAGGGTCCTCCCAGAATAATATGTTCTTCAACATTAACTCTTTCCTCATTAGATAAAAAATCATGCCTAAGATTAATATCAGGTCTATCTTCAAAGCCAAAAAGGTCTTCATAAATATCTATAGCTACCTTGAGCATATCTTTGGTTTAGTAACAGGACCCTATAGGCCATCAATAACTAAAATATTTCTCTTTCTCCTTCTTTGGTTAGCTACATCATAAAAATATGTTGTGTTCCTATCCTATTCCATGATATCTCTCTCCCTATATCTCTGCCTAGCTTTGATCTCTTCCATAACCCAGAAATCTTTTAGGTCCTTGGGAATAAAGTCAAATCTATATTTTTCTTCAACACTAAGGATGGAAGTTTCAGATTTGATATCAAGAATATCATATTCTTTCATCAAATATTTCTTCTCTTTCCTAAGAGCAGCCTCTAAGTTAGCATTCCACCCTTTAACTAATTTCCTAAAATATATAATCTTGGCTTGCCAGACATCTACCACATCCAGACTATTAACTTGTATATCCCAAGCTTTCTGCACTATAGTTTTGAAATTTGGTCTAGATAACCACCATTTTCCAAACTTAAAACTTGTTTCCTAGGGATGTGGTTTTCACCTGATTCCCAAAAAATGGGAGTATGACCACTCCTAATTCTAGTCAAAGCCCTAGCACTAGACAAAGGAAAAAGTCTCTCAAAATTAGTAGAACAAAAGATCCTATCTATTTTGCTCATAATGAGATTCTCCTGGTTGTTACCCCAAGTGTAAGTTCTACCAGCTAGACCAATTTCCATAAGGGCCCATAACTCTATCTAGTCATTAAACTTATCCATCAACCTAAACTCTACATTACCATTACTCTTATCACTAGGGCCCTAATTAAATTGAAGTCCCCACCAATCATACGACCATCCCGGTTAATGAAGAGATCATGAAGCTCAGAGATGAACTCTTGTTTTTCATCCTCATAAACTGAACCATAAACAGTAGTAATTCTAGAAGTAACACATGAGACTTTATTCCTAAGAACAACACTTACTGAAAACTTCCTAATATCCTAGGTAGAAATCTCAAACAAATCACAGTTAACACCTATAAGAATATCCCTGCAGTACCTACAGCAGGTAAGTAATTCCAAGAAAAAATCCTATTCCTAACAAATTCTTCAAGAAAGAACTGCTAAATTGCTCTTTCTTTTGTTTCCTAGAAACCTATGTAATCAACATTTAAAGGAATAATATTATCCTCTATGTACTTTTTCTACTAGCAGAAATGCTCCTACTATTCCAAAAATCATAAATCATTGAATCTTCTTCCTTGGGTGCTTGACCCGAGATTTATTCACTACTTCTACCCAACTTTCAGCTAGATCTTCAATTACATCAACATTATGTGATGAATTTGTGTCTAAGACTGAACTATTGCTATAAGGAACAAGAATATCTACCAAATCTTCCTTAAACTCAACCCCTACATTTAAAGCCATATGTTCTAATTCATCAGCAGGTAAAACATTAAAAGGATTTGAGTTCATTATACCTTTCATGTTGGTTTCTCTAGGTTCACCACCTTCTTCCTTTCCATAGCTTTCACCAACACATTCTAGGACCTATCAATTCTGTAAATTTGCCTTGTAGGTTGGATGGGCCCCCATTTCCCCTGTTTTATCCATTTCCCAACCTTAGTTTGTTTGTCCCTGGTAGCTAGCTCCTATGTGGTAGGTAAAATACATTAAGGAGGTTGATACCAACTCCATCTTCTACAACTTTACTAGCCTAAAAGGATGCTTGTTCTCCCAGCCAGAAAGTGGAGGCTTGATCTCTATCTTTAACAGCCAAAGGGGACTTGTCCAACACAAAATTACTAGATTTATCCACCAGACCTCTATCCTCCAACATCTGAAGCATCTCACTAGCACTAGCTATTGGTTCCTTTTGAACAAATTCTCCACCAGCAGCCATCCTAGCTCTGAACCCAGTATTTTGACCCTGAGCACTAGTATTTTGGTTTACATTATTGTCTTTATCAAGATTACTAGCAGTTTTATCAGTATTCGTGCCATCTTGATTTGAGTTTCCATCATGTTTCCTACCCTGATCTAGCTCATCACCCAGAAGATCATCAGTGTCATCTTCATCTACAGAGGCTTCAGCTGTAAATCCTAACTGGAATAGGCCCCCATAGAAGTGGAACAACCTGCTACTAGGAATCTTAAGGGTATCACTGCACTTAATTTTTAGCCTAACTTCTTTTGCATTATCTTTGAAGATGCTTAACCAATCAATTTCCTACAGAATTCCATAGACAGAGATAGCTTGGTCTAGGACATTCCATTCCCACCACTTAGATTGTAGCCCAGTTACACTAACCCATGTGTCTTGTAGATACTCCACAGGATCTGGATCATCACTCCATGCCTAAACCTTGACCCAAACCCCTTCTCTTTACAAACCATACCTAGGATAACCAATAACCTGCTCCACCTGTATGTGGGGTGGGAACTTCACTAGGTAGATACCTGGCTGCCCTAATTCTCTAATCTGCCAAGGCTTGTTTGTTTTGTAAATTTTGGAGAACTCCCCAGCTAAGTCCTCACTAGAAATGTCACCTCCCTCAACAACAACCAGACCACATTTTTTGTAGAAGAAACTAGATTCATACCAACTCTGTTGTTTCAATATGATAGAAACCAAGGCCAGTGGCAGAACTCCCCACATATCTGGCAATCTAATGAAGTCTCTCATAACTAGGCACTCTCCAACTTTATGACTAGCAGCTTTGCATATGAAGCACACATGTTTATTTTCACACATAGCCTGATGATGTCCTAGTTCCCCACATCACATGCAAATAGAACTAGTGTAATTCATCTGGGAAGCAAGGTTAGGCCTAGAAGATCCTACCTCTTTCTGAGTAACAGTAGTCTTATTTTTTTTCTTTCCCAGAGGTTTTCATTTTTGCAGATCACCACTACTCTGAGATTGTTGTTGCCGAGAGCTACCTTGTTGGGGAGCAACCCATTTATTGGAGTGCATCCCATACTATTGATTAGGAGGATAATTTGGGAAAGGGCATGGGAACCCCCAAGGAGGCTGGATGTTCCCAGGTATGAAACCATATGGAGGAGGGGGATGATAACCATAAGGGGAGGAGGCATCTGACCAAACTCAAAGCCATGCATATGATGTTGCTGCATATGTTGCTGTTGTTGCCAAGGTTCGGGCCCTCTTCCCATTTCTTGCTTCATACCACCATCGGCCATATACCCTTTCACCACAGGCTGCACTAGGTTCCTAGAGGTGTTTTCCTCAACTCCCAACACCTTCAAGCCAACAAGCTCCTCCGCCGCTAGCCTTGGGAGGAGAGAGCAAACCCTAGGGGGATGGACAAGCTCTCTTTTATGCACTGGGATGGGGGTGGTTGGGATGCCAGGGAATATGCCAAAGATGATGGAGAAATACCTCCACCTCCCTGTCACCATAGACCAAATCACCCTTCTCACACCCACCACTGGAACCTGTACCCCCTCCACAACCAGCACCTTCTACTTATCCTACCCTGCTCCTAAAAATTCAGCTCCCGCTCCAACTGCACTCTGAAGCCACCTGAATTTTCAAGCACCACAACATATCTATAACAATTCCCAGTCAGTTCATCAGCATTTCTGTCTCCTCTGCCAGATATCTGGAGTGATATAACATTAGGAGCGCCTCCACTGCCATCTTCTCCCGGGGCGAGAGATCTGAGATGTCTGCAAACCCGGGAGCGCTTTGTCTCTGTTCCTTCAGAAGAGCAGATGCATAGCAACTATGAGCAGTTGTCCGCCCCACATCGTAGAAAGCCTCTTCCACCTGGGAGTTCCAAATCTTTGTTGGAACCTTGCCCACACGCCTCAGAACCCCGCTCAGGCTTTCGAACCTCGCCCCTTGCATACGGGCTCGTTGCGACTGCCCTGATAGGGCTAGAACACCGTGAAGTGGGGGTGGAATCTAGGGAGCCTCTACCTGAATCCCGCAAATCGATGTCGAGGGAGCCAATGGAGAGGTGGCGCAAGCTTGGTGGAGGCGAGGAAGGATATCCTGAAGCCCCGACCGAGGAGCTCTGGTCCCCCAAACCGCAGTCGTCAATGGCGCCCGTGCAGGATCCGCGCTTCCCTCACCACTCACACCACACCGCCGCGAGCCAGAAAGCCGAGCCGGCTCATCCTCTCCTCCACATGCTACCACCGCCAGCGTGAGACGCCTCTCCACCATAGCCGATCTGAGTCGTCGGGGATTTGTCGACGATGAGAACAGAACACCGCGAGGCGGATTTTTCAGGGGAGGAGGGAGTAGGAGGCTAGTAGCGGGTACGTGGAGCGACAGTCCCGACCCTCCAGACCCGCCACGGGAGGAGATCGGGGATCCATCATGAACATGACCTCGGCCTAGGATAGGTAGCGAGAGGACCATCCGCATGTACCCTTGAATTTGAATTTATGTGAACAAAAGTAGAACACACCGTGCTATACTGCTATATGGACTTGCTTTTTTTTTCCCGAGTTTGTACTGGCTCTCATGAAGATTGCACCGACCGAGAGTGCACTTGGCACACATACAAATTGTGGTTCAACAGTCCACAGGCACGATACGGAACGTAATGAAACTCATATGGCGTAGAAGCACTCCCCGATATTCCTTGCCGCGTTCGGACTTCGGAGAGGTTTCTTCTCGAAGGCGAGGTGACCCAACCTCCCAAGTCACACATGCCCCATCAACCGCTGGAAATTGTCAACACGCGCAACCTTACGAGACCCGTCTCTTTCACTCGGTAATGGCTGGCTACTTCCTTTCCCCCTCTTCTTCATTTGATCCGGTCACGGCCAACGGCGAGGCTCCCCATAACTCCGTCTTGCACATCGTATCGTATCTAAAGAAGATCGCCATCGGAAGGAGCAGAGTAGAGACAGACAGAACTGCTTGCTTCCTTTGACTGGGAGAGACGAGATGGATGAGATTATGAACAAGGTGGGATCCTACTGGCTCGGGCAGAAGGCCAACAAGGATATGTCGTCGGCCGGCGACGACCTCGAGGTATGTTCATGGGACACCATCCCATCCTGGCTCCCTGCTCTGTGTTGCTCTGTTCTGTTTTTTTCGCAGCATGTTTTCTTTAATTTTCGATTGGACGTACGTAGTAGAATTGTTTCAATCCTTGTGCTGTGATGCGATTTTCTTTGACCGATCGATCGGTGGTGCTGCAGTCGCTGTCGACCAGCGTCGGGGACGGAGCGAAGTGGCTGGTGAACAAGATGAAAGGCAAGATGAAGCCGCTGGCGGAGCTGCTCAAGGAGCACGACCTGCCGGTGGGGCTGTTCCCGCGGGAGGCGACCAACTACGAGTTCGACCCGGAGACGCGGCGGCTGACGGTGCACATCCCGGCCGCCTGCGAGGTCGGCTACAGGGACGGTTCCGAGCTGCGCTTCGACACCACGGTAACCGGCACGCTGGACAAGGGCAGCCTGGCGGCCCTTGAGGGCCTCAAGGCCAAGGTGCTCGTATGGGCCAGGGTCACCGCCGTCAAGGCCGACGCCGCCAAGGTCTACTTCGCCGTGGGCATCAACAAGTCGCGCAGCCGCGAGGCCTACGAGGTCATCAGGGGCGCCATCACCGTCGACAGATTCTAGTCGCGCTTGCACTGCACGTACGTTGTTCAGATGATCTGATCATTTTTCGAAATAATTGCGTGCTCGTTCTACCAGTGTATATGTCGTTAGCAGCTCTGTAAGAGCAGGTGCTTGTAAACGGGGTTTCTAATTCAGTTTTGCAACTTTGACAAGCTCACACGGTGATAAGTTTGTTTGTTATAAAGCTCGACGCGATGAAAGTGATGTTTTCGCTCCAATTCAGCGAGGATTTGAACTCTGGAAATAGTGCTAAAATATGAGAAAAAAAAAAGAAGAAATGCACCAGCCGAGAATAGAACCCGGGTCTGTACCGTGGCAGGGTACTATTCTACCACTAGACCACTGGTGCTTTCATGCTTACAATTCCTAATTACGTTACTAGTACACCTGGCAGTACAGACTGCATGTATTATGAGACACTCTATGTAAACCCTGTGTTAAGGCCTTCCACTACACACACCTCCTCCGCAAAGTAGACTTTCAGCCTCTCCTCGACAAAATCGCAAAGAAATTGCTTGGTTGGTTCAGAAAAAGGATCCCGTGACCGAGAAGATTAACTCTGGCAAAGACCGTCCTCGTGGCCACTGCAACATACCATGCCACCCCCATCCCACTCTCGAAATGGGCACACAAGATGATTATAAAGATCATTTGAAATTTTATCTAAATGGGAGACGAAGGGGAACATTGCTAAGGACAAGCCTTGTCAACGGAAGGCGGTTTGTTGGCCATAGGAGTTGGGTGGGCTGGGAATCTAAGACCTGGAACGCACTAGGAGAGCTTGAGATTACGTCGGTCATGGCTTCAACGGACCGATCGAGCGCACCTAGGTTGGATCGAAACTTCATGGTAGCTCGGTTGATATGGCACTCTTCAGAGCCTCGACGAAAATTACTATGGGAAATGGTGAAAAGGACTATTTCTAGCACGGCAACTGGAGCAACCAGTGCCCAATCCGGCTATGGCCACTGACTATTGATGGCATCGACAGTGTTAGTTTGGCCTACCATGCACAATTCAACGGAAGCTTCCAAAAGTTCAAAACTCAGAAGATTTGGTCGGTGCATGCTGAGGCTAAATACAAACTTTTTTCGTGGCTCGCTCTTCATGGCAAACTTTTGACGGCATATATGCTTGCAGTCAGAGGATGGCCTCATGATCCCACATGCCCACTTTGTGACCCCGCGCCAAAAACGGCCGTCCATCTCTGCAAAGACTGCCCCTTCACGACGGCGATCTGGATCACCACGCAATCGTGGGACAATGAAGACACGAGCAATCAGTGTGAATCCTTCACCTCCATCTCGGATTGGTGGGACGATATAATTAAGGGGAAGACAAAGAATGAGTGATCTCGACTCAATGACCCGGTGCTATATGTCCTTTGAACGCTTGGAGCAAAGAAATCACAAAATTTTCACATGGAAACGCCTTACCTACATTGAAGTGGCCTCCATTGCTAGATATGACATTCGCCAAAGGGAGTGTGCTTTTGCAGCCTATGTACCTGCTATCCCAGCTCAGCCTGATTAGAATTTTTGTTTCTTTTTCTCTTTTGGTGGTTTTGGCTTTTCCCCACCTTAATATAAAATTGCCTCCCCTACACATTGAACTTGGTTTTTCCCTCTTATAATAGAATAGGCAATGGAGAAAAAGAAAGGTGAACACTCATGGAGCTTCATGGAGGTACAAGCCGAGAGTGAGGTGATTGAAAACGAGATGCTCATGATTGAACCGGGCCACAAAGCGACAAGTTGAGGCCGATGAGGAAGGCGAAGGAGGTAGATCTCAAATTCATCACGAGGAGGTCCATGTAATATTTTCGCGAAAACGCAAAAGCTTTGCGTTTTGATGTATTGATAGAAAAAGAAGATTCATGTACAAATCCGCAGAAACGGACGAACACCCACACCGTACAACTCAACCCAAGACTACTAGACTAGGGGAGCAGCTGGCGCAGCCCCCGAGCTCCAGCCTCCGTCCACACCTTAGCTTCCGCCTTAATCGTGTCCATGAGGGGAGCCACCGAAGGGCGCTCACCGTTGAAGGTAACCATGTTCTTGTGCTTTCAAATGCACCAAGCCGTTAGCATGACCAACGACGAGGTTCCTTTGCGCATGGGACATGGGATGGAACGCACCACCAGCGACCACCACTCCACGAAATAACCCTCAGCACCCGGGGGGCTGCCACCAATCGGATCCAAGATAGAACCTCATGCCACACCAACTTAGAGAATGGGCATCCCGTAAGGAGGTGCGACATCGTCTCCTCCGACTGGTCACACAACACACAGTGCGGCTGGTGAGGTAGGCGATGCCACGCCAGCCTCTCGCCCGTCCAGCATCTGTCCATGTAGGCCAGCCAGATGAAGAACTTCACCCTCGGTGGCGCCCAGGAGTGCCAGTTTGTTGGAAATATGCCCTAGAGACAAATAGTAGTAAGGACTATTATCATATTTCATATAGTTTACGATTAAGTTTTCTATCATGCTATAACTGTATTGAGTGGAAACATCAACACACGTGTGATATATAAACAACCAGGGGTTCCTAGTGAAACTCTAGTCATTGGTTCATTGGTCAACATATGATCATGTTTTCTGATCATGTGGCATTATGCTAGTTCGAAATGGAGTCAACTCATTCTGAGAATGAGATGATGAACCAATACCCAACCTAAACATTGTGACCCCATCATGTCATGAAGTTTAAGTTACGATGATTAGAAATGGATCCTCATAGACTATTCCTTAGACCGTGAGGCTATATCAATCACTGTCTCCCGAGAGTGCTTTGATAGCATCAAGCGCCACTTAGTATCATGGTGGTTATAAAGGTGTGTTCAGGTACTCGGAAGAAACCGTTGAGGCAATATATGTCAAGAGCGGGATTTGTCCGTCCATGTGACGGAAATATACTCAAGGGCCCACTCGGAAGGTTATATCCAATAGCTGCGCAGCGTGTGATTTGATCATGGGGATATCACTTGTCGGACTGAGTCAAGTAGCGTTGTTCGGTAACGAGATTGAACACGACATGGTGATGTCATTGATCAGATCTCGGGCAATCTGAAGTGTCGAGAGACAAAGGGAATAAGACACGATTGTCTGGTTCAAGCAACGAAAGATCTTCGTGGAGCGCACAAGGGTCACATGGTCATCCAGGTCCCTCTGTTGATCATTGGTCGCAGAGTGTCGGCCATGTCTGAGTGTTCCCGAACCATGGGGTATCACGCTTAAGGGCTTGATGATGCTTAGAGAGTGTTTATAGGATCGGTAGAATCACGAAGAATTGTATAGAAAGCAGGAAGGGTTTTGTTAGAAGTCCGGAGGATGTCCGGGAGTAGAGGTGGAAGTGTTCCATAACCACGGAGGTTGAATAATATGTGAAGGAATGTTAAATATTGATTTAATCATTTATTTATAATTATTTAATAAAGAAAATCAATTTAAAAGGTCAAAAGGCTTAATGGGCCAATTCTCGGAGGAGAGGGCCCATTAGGGAAATCTTGAGAGGAGGAAGGGGCCAAGGGGTGGCGGCGGCCCTATTGGGCCAGCCCCCCACGTGGGGCCCATGAGAGGGTGTCCGGCGGCGCCTACCCACCTCTCCTCCTCCTTTAGTCCCACCCCGGGACTTTGAGGCAGGTAGTACCTCCCCTCCCCCTATATATAGTGGGGGTATTTGGCCAGATAAATACACCCAATAATCAATAAAGGTCTTCTCACTTTTGGGAGGACCTACAGTTGATATTCTCTCTCCCTCTCTCTCTTGTGACCATGGTCCCAAGTTCGGACTGCGCAAACGAGAGACATCTTCACCGCGGAGCGCCGTCGCGTTGCAGGATTCGGATCCAGGAGCTCTACTTCCACAACTGCTTTGGATCGAGCGAAATCATCGTCGAGGCACGGACATGTGTAACTCCCTTGAGTTATGCGCACTTGAGGTACTCAAGTCGTTGGAGCCATTGGAGCGCAAGGACTTCATCACGACCTTGAGGTCAGCTTCGGCTTGTCTACATTAACCACGCTCTCCTGAGCGTTGACAACGCTTTTCGGTCTTCATGGGTAAGTTCGTGAAAAGCCCCTCTCATTATTGTATTACTAATAGATAGGTCCTGGCAGCATCAAGGGTTCATGGGCGTAGGGTAAAAATTTATTGTTTTCATGGGCGGATGGTCGAAAGATCGAGCACGAGTCGCATGAATGATGTGACCGACGTTTAGCGTCCACCTTTGAACCCACATTGATGGCCGTGTTAATCGGGGGAGATGTGGCTGATAGGGGTCGTGTTATCACTAGGAACCCTTATGGGGATATGTGTTTCTGAGTGGAGTTATTATTAACTCATTTAATTATAAACTTAGTCCAAATTCCTTTTGCAATTATAAATGTAGAAAATGGTTCTCTCCGAGATTATCTTCCCTATTAACGATTGGTTAAAAGGAGAAAAGCTCAAGTTAGATGGATCCAACTTCTCTGCATGGGTCATGCGCCTTTTCGATCTCCTTGGTGAGAACAAAGTGGCTGACTACATGATCTCTGAGATGTACTTGGAGCCACCCTATTCTCATGAGACCCAGAGGGCGGGATCTCACTTTGCCGTAAATCGTGTGATGGCCACATTCATATCAGTGATGATGCGCCTCGAGATGGAGGATGGGCTATGGCCAATGGTGGGAAGTCTTAATCCCTGAATGGTTATAGCACATCTGAGTTCGCATTTTGTGGAACAAGTGCGCATGTGGGAGTATGATGCGATGGGGACTTCCTCTCCATAAAAAGATGGAAGAAGGCTCCTCCTTTGGGCGATCACTTGTTGAACATATGAGATGCATACATGAGTCGGCATACTACGGACAACTGGTTCGCAAGCTCTTTTGCAATGGGAGTTGTGGTGCATTGGCTATCACCAAGCTTCCAAGCACAAGTCGATTTGCATTATGAGGCGGCGGCAGGCTTGGATTTCCACGAGTTCATATCACATTTCAGAAATGTGGTGGTTGAACCCGATGTCATTTGGGGTCATCAATGACAAAGGTATATATTTGATATACAATTTTATAAATGTTATAATCTTGCAAACACATTTGCGGTGTTAAGTATATTTGATACTTGTTACATTTTGCTGAAAGCAGGTCCTTCTCGCATGAGGAGGTGCTTGCTGGAGAGGAGGTGGCGTTGCGTGTTGATGGCGAGTATGATGATGATGTGTGACACTCTCCTCTAAATTTATCACTTAGTTTGTATTTTGGATAGCTAGTAATCAAAATATTATGAACTTATTTAGTGTGTCTCACACTTTGTGAGACAGTTATTCATATGAGTTTGTAACAAGCGGTTGTTCTACTTTTATGAATGATTTCTATTAAGTGTTCATATCTTGTTTGATTATATGTGAATTATCCTTGTTGATTAAAACTAATTGATAATGCATGAACATTTGTAAAATATTGAAATGCCTTAAAATACCCAACAATGATATATTCATTAATGAATGAAACCATTGTATAAATTCAAAGTTATGTTGATAATATGTGAAAGAAATTTGATTTCTTATCACATATAAATCATACCTAAGTTAAGCAAAATAACTTGAACACAGTGTATTACTTGAATACAAAGTGTTTAATGAATTGTTAAAAGTAAATACATATTCGATGTATTGTGTTTTGACAAATGGTAATTATCATTAACATGATTGTTTAAATGTGTAAAGAAGTTTACCAAAGGAAACATAAGTATGAAACTATTTGATATGCTCAAAGTGTTTCATCAACAAAGGGTATAAATATAAAGAGAATCTATTACTATGATTTGATCAATAGTAATGAAATTAGACTTTATAAAGAATGGCATAAAGTAATTATGAAATGCAAAGTGTTTTGAAACGTCAAATGCAAAGCATCACAATGTGATATTAGATATCAAAGTGGGTAAATAGATGGCACCAAATAAATGCGTTGTAGTGTAGATATAGAGACCATAAGTTAGAAATAGTTAGCACTCAGTTAGAATATATAGTGGACCATTTGAATTCTGGTATTGAAAGTTTTGGGGTTATTCGATATAACCAAAACAATATTGCGAATAAGTCCTTATGAAGTATTCATTGGAAACTTTGAATCTGAAATCCATAAACTGAAACCGAAGAAGGAAAGGAAAACTTGTATTGGCTTGATTTTTGGTACATTCTTGAAAGCTCACTTTTAGTGATATTTCGAATTATGGAAGCAAATGGAAGATAGTGAAAAAACACGATGAGGATTCATATCCTGCATCAGAGGTGTTGAGAAGCACATGAGGACAACGTTCTAAGCGATTTCTCTTCACCAAGAAAGAACCAATGATAATGCCAGTCATTGTGTTTTCCCCCGCTTTCAAGTGTTTTCACTTTACATGGAAGTGGGATTCAAAATGTAACCCATATCTTTTATGGAGATATTTGTAAATCATTTGTCATGATTATTAGAATATGACATGCCTACCCAGAACTACTAAAGAAATAATGGTAAACTAGAATTATGAAATCCTAAAGCGAAAATTCACTTAGGTTAGAAAAGCAATTAGTTCTTTCCGAATCTCTAAATAAAAGGGTTACTTGAATTTTCCCAAATGTTTACTACAGAAGCCATAGTGGAAAAGGGAGGTGAATGACAAAAAGCACAATTTGTCCGTATTGGACAAATTCAAATGAATTTGATTCATGTATGCTTTATGTCTGAGAGGATTTAAAACTAGTAATAGTACTAGTATCTCATAGTAAATCTCAAGTTTGATATTTGATCAAAAGGATTTTTGAAGTTATTGAAAATAGTATGAGTGGATGTGCAATTTGCATGGGGAAATTGAGTGGGAGCTATGAAAGTCTTCCTCTTTGGGAGAACAATATATGAATGACATGTTTTTGAGTGAAGAGCTTATACAATGATTCTTAAGTTCTATTGTTAAGAATAAAAGCGCGAAATACCAATAAATAATGATTTATAAGGGAGTAGAGTTGATAATAGATGTATTATGATGTATGTACTATTTCCTTAAGGGATTACGAAAAGGGTTTCCAGAATAGAGGAGTTGGTCAAGGAACTAGTCCTTAATAACTCTCAATTTAAGAATAGTGATGGGTAAGTTTTAACATCAATGGTTGAAAGAAAAGAAAGGATGATCATCATCCACTGATATTTGGGTACATAGGTTCTATCTTAGAAAACCATGATGATAACCAACATAATATATGATCTGGTGGAACGTTTAAAAAGTGATTAAGTTTGAATCCACGAGAATGTTGAAGCTAAGATTTGTCCATAGTGTCTAGTGAGAGAACTACAGATTTATGTTTTCCAAATCCATAAAGGATGACATATCTTAAAACATAAAAAGGGTTGTATGTTATAAAAGGGGAATATGCTGAAACTCATGTAATCTGCGAAGTCAAGTAGGAGGCGAGGTAGAACAAAACATCCCGAAAGTTGCCTGAGTGCACTAGTGTTTTGATGGATTACATTTATAATAATAGATAAAGGGTACCATCTAAAGTTATTTATTGTAATGTTACCTTGGCAAGGCTAGTTAAACTTTTAACGATAGAATGATGTGTCCAGAGCCTGATTGCCCACTTCAAGAAGAAAGCCCTCGAGGGAGTTGATCCTAAAAGATCACTTTGTAGGCTCTCCCTGGAATCAGCACGCGTTCTCTTGCCATAGCGACGATGCATACACACAGATGTTGTATCATGTGATGATAAAGTATTAATGTCAATCAAGGTGGAAAGCATTAGTAAATTTCTGAGGTTGGGACTATAAATCTCTGTACAGGCCCAAGACTCAACCTCTTCCATGAAGCCCGACGTGGCATGTTCAGAGGTTACACCCACTAGGATATATGGTGCCAATGATTGAAGAACAAATGCGACTAGTGTATTTGTACTCTATGAAGTGCAAGTGGGAGACTGTTGGGAAAATATACCCTAGAGACAAAATAGTAGTAAGAATTGTATCATATTTTCTGTATATAGTTTATGATGAGTTTTATATCATGCTGCTGAGATCATTACCTAATTGACCTTAAACATACATTGACCCGATCATGTCCACAGAAGTTCAAAGTTCTGATGATTAGAACTAGATCCTCGTAGACTATTTCGCCTTTAAGCCAGTGAGGCTATAATCAATCAACGGTCTCCGAGAGTGCTTTGATAGCATCAAAAGACCCACTTAGTAATGTCAATGATGGTTATATAAAGAATGCGTTCAGGTACTACGGAGAAACCACGTTTACAGAATATTAAACGATATATCAAGAAAGGCGGGATTGCGTCGTCCATGTAATGAAAGATACTCAAAGGCCCACTTGGAAGGTTATATCCAGCCATAGCTGTAGCATAGCCCGTGTGATTTGATCATGGGGATATCACTTGTCGGAACGAGTCAAGTGGCGTTGTTACGATAACTTTGATATTACGAACCACGACATGGTGATGTCATTGATCAGATCTCTGAACGTGATAAGTATGAGAGACAAAGGGAATAAAGACCGATTGTCACTGGTTCCAAAACTGACCGAAAGATCTTAAATGGAACTACACAGGGTCCACCACATAGCCCATGTCAGAGTCCCTCTGGTTGATCATTGAATCGCGAAAAAATTTGTCCCGACCATATGCAGAGTGTTCCCGAAGATCTCTCGTCTTGATATCAAGCATAGAAGCTTGATGATGCTTAGAGAGTTTTTATAGGATCGGTAGAATACGTAGAAGAATTGTAGAGAAAACGGTTTGATGCAAAGTCGGAGAGGATATCAGTGGAGGTGGAAGTGTTCCACACTCATGGAGGTTGAATAATATATGAATAATGTTAAATATTGGTTTAATCATTTATTTTATTTAATAAGAAAATCAATTAAAAGGAAACGTGGGAGGATTGGCCTCCCCGCTCTCACTCCTCCTTTAGTCCACCGGGACTTTGAGGTGGTGCCTCACTCCGCCTCCTATATAGAGTGGGGTATTTGTTGAGATAAATACACTGTAATCAATAAAGGTCTTCTCACTTTTGGGAGGACCTGGTTGATATTCTCTCCTCTATCTCGTGATTGGCGGTTCCAAGTTGATTGCGGGCAGAACATCATGAATGGCAAATCCAGCTGGTTGGATCAGGAGGCTCTACTTCATAGCTGTTGTGCTGGATCGAGGCAGGAGTCATCGTCAGGCACGGACGTGTGTGTAACCAGTGCCCTTTATGAGCTTTTCTCAGCAGTTATGAAAACCGTTAGGCGCGAGATATCACGACCTTGAAATTCGACCGTCATCTCAGCAGACTCTCTCGGCGTTGACAACGTTTTCGGTCTTCAAAGGTACGGATTCGCAAAAAAGCCCATCCAATTTTATTGTATTACTAATAGATAAGTCTTACGCGGGGGTTAAAGGCGTGGGAGTACAAAATTTATTTGTTTTCATCGCGGGCCTACACAGTTCGCTCCAGATCCCCAGAATAACGACCACGAAGAAGCGTTGTAGCATGATTTCAGGCGAATGTAGAAAGCGGTAAGTCCACCTCCGTATAGGAGCTCGCTCCTCACTCGGTAGCACCCTCCACCCTACTCCATAGCTGGAGCGTATTGCCACGTCGCCAGAAACTCAAGCGCCCTGAGGATGCTCGAGATATCCAATTGTAGTCCTCGGCCTTTGTCTCGTCGCAGGCGCTTCCTAGGTTGTCTAGGATTAGCTCTAATGAGGTGGCGCTATCTCCCTATGAACCGCATCCAACCATCACCCTTCGAGAATAGGCGGAAAGATCCATAGCCTAGCACCATCGAGGTGGAGGCAAAGAAAATATCGCTCCTTCTGGGGAGGCATGTCAGCCCATGCATGGATGCAGCAGATCTGTGTGCATCGCCATCAATGGCGTCCACAGGGCTGATGGATATCCTCCACAAAACCTTCATGGATGACATGATGGAGTCTTAGTATGAACAAGTTTGTAGTAAAGATCTCGTCTCACACTAGTTGATCAAACTATGTCCTATTATGCGTCTGCATGAACCATTTCCGATTCTGATCGTTTTTGGCGCTTTTATGGATGCTGCGGTAATTTTGGATTACGAACACGTACCGCTTGCATATTTGTTTCATATGATGTTCCTGTGGTCTTGTGCTGAACTTGTTGCATATGAAGATAAACTGAAATGAAAAAGAAGACACAAAACACATGTCCCGTGACGAAGACACAAGTGTCACGTGCACGTATCCGGACACCCCAACAGACATTGTGTCCGAAATCAGATATGTGGGTACTGCCGAATTTCTGTGGTACACAATTACACAAATCTTGATTTACATACAAATAACTCCTTAAAAAGGGAAAAATGAAAATATGTCACCTTGTGAAGCACAATATGATTTCTGACTAGTTGCCTTACACTATACTTCTGCAGTCAGTGATATGTCACGCCTACTGTCCTCTAACCTTGTTGAAGTGCACAAAGTCAAAGCCACCGACGCTCATCCCATCCTCTTGACCAAGGAACCTCTCCACCAGCACCACCAGACCGGCCGGCGACCTTGACCTCCTCCTCCTCGTCGACCCACCCGCCCTCTTCCGCCATCCTCTCCCTCGCGCACACACCCCGCTCCACCCGGCCGCCGCCCTGAACCACGTGCCGTCGCGTGCCTCTCGGCGCTTAACTCATTTTCCCACCTGCCCTCGCCTCCACGCTCCCATAAACGAGCACCCTCAATGCTGTACATCTTCGAGGACGCCGCTGGACGGCGTCTTGGCCGACCGGCTCCAGCGCTGCTCGGCGCCACCTCGCCGGGCGCAGTGCCGCTGTCCACCGCTTCTGCTCCGACGGTGACACGCCGTCTTCTTTGTGACGGATGAACGGGCGTGTTCCCGACAGCCCGTTGGCACGCCGTCAGGATGGCGATCGGCGAACTGGCGCACCGCCAGCGCCGCGGTGAGGCCCGCGCGTCGCGGTCAAAGTGGTTGCGGTCGCCCAGGCGCGCGCCAGTACTGCACACGGTGGGGGCACGCAGAAGCCGTCGGCGGCTTCCACAGCCTTGGCCGTGAACCGCCCGCACCAGCGCTGGACGTCTCGATCTGCTGCTGGTAAACGTCGGCCGGGTCGAACAGGCCAGCTTTGCATCGCTGATGCAGCAGCAGAAGCCTTACAGGTGTATGTATCCTCCTCCGCTGGAGCAGGTCACAGCAGGCCTGCGTTTCCCGTGGCGACGGCGGCGCTGGCGGCAGAAGTTTGGGCGAGGAAAGGCGCGTCGAGACGGGCACGAAGACGACAGGTCGGTGTAGGTGGTGCTTTCTGCTCTCTGCCCGTGGTGCCGTGTGGCGGAGCGTGAGCACCGCGGTCCTGCGGGAACAGGAGGTCCGCACGTCCTGCACTGGCTAACGGCATCATCGTCGCCCCCGTCCTCGTCGCGCCTTCACCCACAGGTAACCCGTTCCGGCCCTCAGCGGCAGCCGGGATGCCGCCTCGGTGTCTTGAACGAACAGTGGCTTGGTCGCGGCCATGCTGGCGACGATTTTCCTCTGTTTGTTTCCTTCTGCTGGGTACATATTTCAGGTTTACTAGTTTTGCGTTAATGGCGACGATCGGAAGCAGTTGGTGATCCTGCATATATATACGTAGTAGGGTACAGATACTACCATGCAAATCATTTGTGAATGATTATGAAAAAATGTTTAAATTGATCTTATCGCGTGATTAGTAAAATTGGACAAGAAGAAAGCTGCAGGTTGTTGAGTGGACCAAAACGTCTTTGAGGCGATTAGTCGCAACTAGCTAAGGACATTGCCTTCTGCTCTCTATATATTTTTCAATTGGAAGAATCGCAAAGTCCATACATCTGAGACGCAGCCTATCAACCTCCAAGAGGGTGCTTATTGACTAAGTGTAGTTACGTGAAGCTGGCGTCTCTACAACGGAAAGAGAACCGAATGTTTCCAGATTTCATAAGAAAATTGCTACTCGATCCAAATTAATTGACATGGTTTTGGCATGGTCCAGATATGTTTATGTTTTGGTACTATATAAATGAAGATGCAGATGAAGTCCAATTAATTTGAATCGGAGGCCTGCCTATCCTGACCCACTGGAATCTCAAATTTCTTGTTCTGCATAGCCCAATGAAGGCGACAACATCAAGCAACCTGGCCTGCACCATCAACTTGATGAACCTTAAGAACAGCTTCTGTTCAACATCTTGACACCACATTTTGGTTTAAATCAGGTCTCTTTGCACGCGCCATGGATATTTCCATAGATAAAAAAATTACCAACCGAATCAGGCAGGGGTCTGTTACCGTGAGGTACTATTCGCACCACTAGACCGCTGGTTATTTCATATTTAAAATTCCTAATTATTTTACTATATATATAATTCTCATATTTCGGCTGCATATTATAATCAACCACTGAAGACCAAAGCATATGTGTTTTTACAGGTGTCATTTGAGATCCCTACATTCCCCAATCCACTTAGTATTATTTTACATTCCCAAATGCTAATAAGTGTTGGTGGTTAGATTTGCTCGAATCAGAGTCCTCTTCTGTATCCAGCAGGTCTTACGTAGGTATGCGATCCGTGCCTACCATTCAACAGTTTCACACCTAACTTACGACCATGTCGCGACCGCTATGCATACCACTGCTATCTCCTGTTCCCATTTCCTTTTCCTTGCACCTTTCCCACCCACCACCAGGTATCGACTCTGGCGACCTCCTGCCGGTATACCCAGGCCCAGAGGCTATATTGTGAGACGAGCTATCCACAGCATGGTAATGCTCTGGCTCATTGAATTTTGGACCACAAATTCCTCTCTCTCCCCTCCTTTCAAGCTTCAATCCCCAATCTACTCCACCTTTGCATGTGGCACCATCGACCCACTTGCATCTATGGTTGCGGCCTTGACCTATTACCCACCACATTACTTTCGCTTCGCGTTGGGGCACCTTTCTGCGTGACCATGATGCCACCTAAACATCTCAGGAAATTAGCTAATTGGGCAGATCATGGCGTCCCAGAAAGTATTCACTGGGACACAGATTTTGATCCTAGTCCCCTGCTTGTCATGGTGACCCACCTCGGCGTCCACCTCGTTAAACATTGGCGATGGCGGCGCCATCCACTTGCTTTAGGCGGGGATGGATCTAACTATTAAGCTCGACTAGACTACTTGGGAGGCGGTCAGATCAACACACACAACCATCAAGAGACCAACTTACAACTATTATAGACAGAAATACGTGTTCGGCCAGGCACAGGCTGGCAGAGAGAGGTAGCAACTGGCATATTCTTCAAAAAATGAACCCTTGAAGTGTTGAGCCCTACTGTTGAAGAGAACACGTGGTTCTGTGGCTCGGCCTTATGCACTAACTCCACCAACAAGGAATGCTTCCAACACTTTGGAAGTGAAAGAGCTTTGATCTGGGGTATGTTTCTCCCCATCTCTGCCTAGATAAATATACATGCTTTTTGACTTCGAATGGGAGAATAGGTCGATTATTTGTCTCATGATTGGTTTGAAATGGTTAGATATGATGATTCTGGAATCTCATCTTGGAGTTCCATTTATATTTAAACACTTCTTGAGGTCAGTTACATTAGAGTCATTGCAATTTTCCTTGTGGCTCTATTGATTCCAGTCTGATCAAGAGAATTCAGTGATATTTATATAAAATTTCTTGAGGGTAAATAATTTTTTTGGTTTGGCCAATAAAGGGACCAAAACGTTGCTTCTCAAGCAACAAACTTCGAGTGCCATTCATGTTGTTGAGACATGTTGCTCACTCGTCATTGAATTTTCGCCATTTACTCATCATTGAATTTGCTTATCTGATGGTCATATTTATTTTTGGATTAATTAAATTGTATTGTCAATACTGCCTAAAGTTTTGGTACTGAAATGAATTAAGCTGGTTGCACCCAGGTGTGTTTAAGTTGTGTTTTATAGTCTGGTTTTCTTACCATATTTTTGATCAACATCCATAAGTTAAGCTACTTCCAGAGTTAATTAGAGTTGTATTGTCAACAGTCCTAAGTTGTATGTTTCACTTATCATCTCTCTCCATCCTAAATGTGGCTTTCGTTCCTCTCTCTCACTCAACACATTACAACCTACTGATTGATCCTCAATTTTTGTTTGCAAGCCTCATGTCTTAGATCTCTACATCCATGAGATCCAGACCATCCTGAAGCATCTACGCGTGGCCAGTAGCCATGGCGCCCTAACACAAGCACAAGCTGAAGGTGGCAATCATGGCGCATAGCCACGAACTAGTCGTGGCTCCTACCACGATTCAATTTGGCTTTTGTAACATGGCTAAGTTGTTATTCCATTTCCTATTATAGGTTTTTCAATAACTTTTAGAGTGGTAATTAAGTTTTCACTATATGAAGATTAGATTTATGTACTTCATAGCACTTTAGTCCTAAGTTGTTTCTATTTTTGTGCCATGAGTTGAATTTACTTTCATACTATTAATTTTGCTTTTGCGAGAAGTTGACAAGTAGGAACGCTATATTAAGTTGCTTTTTCTCAACATGGCTAAATTGTTTAACCTTATTGATCAATTAAATTTAGCATGGCATTTATTAAGTTGAATAGATAACGAGTCTAATTTTTTCGATTGTTAAATTGTGATGGGGTAGGGGCTTGTTTTGCTTTTACAACACCTTTCTTTGCTTCTTTGTAGTGTGATTCATGTCGGTATAGTAAGTTACTCTTCTTGTTCCATTCAAATACAACTAAGTTGTTGCATTGATATACTCTTGTTCTTGAGCTCTAGCCATGAGAATCTAAGGGATTCTAACTTTATGTAAATTCTAAGTTGTCCCCCATTGGTAGCTTTAACTTTGAATGAGCTAGAGGGGGTGAATAGGAGACTAAGATTTTTGTTATTCTTTTCTTGCCATTTTTAGGATTTGCACAATGATAAGCGTACTAGAATGCAATAGATGAATAGCCTATATGACAAAGCGATAACAAGAAAAACAAAACTGATGATGATAATTACAAGTGAATAAAAAAAGCTGGAAGCGAAAAAGAGCGGCGAGGAGACATGCGAAGATACTAATTCACTGGTTCAGAATTTCACTTCCAAGGAAGCCTAAATCTATGTTGGAAGGTGTATGAGGTCACTACACAAGGTCACTTGGCTCACAAAGCCTCAACTTCTTCTCAGGTGAGCACACACCACAAAGGCGGCCTCCCAATCCACTAATCGGCGACCTTGAAAGGCATGGCAAAATACTTACAACAAGGTTGGGAGACTCCTACAACTCAATTGGAGGCCCTCAATGACACCATGAAGCTTCTGACAATTTACTTTAGCCCCAAGCTCTAAGAGAGATGCCCTCCATAAATGTCTAGGGTTCAGGAACCCAAGGTAACAAGATCCACCCTAAGGATGGGTGAGGGAAATCGATTCCTTTTAGGGTGGAATGTATAGATCTAGAGTCACACCCCCTCTCCCAATCACTACCCTCAAAAGATCGAGAAGGTTTGAGTACGGTGAGGGAGAGATATCTAGGAAATTCAAGCTCTTATATTAATGAAGAGAAGCGAAGATCGAGGCAAGAGGGGGGAAGAAGAAGGGGCCTTGGTGGCCTCCCTTCAAGCAGGCAGATTTTGCCCTTGGAACCAACGGTACTATCGGTGGTGGGCGTCAGCTCCAGTGGCAGTCTCCCAGCAGTCGCGTCTCCCCACCGGTTCAAAGGCATACGGAGGATAGTCGGGTTAATTTGTTCATGAGTGGTTGTTGACCCGCGCCTCCTCACAGGATGGCCGGAACTACCGATCCTAGTTACAGTCCTAACTGCAGGAAAAATATAGTCATCGGAAGAAGACAATCTGACCAAAAAACATAGTTCTTGGAACTTTGAATTCGAGCTGGGATCAAAAATCACCAAAAATCTAGAGTCGTTAGGAGGTGATACTCATAAGTACTCTGCAAGATTAGGGAGGCGAATATTACCGCTCAAAGAATAGGGCTGGTAAGTAGCCGGAGGATCTAGAATGGTACTACCGATGCAAGTTCCGATGCTAATTCAAATCAAATAGGCATTTTGGATCACGAGAAGTATTCTTGTTGGAGATTTCATGTTTCTAAATTGGAGCCAAGGATCTAGAATTGAAGCTAGCTATCGATCCTCGTCGACCAAACACCCTTGGCCCAGTATTCTTACAGGCGCCTGTGCATTAATACTCGGTCAGAAACCACTCGAAGACCTCGGGGAACTCTCTCTCGAGCTGAGGAAGAAGGGCTAAATCGATGTCTTTGATATGGTATGTGCCATAAAAGTAAAGAGTGATTTCCCAGCAACCTTCCAAGGTGGTTTACCCCTCTTCCCGATAGTACGGTATCCTAAAACAAAGAAAAGAGAAAGTGAAGAAATAAAATCACCGAGTCTTCAAGCTTCTTCTAGAAGAGAAGTCCACCAACTAAAAAGCGTCGCGTAGATAAAACTTTTGCAACTTGGAGCTGCGAGTTAAACCCTGAAATGAAGTTTGTGTTCATTAACAAAAAATACATGGAGAAAACAATATCCTCTCAATCTCCCCCTTTTTGGGAAGGTGTTTGATGGCAACCTCCTACGATTACGCATAAACAATAACAATATGAGAAGAAACCATAGGCAATAGAAGAAATAAAAGCTCCCCTAGATGTGTGCTTGAGATATAGGACCAAGAGTTTCTAAGCAACACTTAACACACAAGAGTGAGAGCTCCCTCTCTAGACAAACAGGCCAACAAGGGTGCAAGAGAGTAAATGTGAAGAAGAGAGAGAAGCTCATACCTTGCACCAATACCATTGTGGTGGAGACAATATTGAATAAGCGAATATACCTTCCATTAAGATAACTTGGCCACAATAGCTAACCATAAGAACATCACTTTATGAATACCCATAACACATAATCTCACCTGTATAGTAGCATACATAAACTAGGTCCACAGTGGGAGATAAATAATGGTAGGTCCACAAGCATACATAACGCCTGTGGAAGAAAAGAAATTGTGCATGAGCATAAAAGGATCAAAGAAAGATGGGCTTAAGCCGTGACACAAGCCATGCAAATCTCTTTGAAGCCCTAATGTTGAGCACTTTCTACCCCTTTGGCATCATGCGCATAAAATTCTGTCAGAACACCACATTGCTCCTACAGGCAGGTAACCCGATCGACTTCATGCCTTTCTAGAGTTAATCTCATGTATCGACTTATTGCCTGAATTTCTCATGATAACATAGATGTTATGGACTATCTATTTGAGGAGATTTAATTAGCACTAAGATTGAGAAGAGATCATGTCCTTATGCTCCATACATCCAGGACCCTCATCAGCTAAGCGTGAGGCCACAAGTTCTTTTCCTCGGGGATGCCTCACTATTGAGAGGAAGAAGACCTTAGGTGTGATGAAGCATAGGGAAACCATGTTCACATGCTGAAAAGGAAGTTATTCTTTGAGAGAAGTATGCTAGGGAAACTAATGAAACTCAGGCCATTGCTAGTAATGGGGACCATCTTTGAGGCTTCTCCTCCACCGAGCTTGAGAAGCCAGACCATCTTGGACCAAGAAGTTGGTGAGAAAGTTAAGAAGACATACATTTCATTCGGGATCATAAAGTATAAGTCATATGGCCTTGCTCGGAGAGGCCGCAGGTGTAGAGGAGAAGGGGTGATCATGAGGAAGCTTGATATTGAGGTATCTCCTGGAAGGTCTAAGCTCACGTCCTTGGCCCAAGGATCGGGTGGAAGTTAAGTCCTTCACGCATTATGAGTGGACTAATAGTGATGATGAGCTTTGAGGAGTCCACCGGTCCTTTTCTGCCCTTGGAGACAATGCTTCATGGACCGAGCACTCCTCCTCAGCGTTTGTTCTTTGGGTGGCTTGGATTCTGTCTACTTTATCCCTTTTTGGCATCTTGATATGGAATAACCGGTCTTGGCAGAATGATCCGCATTGGGGAACACTATAAGGATCAATCTTGTGAAACTCTTCATATGTAACTTTGAGGCCAGGCGATATCTTCTTCTTGTTAAAGAGTCGAGCCTAGAGTGGTCTTATTTTGGCTGGCTAGAACATGCCTCTTCCAGCAGCAATGACACGGCGCTCATGGCAGCAACTTCTGGCAGGCGGGAGTGCGACTAGGAGGCGCCGACCTCGAGATCATCTTCATCCCGATCTCGGGAGGACCACGGAGGAGGAGCACGAGACCGCAGCTTGGATTTACCAGTGAACCACCTTTCCACAAGGGAGAATAAAGCAAATAGAAGGGGAAGGGAGGATGAAGTGCACAAGGTCAAAGGAAAAACAAGCTAGACAAGATTAGCTGAGAATCTGATGAGAATGACCAAAATTTGAATTGATGCATGGTTTAAACTGACTCTTGTGCTTGAACTACTAGATGGCCCGTGGTATGGCGGGCTTTGGAAGTAAAATCTGGTCGTGCCCCCACCGGTGGTATTACCGGATTAAGAGGACCAGTGGCTGAGCTAAGGCTCACGGTAGTACAGTACTAGGTCGAGAACCTGAAAGCGAGTAGTTCGGCGAAAAAAACAGAATAATGGATCTATGTGCACCAAAGGTTGGAATCTGAAATCAATGTATTGAAATGGATCTAACAACAAATTCTAGCCCTACCAAGATCTCGAAATAAGTTCTAGCCAAAGAAAGAGCCTGAACATGGCATGTCCTACTCAGCTTCTGGCAAAGCGTGGCCGATCTCCATGAGCGGAGGAAAGAGGAGCAAATACCGAGGGAATCCATGGCGGAGAGATCGAGGTGGGAAGAATCCTGAAAGCAGAATCTGAAGTGGGCCGGTGAGGAATAAGTGGTGTCGGTGAGCAACTTCCATACAGAAACTTCCTAGAGATGTGAAGTTTGTAAGCGAAGTGGAGGCAAGAGTGGGGAAGAAGATCAAAACTGTCCCCTGACGTGCAACAACTTAAGGACCCTCGGCTCGGCCCAATGGTAGTCAATGCAGAGCAGCAGGAACTCCAACGGTGACAAATGGTAGTTCAAGAAAAAGAAGAGAGGTAGTCTGGGATCCAAGCCACAACTTACAGTTGAGCGGGAAGCGGTAGTCTCTTGACAATGACAAGCTGAACTTAGAACTGGGTGATGCCCTCTAGAAAAAACATACGGATTTTGAATGGCTAGGAAATGGCCAGATGCGTGTCTTGAGGGGAAATAGAGGTTAAAGGGGGAGGAAGCGAAGAAACTTTGGGATAGATGGCACTTCCTAGTGAAGAGCCAAAATAAGATCCAAAAACAAAAATAACACCAAAACAAAGAAGACAAGGTGAAACGCATCACAAAAGAAGCAAAGAGAAAAACCACTACAATGTCGGTGGCCTAGAGCCACCATATATGAATGTAAAGTTAACTTGACACCCAGCGAAGATATATCTTGGGTTCATTGCAAAAACTCATCATTTAACAAGCTCATTTTGTCTCCTTGAGAGACCATAGCAGGATGAATACATTAATATGTGCATAATAGGGTGAGTGTTGGTTCATCACGAGGAACTACACTCCCCTAAATCCCATCTTGTCGTACATCCAAACAAAGATATTCTTTTAGAGACCCAGGGTAGGTGTGCAAGATACTCAAAACCACATTGCTTTCGAATCTATGATATTTAGTTCATGACTCAACTCCGGAAACTTGCTTCATCAAGTGAAAGCTTGATGAAAAGATCCAAGATTGGCCTTGGTAGGAACATACTCAAAGAAATTTCTCCTCTTGGAACATGATCCAGATGAAATGATGAATGCGAATCTCAATGTGCTTGGTCTTGTTGTGTTGCAAGGGTTGTGCCGAAATAGCAATTGCACTCACATTATCACAAAGAAAGGGCACCTTGTTGAGCGAAAGTCAAGATCCTTCAAGGTTTGCTTCATCCATAGCAATTGGGCACAACAACTTGTGGCGGATATGTACTCGACCCGATGGTGGACATAGATACACAGTTTTGCTTCTTGAGGACCAACACACCAAGAATCTTCCAAAGAATTGAGCAAGCACCGAAGGTTGACTTCCTCTCTATCTCCTTCCCAATCGAATCCGTGATATCAATGAGGTGCAAAACTAGCTCTCTTGGGGTACCACATGCGAAAGTTAGGGGTATAGAACCAAATATCGAAAGATTCTCTTGGCCACTACCATGTGGCTTTCCTTTGGTAGTGTACTTGGAGATCTTGCACCTGATCATCTGTCTCACTTCTATTCTTGTATCGTTGTTGGGCCTCCAAGTGTAGAGGTTTGTAGAAACGTAGAGATTTTCCATAAGTGGATCACCCAAGGTTTGCTCGAACTCAGGGAGGAAGTGGTCAAAGGTATCCCTCTCAAGCAACCCTCAATCAAGATACAAGAAGTCTCTTGTGTCCCCAACACACCAATACACTTGTCGGTGTATAGGTGCACTAGTTGAGCAAAGATGATAGTGAAATACAAGTGGTATAGATAATTATAAGTAGTAGCAATGATAGAAACTAGCTTGATGGCGTGGAAAGACTAAGTAAAACTGAAATAAAGAAGGAAGCAAACAAACATGTAGCAGATCTAATATAAGCGGTGTTTTAGTGCTTAGAAACAAGGCCTAGGATCATGCTTTCACTAGTGAACACTCTCATATAAATATATTCTTCTTTATGATACTACTGTGAACTACTCTCCAGTTGGACGCTCTAATCATTGGTAGGGCTATGACACACCTCAAAGTTCATCTTTCCCATCTAGATAACCCCCCACCACTGCTTGTCACCACAGGCACTAGATGGTTCCAACAAACACACAATTTCTTAAAACATCCAACTCCAAATATAACTCATAACAAGTAATTGTAATCTCTAGCCTAAGTGCCACCATGGTGCTGCATCACCCCACACACATGGGGAGAGAAGAGATCTGTAAGAACTTGGTAGCAAGGTAGATCTATAGATTACAAGCTCATGATCTCAATATGATCATGCATAGAAGAGATGAACACATAGCTCTGAGACGGTAGAACCCTTAGCCTCGAGAAGAACTACTCCCTCTCATCATGGGAATCGTGACAGCAATGGTGATGGATATGGCGGTGGAGATGATGGAGATGACTCCGGGCACTTCCCGTCCATGGAGTGTGTCGAACAGAGACTTTCTACATCCCCAGAATCTCCCCCTTAAATTTGGCGGCGGTGCTATGGAACTTCTCGTGGATTTCTGATTGACGATTTAGGGTTTTACCTCGGGAGGAATATATAGGCTAAGGAGGCAGTGAAATCCTTGGCTTGACGGGGGCCCACACCATGCCAGCGTGGCGACAGGGACCACCCGATGCAGGGGGTGTGGCCACCTGTGGCCCCTCTCGACTCTCCTTCTAGTTCCGTGAATCTTCCGGAAGAAATATCAACTTTGGCTTTTGTCCGTCCAATTCGAGAATATTGATGAGTTTCTGGAACCAAAAAGCGACATAAAAGCAGGGCAACCGACAACATGGCTCTTATTAATAGGTTAGTCAAGAAATCATATGAAAAGTACTCCAAAGTGTGGACAAAACACAAGAAAGTAGATAAAACCAAGCATGGAACATCAAAATTATGAATCACGTTAGCAGCGTATCAACATCTAAACTTAACTCGGCTTAGTCCTCGAGTAGGTAGCGATAAAAAAGAAAGAATAATTTTTTTGGGTGATATGCCATCATAAACTTGATCAAGTACTTGTAAAACATTCAAAGCTGGGATCATAGTACTTCAATCATAACATGAAAGACAAAGAAACTATGATGCAACATGAAAGGCACAAAGAAAAGATTCATGAATATGCTTTTTACTGCAAGGCGTTTGTTTGTTTCACATAAATAAAACATAGCATAGTGGCATTCATTGTCCCTCATAGGTACCAAACATAAATGCATGGGACACCTTCAAAAGTTCATAAGAGTGACTAGATACAAATAGTTTAAAACAAACAATATCAAAGTATGCATCAATCGACAAGTCTTGGGACAATGCACATAGAACTAAGAATGGCCACTATGCTCTCAAGTGGTGCATAAAAGATGAAGGTGGAGACTCAATATAATGGTGGAAGAAAGGCCTTCATAACATACCATGAGGAAGTAGGGATTCAAGTTTCATGAGCTTCCAAAAATTATGGTACTTATTAGCTTTCAGCTCTCATTGCCCCTATCATAAGCATCTTGAAGTGATTAAGGTTAAGTAGACAACTATATGGTGTATATGGCCAATGATATAAGTTAAATCTCATGTCCCTTGAATCTGAGAACATCCTCATACTACTCAGGTTTAGTTATGGGTAAGTTCTTGTCATCATAAGTAAATGTGTATCATAGATAACCATCATCTTGGGTACCCTTTCGATGATCTGGAAGAATCCCCATATCAAAATGACAAGCAAAGACAACGAGCATCTCAGCAATCTTCTTATTTACCATGGGAATATGGTGCTTTTTGCTCTCTTTCCTCTTTTATAATCTCTTTTTTCTTTTCTCTTTTCTCAATATTGGACTTTTTTATAAAAAGAATGCTTCATAGACAACTCATTATGGTTATATGCTGCAGGTTTCACCATGTCGGCATGGATTGAACCAATGACCTTGCGTTTCTCTAACACATATACAGAACTCCATGGACTTACAAGCCCCTTTCATTTCCAAGCGACATCCATAGACAAAAGAGCATGATATCAACTAGGTACAAAGTACAAGTGCAATGTTGAAAGTGTTCCCCATGACAGCATGGTTCTGCTAATCCCCCAACAAATAAGTGCAAGCATATACAACATAGGCGACACAATGGTTCAAGTTTATTAAGGACAAGAAAAGTAAAGTGTGCCATCAAGTTTGTGAGAGCTTTAATCACTAGTTTTCTCAACAAGTTTAATTTGGAAGGTAAACAAAAGCATGAATATACTTGGAATAGCATATGCTAGTTGGTAGGTATGGTGGACTCTTTGGAATAACTTGGTTTTAGGAGTTGGATGCATAGTGGAACTCATACTTAGTTCTGAGGCTAGCAAAAAATGGGGCGACCAACTAAGAGGGCAATAATGGCCATAATCATGTAGAGCGACAAAACATCATTGATAAAAGCATAAAGTGATACTACAAGTTTAAAACTAAAGGATCATAAAGGCTATGGTGACTTGAGATAGTCATAACATGGTGTGAGCATGCGTAGTCAACCCAAATAAAGCATCAAAGGAGAATACCACTATACTATGCTTTAATATACTAAAACAACGCATGATTCATCCAAAGAACATTAAGCAATCTCAATTGTTTATAACAAGTCATGCTACAACAAACAATACTAAGCATAAAAGCCAAAACAATATCAAGCATGGCATGACAGAGCATAGAGCCTGAAAAAAACAAGCTCTTTTACCACTTAAGCATGAACTTTCCTCTCTTTTCCAATCCAAACCAAACTATTTAAAACCAATGCATGAAAGAGGGGTCCAACAATTTATTCAGCAAACTAAGAAAACAAAAACTAAAAACCAAAGCGAAAGCGAAAAAAAAGCGCTCCAGAACAACACAATTTGTGCATGAAACAATAAAATGAAGTGTTTGGAAGAAACTGAGATTTTAATTAATGAAGAGGGGATGCCTTGGGCATCCCCAAGCTTGGCAACATGCTTCTTGGATATTTCTTGGGGTGACATGTAGCATCCCCAAGCGAGCTTTAGTCCATCCTTCATCTCATTACTCATTCCTTCCATACACCTGAATTTTTCCTTCATACAAAACTTCACACAATCTTTATGTAACATTAGTGCATTCAAGATAAATAAGTCTTAAGGTTCAGTTCTAACGCAATAAACTTCCATTAGAACACTAGCTACTGAAGCACTTCCCTCAAAAAAGCTCAATTCCCCAAAAGTATTCAAAAAAAAGGAACCAACAAGAAGCAAATGCGGAAAATGGCGAAATCTGTCAAAACAGACCAGCAGGTAAAGACGAATTTTTGAAGACCTTTTGTTTCTCAAATCAAAAGTGTTGAACTAACGAAAGTTAGATAACAACCTGGGGCAGAAGCACAAAATTCACGCCTCAAAAAGAAGACGTTCAGAGATTTTACACGAATTTTTATGGTGAAGCACAAAAATCTGTTCAGGACAACAACTTTCCCAAGCATTACTTCTCTCTCATTAGAGGTTACTCTTGGCACAAAACAAATAAAAAGGATAAGGAGAGGTTATTACAGAGTTAATAACTTCCAAGACTCATCTAAAACTTTTGGAGTTATCTCCCAATAAGTACTTTTCTTTAACGCCTTTAAGTTAGACATGATAGTTTGAAGATGCCCACATAAGAAATATGAATTGAAGTAAAAAAGAGCATCAAGAAGGAAATTTAAAAGCAAATTTAAGTCTAACCCTTCCTATGCATAGGAATCTTGTAAAAGAAACAAGTCATGAAAAGCACAAAGCAACAATCATAGTAAAAAGCAAAACAAATTGCAACTTCAAAACTTTTAACATAAAGAAACTTAATATTATTGAGATGCATAAAACCATGTTTCCTCTCTCATAATAACTTTCAGTAGCATCATGAATAAAATTAACAATATAACTATCACATAAAACATTCTTATCATGAGCCACATGCATATAGTAATTATTATTCTCCACATAAGCATAGTCATTCTTATTAATTGTAGTGAGCAAATTCAACAAAATAGCTATCATTATTATTCTCATCACCATAATCATTAAATATAGGAGGCATATTGTAATCATAATTAATTTTCTCCTCAATAGTAGTTGGACTGAAAATATCATATTTATCATTGTAATCATCATATATTGGAGGTTTGGTATCATCATAAGCAATAGATTAGCTATCTTCCAAAATTTGGGGAACTCAAAGATCATTTTCATAAAAACTAGCTTCCCCAAGCAGACTATTCATAACATGTAACAATGGTGTCCAAAGAATTCATACTAACATTGCTATTAGCATGCAAATAAAGTTCCATAGGTTTTAATTTTCTCTTCAAACACTTCATATCCTAACTCCAAGATAAATACTATAAAGCTCTCTAATTTTGTTGTTGTTTTCCATTAAGCCTAACTAGTGAAAATAAAACAAGAAACAAAAGACAAAATTGCAGGATCTAAAAGGAAATAACTTGAGCACTCACGGAGGATGTGAGTACCTTCTGTACCTCCCGGCAGGCGCTAGAAAATAGGAGTTTGCAGTGGGAGGTTCTTCCTCCTTTAATCCTCCAGTGTGAATACCTTTACCTTACCTCCAACGGCGCCGAAAAATAGGCGTTTGCCATGGGAGGTTCTTCTTCTTAATCCTCCATGTGAATACCTTTTACCTTACCTCCCCCAATGGCGCCCGAGAGAAAATAGCTTGATGTCTATGCACTTCTATTCTTGTGAGCGGGTTATTTGGGCCTCCAAGTCAGAGGTTTGTAGAACAGCAGCAAGTTTTCCCTTAAGTGGATCACCCAAGGTTTATCGAACTCAGGAGGAAGTGGTCAAAGGTATCCCTCTCAAGCAACCTGCAATCAAGATATAAGAAGTCTCTTGTGTCCCCAACACACCCAATACACTTGTCGGTGTATAGGTGCACTAGTTAACAAAGAGATAGTGAAATACAAGTGGTATAGATAATTATAAGTGGTAACTTGGTGATAGAAACTAGCTTGATGGCATGGAAAAGACTAAAGTAAAACTGAAATAAAGAAGGAAGCAAACAAACATGTAACGGATCTAATAGCAGCGGTCTTTGATTGCTTAGAAACAAGGCCTAGGGATCATACTTTCACTAGTGAACACTCTCATATAAATATACTTCTTTATGATACTACTCTAGGTTGGGCGCTCTAATCGTTGGTAGAAATTGGCTATAACACACCTCAAAGTTCATCTTTCCCATCTAGATAACCCCACACTGTCACCTTGAGCACTAGATGGTTCCAACAAACACCACAATTTCATAGAAACATCCAACTCCAAATACAACTCATAACAAGTAATTGTAATGCTCTAGCCTAAATGCCACCATGGTGTGCCCATCACTTTCACACACATGGGGAGGCAGAGATCTACTAAGCACTTGATTAGCAAGGTAGATCTATAGATTACAAACTCATGATCTCAATAAGATCATGCATAGAAGAGATATGAACACATAGCTACGGTAGAACCCTTAGCCTTGAGAGAGAACTACTCCTCCTCATCAGGAATCAGCAGCGATGGAGATGGCGGTGGAGATCGATGGAGATGGCTCTTGAGGGGCACTTCCTCGTCCAGTGCGAGCGAGACTTTACGTCCCCGAATCTCCCCTTGATGGCGGCTGGCCTTGGAACTTTTGGTGATTCTGATTGACGATTTAGGATTTCTACTCGGGAGGAATATATAGGCGAAGGAAGCAAAGTTGGTGGCAGCTAGGGGGCTACCATGCCTTAGCGGCGGCTGGGGTACCAGCACGGAGAGATGTGGCCACAACCCCTCTCAAACTCTCCTTAAGCTCAAGTGAATCTTAGGAAAATATCAACTTTGGCTTTTGTCGGTCCAATTCGAGAATATTGATTTTCGACTTTCCGAACCAAAAACAATGACAGACAACCTTCTGTTGTGGCTCTTGTTAATAGGTTAGTCAGAAATCATATGAAAAGTACTCCAAAGTAATGAACAAACACAAGAAAGTAGATAAAACCACCATCAAAATTATAGATATGTTGTAGCAGTATCACACACATACCCACACTCAACATAATATCCGGTTGAGATGCACAAAGATAGAGCAAAGAACCAATCATTAGGCGATAAAGTTTTTGATCCAAATCCTTACCCTTGGGATCGAGATCAAGATTAACCTTTGTGGGAATGGGAGTTTTGACTCCATTTACTTGATCAAGGTTGAACTTATTGAGCATATCTTGGACATATTTAGCTTGGTTGATGAAGGTTTCCTTCCTCAATTTAGCGATTTCAAAACCAGAAATAATTCAACTCCCCATCATAGACATCTCAAGCGGTCGGTCATGAGCTTAGCAAAATCCTCATTAAAAGCTTTGTTAGTAGACCCAAAATAATATAATCAACATAGATTTGGAAAATGAACAATTTTCCTCCAACTCTTAGTAAAAATTGGGATCAATGAGGCCTACTTCAAAACCAGGTCACAAAAGCTCTCTAAGGCACTCATACCTACATGCGTGGTTGTTGACACCATATAGTGCCTTATTGAGTTTTAGACATGGTCCGGGAAGAGGGATCCTCAAAGCTTGGAGTTGTGACATACATCAATTACTTTAAAGGACCATTAATAAAATCACTCTTAACATCCATTTGTTGCAATTTAAAGTTATGATGGGTAGCATAAGCAAGAAGCATCTGAATGGATTCTAGACGAGCAATGGGGCATAAGTTTCACCATAGTCGATACCCTCAACTTGAGAGTATCCTTGGACAACTAACCTTGCTTTGTTTGAGACGACTATACCATTGGCATCTCTCTTGTTCTTGAAGATCCACTTGGTCCCCAATAACATTTGACAATCTCTTGGTATCTTCACAAAGTGTCCACACCTTGTTCCTCTTGAATTTGTGGAGTTCTTTATTCATAGCATCAAGCCAATCATCATCTTCAAGAGCTTGAGGACCTTTTGGGGCTCAACATGAGAAATAAAGCATGATGAGAACTAAAACAGGCTAGTTGTCTCCTAGTAGTAGACCCCTATTGAAATATCCATAAACATTATCGAGATATGGCCATCTTGATGAGCTTAGCGAGACGGTATAGACGGCGAGCTTGGGTCTCAAAAGGCAGATTCTTGAGCAACCACTTGGTCATCACCATGATTCAGTCCTTGCCTTGACTATATGCGAACTTGATCACTATATTCATCAACATCAGCCGTAGGAAGTCATCATCATATGGTGGAGAAACATTAACAGCCTTGGTCATTGTTAGCTTGACCTTCTTTGACTCAACCTTGATCATCATTGACTTGAGGAGCTTAACTATCTTGGTGAGGTAGGGCTTGATCGACTTGAGGAAGACTTGAGCTTGGAGAGTCATGGACATGAAGATCTTGAGAAGAGCTTGGAGAACCTTGAGAAGCAATAAGTTGCCCTTGAGAAGTAAGATGGTCTTATGAGGAAGCGAAGGCTCCTCTTGAGTGGAGCTTGGTCCTTCTCCTTGACCTACAGGATCCTTAATGGGGTGGAAGAATCCACACCCATTCTTCTTATGGCTTGGATGAATTTCATCACTTGGATTATAAACACCGTCTTGCCTCACAAGAGACTCATGATCTTCATCAAACTCGACATTGCTAGATTCTTAACTCTTCCAGATTTGCTTTGTTGTAGACTCTATAGGCATGGGATTGATTTGAGTACCCGAATATCCCTTCTTGAGCCCTGGACTCAAACTTTAACAAGCGGACACCTTTCTTGAGAATGAAACATCTACAACCAAACACCTGGAAGTACTTGATATTTGGCTTGCGCTCGGTGAGAAGTTCATATGGAGTCATGTTCTTCTTCTTGCGTAAGTAGAAGCGATTGGTTGCATAAGCGGTTGAAATAGCTTTGGACCAAAAGTTATATGGTGACTTGAATTCCTCTAATGTATTTTGCATAAACATGACCATCAAAAGATTTGCAAAAGAATGTAAGAAGGGTTGTTCTTCCAGCAAAGTTATCACTTTGCGAAAGGTAGAAGCATGTGAGGATCCTTGGCAATGGTCTTGCTCTTCTTCTTTTCTTGTTCCTCCTCTTGTTCTTCTTCTTTTGTCAACTTTCCCTTTTGCAGTTGATCTTTCAACTATTTTCCTCAACAAGATTCATATGCTTGCAACAAGAGTTAAAAGAACAAGGCAAATGTACAATAAGCGTGTGGAAGACTTTGAATGTTCATTATTCAATTGAGTTTGAAGTCACTCACTTGAGCCTCAAAGAGACTTGAGAATTTACTCTCAAGGCATGATGTTCCTCCTTGAGTTTCTCAAAGTCCTTAAGGCATTCATGACTACCAAACTCAACCTTTCATTTAAGGACATTCAATGAAGCAAAGCATGATCTCATTCTTTAACAAGTTGCATTATGAAAGCATTATGATCATCTACAAGTTTAACCACACTTTCCTCAAGAGTTATTCTCATGTTGTGTTCATCTTCAAAGATTGAGATAGAGAGGTAATTTCATCGGTGGCCTCTCTCTCATTTTACCTAACATGTCGATAACCTCTTCCTTCTCATCTAGCATTTCCTAGCATGGTCAAGTTGGTTTACAAGAGTTTCAAAGCACATTCTAGTATCATCATCTAGATGCTTCATGGATTCACACATTATTACCATCTCTTTCTTAACCTCTATACCATCTAGATCATTGATGACCCCACAAGTATAGGGGTGTATCGAGTACTTTCGAGGAAGTGAAACCCAATTTATTGATTAGACACAGGGAGACAAAAGAATATTTATAGGCCTTAACAAACTGGGTTGTCAATTCAATTTACTGAAACAATCTTGCTCACCAGTTTATCAATATCAACAGTTTTGTAGTAGCAATAGTAAAGTAATAGCAGTAGTAAAAGTAAAGGCAGTAGTAACAATTGCATAATTTAGGATTAAGCGCGGTAGGCACGAGGGGATGGATGGACGGGCATTGCATGAACAAGACAATTCATATAGCAATCAGAACATAGGGCATTTCTAGATAAATAAGATAAAAGCATCCAAGTACTAAATAATCCTAGGCATGTGTTCCATATATGAGTCACATGCTGCATAATGAGAACTTACAACACCTTTTGTCCCGCCCCATTTGCAACGGGGCCTCAAGGAACTACTAGCAATTAAGTGCTCCTTTTAATAGAGCACGAGCAAGCATTAACACTCAGTGAACATGTGATCCTCACATCAAATCCATTCCCTCCGTTGTCCAATTTCATCACTTGGGACGCTTTGGTTCAGGACAACAACATGTGTATACAACTTGCAGGTAAGACCATAAGCAATACTATCATAATGAATCAATAACATGTTCAGGATCTGAAATCAGCACTTGACCCCTAGTAAGAATTAAGCATAACAAGTTGCAACAAAGTCAAAAGCACTAATAATAGATACTAGGCACCATGCCTAATAATTTGATGCCATTACATGAGCGATCTCATCCAATCCCTACCATCCCCATAGCCTACAGCGGGGGATTACTCACTCATAGATGGGAAACATGGATGGTCGATGGAGGCAATGGTGATGATGATGGCGATGATCTCCTCAATTCTAGTCCGGTAGAGTGCGAAGCAGGTTTAGGTTCAATCATCAAAATCTGGTGGTGGCGGCGTAGCGGAACTCTTTCTGAAAAATGTCGAACCCCCATGGGTTTTTAGGTCAGGAGGCAACTTATAGGCGGAGAAGGAGGCCGAGGGGGTGCCTAGGGCGGCCAGACCAGCCCCTGGTGCGGCAGGCCTGGCAGTCTTGACAGTGGTGTGGCCAGACCCGTCTCTATCTCGTGATACGGCTCTGGTGTCCCTCGGTGAAAAACTGACTTTGGCTTTTGTCCGTCCAATTAGTGAATATTCATTTTGTGACTTTCACGGAACCAAAACAATGAGAAAATAGGCAGCATTGCTTCGTGGCTCTTCTAAATAGGTTAGTCAAGAAATCATATGAAAAGTACTCAAAGTGTGGACAAAACATAAGAAAGTAGATAAAACCAAGCATGGAATATCAAAATTATGGATCGTTTGCAACGTATCAGCATCCCCAAGCTTAACTCCTGCTCGTCCTCGGTAGGTAAGTGATAAAAAAGAAAGAATAATTTTGAGGTGACATGCACCATCATAAACTTGATCAAAGTATTTGTAAAACATTCATAGCTAGGATCATAGTACTTTAACATAACATGAAAGATAAAGTTCTAACAATAAGACAAAGAAACTATGTTGCCACATGAAAAGGCACAAACAAAAGATTCATGAATAACAATGCTTTGCAAGACGTTTGTTTGTTTCACATAAATAAAACATAGCATAGTGGCATTAAACTTGTCCCTCATAGGTAGCAGAACATAAATGCATAGGACACCTTCAAAGTTCATAAGAGTGACTAGATACAAATAGTTTAAAACAAGCAATATCCAAGCTATGCATCAATCAACAAGTCTTGAGACAATGCACATAGAACTAAGAATTGCCACAATGCTCTCAAAGTAGGTGCATAAAGATAGAAGGTGCAGACTCAACATAAAAGTAAATAAAGGCCTTCAAAGAAGGAAGTAGAGACTCAAGTTTCATAAAGAGCTTCCAAAATTATGGTACTTATTAGCTTTCAGCTCTCATTGCCCCTAGCATAAGCATCTTGAAGGTGATTAAGGTTAAAGTGACACAACTAAGAGGATATGCTTGACCAGTTATAAGCCGAAATCTCACGCCCAAGAACAACACAACTGTGCATGAAACAATAAAAATGAAGTGTTTGGAAGAAACCTGGGATTTTGAAGAAGGGGATGCCTTGGGCGTCCCCAAAGTTTGACGCTTGTACCTCTTGAATATTTATTGGGGTGACACGGGTGGCATCCCCAAGCTTGACCTTTAGTCCATCCTTCATCTCATTACTCATTCCTTCCATACACCTGAAATTTTCCTTCATACAAAACTTCACACAATCTTTATTAGCAAGATTAGTGCACTCAAGATAATAAGTCTTTGGGTTCAGTTCCAACACCAATAAAACTTCCATTAAAACACAAGATACTGTAGCACTTCCCTCAAAAATCTCAATTCCCCAAAAAAGAACTCAAAAAGGAACCAATAAGAAGCAAATGCAAATAATGGCAGAAATCTGTCAAAACAGACCAGCAGGTAAAGACGAATTTTTTCGAAGACCTTCTGTTGCTCAAATCGAAAAGTGTTGAACTAACGAAAGTTATATAATAACCTGGGGCAAAAGCACAAAACTTCACGCCTCAAAAGGACATACAGAGATTTTACACGAATTTTTACGGTGAAGCACAGAAATCTGTTTCGGGACAGCAACTTTCCCAACCATTACTTCTCTCTCATTAGAGGTTACACTTGGCACAAAAGGCGAATAAAAAGGATAAGGAGCGGTTATTACAGAGGTAATAACTTCAAGACTCATCTAAAACTTTTGGGTTATCTCCCAATAAGTACTTTTCTTTAACGCCTTTAAGTTAGGCATGATAGTTTGGGTGGATGCTCACATAAGAATATGAATTGAAGTAAAAGAGAGCATTAAGAAGCAAATTCAAAACACATTTAAGTCTAACCCACTTCCTGTACATAGGAATCCTGTATGCAAATAAATTAAAGAACAAAGTGGCAGGCATAGGAAGATAAAACAAGAGTAACACAAAACTTTTAGCACATAGAGATGTGTGTCGATACCATAAACTTCTACAACCATATTTTCCTCTCTCATAATAATTTTGGTAGCCTCATGAATAAACTCAACAATATAACTATCACATAAAGCATGCTTTTCATGTTCTACAAAAACATAATTTTTATCAAGCTCAAAAATAGTGGGATTAAAACCTTCAAACCCACTTTTAACAATTCTATAACAAGATGTTGATCATTCAATATAGGACCATCGTCTAGAAACTTTATCATAAACAATTTCTAAGAAAAACTCTTTAGTACCATGCATCTCGAAGTTAGGCACAAATAAAGGATTATCACAGATAACATGAGCATAACATTCATCCTCCTTTGGTAAGCATGTGGGACAATCAAATAAAGTAAGGGATAAAGAGTTACTCTCATTAGAAGGCAAGCGGGCATGGGTAGCTAATCCATTATTCCTCCTTTTGTTCATCACTCTCCTCCTCTTTTCATCTAATGAGCTTTCAGGTTCATCAATTTCTTCTTCCATAAGATCCTGCAAGGCATTAGTCTCTTCCATTTGTGGAAAGCATCTATTAATATATTCAAGAATATAGCCATTTTCTTCCTTGTAATTATCAAAGCAAAATTTAAATATATCATAAACCTCATATTTATAAGGTGAATCATCAATATTTTCAAGCAAACTAGCAAGTTCAAATGCACCCTTCCAAGCAATAAATTCCTCAATTTGTTCCACATCATAAAAGTCATAATTTTCTTTAACATAAGAAGATATGGTAACATCATCATTATACTCACATTGAAAAGGGAGGTGTTTTTACCTCCTACATCAACAAGATTTATCAAAGCAATAAGTAACATTATAAGTAGAGCACACATTTATAGCAATGGTATACAATTTATCAATTTATTCCCATAAGTGTTTCCCTTTTTGTGACAAGCGGTGTTCCTTATAATAATATTTTTGTTCTTCCGTGAACCCACCTTGCCAATAAGATTCAGTTTCAAAGAAACCAACCATTGATAGAAAGCATGATAAAGCAAGACAATAACAGACCAACGAAAATAACAACTAGAGTAGGAACTAAGTTTTTTTGTATTTTTGATAAAGAAACAAGCAAACAAGGCGGAAATAAACTAAGCAAACCAAAAATAACAAAGTAAAGAGATTGGTTATGATTATGCTTGAACAATAGTGATTCCAAGTGAACTTGATAAATAAAGCTATGCTAACAGCGATTGCTGAAAATAGTCTTGATGACCCACAAGTATAGGGGGTGTATCGTAGTACTTTCGAGGGAAGTGAAACCCAATTTATTGATTCGACACAAGGGGAGCCAAAGAATATTTATAAGCCTTAACAACTGAGTTGTCAATTCATTTGCACACAGAAACAATCTTGCTCACAGGTTTATCGATATATGAGTTTTGTAGTAGCAATAGTAAAGTAAGAGCAGTAGTAAAAGTAAAGTCAGTAGTAACAATTGCAGTAAACAGTAGGATTAAAGCGCGGTAGGCACAGGGATGGATGGACGGGTGTTGCATGGACAAGACAATTCATATAGCAATCAGAACATAGGGCATTTCTAGATAAATAAGATAAAGCATCCAAGTACTAAATAATCCTAGGCATGTGTTCCATATATAGTCATACGTGCTCGCAATGAGAACTTGCACAATATCTTTTGTCCTGCCCGCCCGTTTGCAGCAGGGCCTCAAGGAATCTCACGGCAATTAAGGTGCTCCTTTTAATAGAGCACCTTGAAAAGCATTAACACTCCGTGAACACGTGTGATCCTCACATCAAAGCCATTCCCTCCGGTTATCCCGATTTCTGTCACTTCGGGGCCTTTGGTTCCGGACAACAATGTGTGTATACAACTTGCAAGTAAGACCATAAACAATTCTATCATAATGAATCAATAACATGTTCAGATCTGAAATCATGGCACTCGGGCCCTAGTGACAAGCATTAAGCATAACAAGTTGCAACAAAGTCAAAAAGCACTAATAATAGATACTAGGCACCATGCCCTAACAATCCGATGCCATTACATGAGCGATCCCATCAATCCTACCATCCCCATAGCCTACAGTGAGGAGTTACTCACTCATAGATTGGGGAAACATGGATGGTCGATGGAGAAGCGATGGTGATGATGATGACGATGATCTCCTTCAATTCCCCATCCCGACAGAGTGCCAGAATGGAGTTTCTGGTTCCGAATTGCCAAATCTGGTGGTGGCGGCGCAGCGGAACTCTTTCTAGAAAACCGTCGTACCCCCCTGGTTTTTAGGTCAGGAGGCAACTTATAGGCGAAGAGGGAGGCCGGGGGTGCACAGGCGGCGGACCACCTGGCGCGACCAGGACTAACCATGTGGCAGTGTGGTGTGGCAGGCCCGCCCCTCTGTCTCGTATTCGGCTCTGGTGTCCCTCGGTGAAAAAGCTGACTTTGGCTTTTGTCCCATCAATTTCGAGAATATTCATTTTTGACTTTCTTGGAACCAAAACAGCGAGAAAACAGGCGGTGGCACTATGGCTCTTGTTAATAGGTTGGTCCAAGAAATCATATGAAAAGTACTCAAAGTGTGGACAAAACATAAGAAAGTAGATAAAACCAAGCATGGAATATCAAAAATTATGGATACGTTTGCAACGTATTAATCATGCAAAGGAAGTTCATTTGCGGGAGACTTGGAAGTGGGTGTTACCTCGGTGGCCTTGGCCATGAGACACTTTTGGTTGCGGTTGGTGATGTTATCATTTGGTGAGTCGAAGAGAGATACCCGTGGGGTAGAAGAAGTAGCAATATCGGCAACTCCCACGGTCTCTCCACCTTGACCTTCACTCTCATCATCATCCACGTCCAAGAAGTACTCTTCATGGACCACCATTGCCCTCTCCTTGTTTGGAGAGTTCTTGTTGTGGAAGTTCTTGTTCAAGGGGTGAGGAGGTCTTGGATTTCTCTTGCGAATGAGACGACCTCCTTTGTCTTCTCTATTCTCAAAAGGGCATTGAGCTACAAAGTGACTCTTGTCGTTGCAATTGTAGCAAGATCTTGCCTTTGGAGCCTTCATGGTTGAGTTAAACCTTGGGTTGTCCCTTGACCTTGACTTCATGCGGTTTTGTTCCAAAGGCCCTTGATGCAAGAGCCAAGTGCTCATTGAAGGCATATTTTATGTCCTCTTGAGACCACTCGCTAGAGTCTTCGTCTTCATCAACTTCCACCACTTGAGCCTTCAAGGCTAGGTTTAACTTTTGAGACCCATAAGCACGAGCACAAACAGACTCCGCATTCTTCTTGGCAATAGTCATGGCAATAACTTCACTCAACACATCTTGAGAGGACATGATGTGCTAGTTGCTTCTCCCCTTGATGGAGTTGAGTTTTTGCTCCTCAAAGGGAAGAAGGGCTTGAACAAACTTCCTCTTCATGAACTTGTCATCAACATAGGTAGCACCAAGGTCCCTCATAGTACAACAAAGAACCTTGAGACGACAATACATGTCTTCGGGTGTCTCATCATCTTGCCTTGCAAATCCATCGGACTCATTGTTGACTTCATCAAACTTGGAGCTTTGAATGCTAGCATTCCCAACATACAACTTCGGTGAGATGATCCCAAGCTTCTTTGGCGGTGAGAATTGCGAATGTGAGCAAAGTACTTGGAGTTGATGCCTTTTGTATCATCATAAGCAGTGGCATTGAGCTGCTTATCCACGATCTCGTCCCGGGTTAACTTCTTTGCATCATATGGGGAGAAACCTTCTTCCACAATCCTCATCAATTCAACAGAAGAGCTGGAAATGTGAGATTGCATTAGATATTTCCAATTGGTGAAGTTAGAAGTATCTAGCATGGGAGGTGCTCCTTGAGGTATGATATGTGGCATGGTGATAGGTGGATTCAGTGTGCTTCTACGGTGGTGGTACCACAAGTAGTCCTTTCCCTCGTCTCCCTCAAGAGGAGTCACCTAGCCCCTCAATTCTCTCTCTTGTGAGCTTGGTGGTTTGAGCCACAAATCCTAAGCCCAAGTGTTTTGGGGCAGCCGTAGGATTCACCCCGGGGGCGACCACTTGCAGGGCGAGAGAGGCTTGGTAGAGATGCATCATGAGGGTTTCTTGCATGGGGCTAGGCAAGGGATTGCAAGAGGGTCATCATTTCCTCAAACTTGGTCATCATGGATGTCTCCAATCGATTGAGGTCATCCATGGAGCCAAGTTCTTAGTGAATTACACCCACACTCCCATCTTAAATCAGCCATTGTCTCTTAGGCGGTTAAGCCCAGTAGGCGAGGCTCGATACTAAGTGAAGGCCCAACTTTGGTGACTAGAGGGGGTGAATAGGAGACTACCCATTTTATTCCTTTCTTGCAATTTTAGGCTTTGCACAATGTAAAGTGTACTAGATATGTAGCTAGATGAATAGCCTATATGACACACGATACAACAAGAAAAACAAGACGGTAATTGCAAGTAATAAAGGAGTGGAGCGAATGAACCGGCGAGGGCACATGGAGATGTAATTCCCGTAGTTCACTTCCAAGGAAGCTACGTCTACGTTGGAGAGGTGTCGGGGCCACACAAGGTCACCCGAGCGCCACAAAGGCCTCACCTTCTTCTCTGGTGAGCACCACCACAAAGGCGACCTCACAATCCACTAGCAGATGACCTTGAAGGCGCCAATCAAAACCTTTACAACAAGGTTGAGGGGAGACTCCACAACTCAATTGGAGGCCCTCAACGACACCATGAAGCTTCACAACAATTGCCCCAGCTCCGAGGATGCCTGATGGCTCAAAATATATTCGAGCTCGTTGGGGAACCCCAAGAGGAAGGTATGATGAGCACAGCAGCAAGTTTTCCCTCATTTATGAAACCAAGGTTATCGAACCAGTAGGAGCAAGGAAACACCTCAAGGTGTTGTTTCCAACTTGGAATCCTGCACAACACAACCATAGAACTTTGCCCCCAACTTACAGTGATGTTATCAATCTCACCGGTTTTGCTGAAAACAAAGGATTAAACGTATTGTGTGGAAGATAGTAATTTCTTGCAGAAAGTAAACAGAAAAAAGTAAATACTAGATTGTAGATTGATGGTAAAATAAAGGACCGGGGTCCATAGTTCACTAGTGGTGATTCTTCTTAAGATAGATGACATGTTGGGTGAACAAATTACAGCTGGGCAATTGACAAACATCGAGAAAGCATATATGCATATACTAATCATCTTGACTCCTATTCCTAGAGTCATGAACCCACTATCGAGCATAAATACTCCCTCTTGGAGTTGCTAGCATCTACTCGGCACAGATAGCTACTAACAACGCAAAGCATGCAAGATCACAAATAACAAAGACATGATAGAATCAATAATCAATCTGAAATAGCATCTCAATATCCATCGGATCCCTGCAAACACAACATGTATGATTACAAATATATGATCTTGATCATGAACGGAGCTCACAAGATCTAAACATGGTAGCACAAAGGAGAAGAACCAACCATCTATCTACTACATGGACCCGTAGTCCAGGGATGAACTACTCACGCATCACACCGGAGGTAGTCATGGTGATGAACAAGGCCTCCAGGGTGATCTCTCCCCTCCGACAGGGTGCCTGAAAGAGCTTCAGATCCCTCCCGATCTAGGGATGGAGATGACGGTGGGTACCAACTCTTTCGTGGAATTTTGATCGGGTACTTAGGGTTTCTTTACCGGAGGCTTCTTATAGGCGAAAGGGGAGGCCGAGGGGGTGCCCGAGGCAGCTACTCCACCCCCAGGCGCGAGTCAGGCCTGGTCGCGCGGCCAGGTGGTGTGGCCAGCCCCTGGCACCTCTCCGTCTCGTCTTCTGGCTCCGTGTTCCCCTCGGTGAAATATTGACTTTGGGTTTTGTCCTATCCAATTCCGAGAATATTAATTTTCTGGCTTTTCTGGAACCAAAAACAATGACAGACAGGCAGCATGTGGCATCTTGTTAGTCCTAGAAAGAGTATAAAAATACTCCAAAGTGTGGACAAAACATAAGAAAGTAGATATAAAACAAGCATGGAACATCAAAAATTATAGATATGTCAGCAACGTATCAACATCCCCAAGCTTAACTCCTGCTCGTCCTTGAGTAGGTAAGTGATAAAAAAGAAAGAATAATTTTTGAGGTGACATGCACCATCATAATCTTGATTAAGGCATTTATTAAACATTGATAGCTGGGATCATAGTACTCTAAACATGAGCATCAAAGATATAGTTCTAACAATAAGACATAGTGTCGTCGGATTGATTACAAGTACGCCATGAGGGGGTCCTCGGCGTCTGGAAGAAGAGGAGTGTGATCGTCGGTGTTAGGGATGGTGAGCACACAAGTTTACCAGTTAGATCACGCTTTGGGCGGATCCTACTCACACTAGCAATCGATGTCTGGCGGGGCGAATATGGGTTACAAGGGTTTACTTTGTCTGAGTTGAGATTATAGACTATTGAGGTGTTCTAAAGGCTCTCCATGACGGCTTATATAGATATCCGCCTAGGGTTTCTGGAGAGATCTATCAAGCTCGACTAAGAGTGATTCTGGTACATCTTGAACTACAAGTAACATTATGGGACTAAGTCGGTAAGTCTTGGGCCTTCTGTGGCGGATTGGACTCCGTCATCTCTCCTGGGGCTGCCGTGAAGCAATGCTCTAACTCAAAGTGGGCCACCTAGTCGGTGAGGCTATGAGGATACGGAAAGTATATCCCCAATAGCAGCCTCAAGATCAAAGTCGGTTATCATCGTCTAACGATCTTTGGCTGCGAGAATCTTGAAGGTTCTGAAACTTCACAACAAAATACGATCCGGGTCTTCAAAATAAATCGGACCTATCGGTGAGTTACTCGGATTTTCCATTTCGATTTCAAACTAAGCGAACTTGGTTCTCAACGCCACGACACAAGTCATGGTCAAGTCACGTCATCGGCGAGGCATTCCGTCAAACGACCGTTAGTGAGTCCATGGTCCAGCATGAGCGCCGTTTCAATGCGTGCATGGAGATTGGGCTGCAATCATCGTGGGTCCTTCCAGTTCCTTCCTGGCGTGGCGGTTACAACATAGCATTTACACGAATCTTGGCGCGATTAGGTGGATATAAGGGTTTGGATTTTTCCTTCTCCTTTCCACCAGTCCTTTGTCGTTCCTTTCCTCCCAATCCTCCTGCGTGCCTGAGCTTCCTCGTTCTTCCCCTCTGAGCTCCAGTGCCTTTTAGGTCATCTTCTCACGAGCAATGGCTTCATCTTCTTCCTCGGTTTGGTAGGCTTGGGCGGAAGGATTAAGCGGATAAAGAAAACTTCTGCGGGATCTGGATTCCCTGCGCTCTCAACGAGAGGACTCAAACGTGGAGAAGGAGGGCTTCTCATCACTGTTGGCGGGCGGTTTCAGAAGCCGTCCCCAACCAGCGTGGCGGCGCAGGTCCACTTGGCACCCACCTCAATAGAAGTGCATCCTTTCCTCCTCGGAGTTCTTCTCGGTGATAGATCATTACGGAGTTCAACTCCACAATCTTCCTCCCAACTCTCCCTTAGAGATGAGTGTGTATGCTTCGCTTTGTGAGGGCTTTCTCGGCATTAGGCCGAGTTTGAGTCTCTTCCGGTACTATTTCCATGTCCAGAGGAATTCCATTACTGCCGGTGTCCCTTACATCACCGGCACTATCATCTTTTCACTTAGACGCGACCGGGCTTATCCCAAGATTCTAGCCAGTGACTCGGTCAAACAATGGTCGGCCACTTTTTCTATCATAGGGATATTCCGGCTCCCGACAAAGCTCTTGCTTTGCGACTTTGTCGATGGGCTGCCTGCCCAACCTTCTTGGGAAGAGGCGCTTCAGCTCTCACCGGCGATCGATCCTCGCTGAGGCGGGTGAATACTTAATCAAACACAAGGATCTGAAAGGATCGACTTGGTTCAGTGCTGGGTCTCACGTCGGATCGGCCTCTCGATCCCACGGAACCCGGTGATGCACTCCATCATATGGGTCCCGAATGATTCCCTCGCATCAGCTCCAAGCCTTCACCACGGGGCTACATAAGCGAGATTAAGTGGCTGATCAAGGAGGCGAATCGAGAGGAGAATCCGGAGGTTTCTTTGGACATGCACCCGGCGGACAACCCGTAGTGCTGGTAACCTTCATCGATATACTTTTATTTGTTTCATTCTTTGAGTTATCTTTGCAATACTGATATGTTTTCTTCTTTTCAGCTTAGCGACCTCCCGAATCGGAACTTGCTCGCTCGAAGGATATCCTCAGGGGTTCTCTTAGGAGGTGGAGGTAGTTCCATTGCGGATCTTGCGCTCGAAAGCGCCAAAGCTCAACGATGGATGTTGGCACAAAGGAGGTGCTTGTAGTGAAGAGGTAGCGTTCAATCACAACTTCCGCCTTTGTACCTTATTCAAATTTCTTTCCGAGATGTAATGTTTTCTGACTTTTACTACATTCTCAGAGCAAAACCGCTCGTCAAGGTCAAGTGGAAAGGGATTCCTTTGAAGCCGCTATGGCAAACGAAGCTTACCATAGCTTCCCTAGTGGCTCCTCAGGACTCTTGCCCTCAACCTTCGCAGCACGGTTATCTCGTGGGATCTGCGGAAGATCCGGCTCCTTCAACAGGGCCTACGAACCTTGGATCGCAAACTGACGTCACCACGAGTGTGTCAGATGTAAATAAGGGTGAACCCTCTTCGGGTAATGATCCCTCGGCTGAAACCTTCATCGAAAACCTCATCAACAATCCGGGTTGGCAAGTTTGGCTTTTCTCTAAAATCTGTAGAAATCCAGCGGCTCACGACAATACGGAGAAAAGCCATCTATCTCCAGAAGAAGCGCAAGAAGCAAAGGGCGTCAAGTTCTCGACCTTCTCGCCAAGTCGCCTTGACGAGAGGATTAGGACGGTGAGCTTCCAGCAGCTCCGATTCCTCTAACTCTATGAGAAGGTGGCTCTTGAAAGTGAGCAGCGGGTTTGGATAAACTCACCCGTGAACAATATGTGTCGGATTTCCAACTCTAACTTTCCTTTATTGTATTTTACATCATATCCTCTAGCCCCCAAGCATGAAGTAGGATAAACAATCCGGGTTTATGCTTTATTAGGATGCCAAAGAACGAACTAGTGTAGCCCCCAAGGCTCGTGATGATATTTTAGCAAAAAAATTAGCCCAAGTGTTAAGTAGCTTTCTGACTTTGGGTATTAGACTTCTGAAAGTATGTTCCTATGGTGCGACTCGAGTCTCGGGAGGAAGACCAAAATTAATGGCAACGTCATTTTGGTACGTTCCATCTATCGACTTGTCTCTTTCTTGACTTTTACCAATGTTGGTTTTTATTAACTTGTTTTGTGTATAGGTCCTCTGAACTTGCGGACTCTTCCTCCTCCGAGCCTCGCACCCCAGCTTACCCAAGTCGGTGACCTGCTTCATGACTTCCATGGTCCCTTGAGGATGTCGGCGAAGCTCTCAAGATTCTGGACATGCCAAGCATGTCGGACTTCTAGGTGCGGGACAAGGCGAAGGAGATATCGCAACTTGTTCGGGACTGGAACATGGTCTACACGCGGACTGCTGCGCAGAACGCTCTGACCATGGTCATGAGCCACCCTGGAAATATGGCAAGTGACGGAGAATGCTGCAAGGTGAGCGAAGCGGCGAGAGCAAGACCTTCAAGCCATCATGCACTCCTGCGCCGGATATGGGTGTCACGTGGCTGACCTGACCAGCTACGAGATCCCCTTCTTCACCCACGTGGATACTCCGCCTCCTCCTCCGGAAGAACCAGCAGTTTAGGCGATGAGCACCAACTCGGATCGTACATCTCGAAACGATATCAAGGCGGAGTAATCAGCGAGCGAGCTTCATCTCCTCTGCATCATAGACCAGAAACTTATGTATTATTAGGAAAAAAACATGATCGTTTGTAAATATGTAATACTTTAACTGCGAGTGCTAAGCTTTTGATCTATTCGGCACTTTTACGACTTTGAAATTTTTTATGTGCCTAAAATGTTTACATAAGCACTTGTATTTTTCATCTCTACTTATCGTTTATCGGCTTTCGCCTCGTCCCTTTAGTGAGGCGGCTAAACCTTGGCGGAAACTTTGCAGAACAGCAGCTCAATTGCTAAACCAGTTTAAACTCGGAAACAAAGCCGGCTTCCGGTACCAACAATTCACTACTCGGAAAATGCCGCATCCGACAATCGGACAAATAACCAAAGTAAGACTAGAAACTTTAGAGTTATGCCGAAGGTAGCAGTTTTAGAATCGAAATCTAAACTAGAGCGAACATGAGCATAAAGTACTTTCAAGCATTCTGGGATTTTCGACTATGACATGATCATTCGAAAATAAGATGGTTTAAGAACTTCTCAGAAAAAACTTGAGGTAACCAAAACTTTTATTTCTGACAGAACATGTACATATATATGTTTACAAAGAAGGATAAACTAAGAATAAAAGGGACGTGGCGAGCAATATTTCATAGTGCATACAACTCATCCGGTTGTCTTGCCTCCACTCTCTTTCTCTTCTTAGTAGCAGGTCTTTCTTTGGTAGCCTCATGTCAGTTAAGTAGTACGATCCATTGTGCAATACTCGACTAACTAAAAAGGGCCCTTCCCATACTGGGGAAACTTTGTGCTTTCTTTGTTGCACAAGCCGAAGAACCAAATCACCTTTATTGAAGGATCTATTTCGGACTCTCTGGCTATGATACTTGCGTAACTTCTGCTGATAAGCTGTAGATCTCATTCAGCAACGACGCGAACTTCTTCGACTAAGTCGAGATCATTTTGTCGAAATCTCGGCATCCTCTTTGATATCTGTGGCCACTCTAGGAGAAGTATGAATCAAATCACTAGGAAGAACTGCTTCTGCACCATAGACCAAGAAGAAAGGTGTGTATCATGTTGACCTGTTTGGAGTTGTTCATAAACTCCAAATTACAGAGGGTAATTCCTCTGCCCAAGCCCCCGCAGCACGTCATAGTGGTGCTTCGAGTCTCGGTTTTAGGCCTTGTAAGATTAAACCATTTGCTCTTTCAACTTGTCCGATTAGCTTGTGGATGTCTGCGCCGCAATGTCGAAGCGGATATTTTTCTCGTCGAAATTCAGCCAATTCTCCCATAGAAAAGTTACTCCGTTATGCGTGATAATGCTATCACGGATAACCATATCGGATTATAACATCCTCGACAAATCTTTTGGTTGTTGCTCCGTCGCAACTTGTGACGGGTTTAGCCTCAATCCATTTGGCGAATTTATCCATCATCACTAAGAGGTGAGTAAATCCACTTGGAGCTCATTTAAAAGGTCCTACCATATCAAGCCCCCAGACCGTAAAGGGCCATGTTATAGGTATTGTTCGCAACTGATCAGCCGGAACATAAGCTTGCTTGGCATACTTTTGGTAACCTTTGCGTCTTGACTAATCGTTCGGCATCTTTGAGCTATAAGCCAGAAAAATCCGTGTGAAAAGCTTTTGCCACTAAAGATTTGGCTGACATGGTGACCACACTGTACCGTGGATTTCCCTTAAGATTTCCACTCCTTCTTCTGGAGATACACATGTAGGGGTTCGTAGCATGGAAAACAAAATTTTTCTACCGCATACAAACAAACAAGCCAAGATCTATCTACTAGATTGTAGCAGTCGATAGAGGAACTCACCCTCGAAGATTCCAAAGCGGTTAACGAGGCGATTCTCGTGGATGATGTAGTCGTACTCTTTCCGATCTCAAGATCGCGTAGGCGATCCTTCCATCACGTTCGTGGCGCTCCCGATCGGTCACACATTCGGTGCTCGACGAAGACCTTCCTCTCCCTTGTTCCAGCAGCGGAGGTTGTAGCACTCTCTCGCGATTGGCTGGCGTGAATGCAGGAGTAGAGGGAAATCATGAGGCTTGTAAGCCTTGAGTATGGTGGAGCTTATGAGAGAGGCTATTAGTGGTCTAGTAATTAGACACACCAATTAGAAGGCTCTAAACCAATTAGAAGGCTCTAAACCTGGCTAAAGCAATTAGAAGCTCTAAACCAAAGCGGCTCTAAGCGGAGATTAGAGGTGGAAACTTGTGTGTGCTAGGAGGGAGCCCTGCCCTCCTTATATAGGTGGGAGGGCTGGCCGGCCAAGGGAGGAGAGTCCTCCCAAGTCGGCTTGGTGGGCGCCCGGCCAAGGAGGAACCCTCCTCCAATTCGGCCTCCACCAATCCTCCTCTCTTCCCACTTCCCAAAATTGCCGTTTGACTTTCAAACTAGCTTTGACTTTTCAATTTAAGATTAAATAAATCCTTTATTTTGGACAATGAAGACACCTAGTACATGATGCAATCATTCCAACTTACAATGACACATTCATGTACCCTTCCCCCTCCGGTCTTGGGACATTAGGGACCTTCTAGAATGTTCGATGAAAACAAGACCATTCCCCAACTCCGAAACGGGACTATCATTATATGAATCTTATTCTCCGGACCATTACGGATCTCCTCGTGATATCCCGGATCCCATCCGAGACTCCGAACAACATTCGGTCTCTTTCTCATAATACCATAACTACTCAAACAACGTCGAATCCTTAAGTGTGTCTCCCTACGGTTCGTGAATTATGCGGACATGATCGAGACACTTCTCCGAACAATAACCAATAGAGGAATCTGGACATTCATATGGCTCCCACATATTTCTACGATTGCTGCGTCGAATGAACCACTTACATACGATACCAATTTCCCTTTATCTCACGATATGTTACTTATCAGAGTTATGATATCGGTATCTCTGCATACCTAGTTCAACCTCGTTCTTGATAAGTACTCTTTCTCGTTCCGTGATATGTGATCCCTTGTGATCCAGTCACATGCTTGCAAGCTAATTGGATGACATTCCACCGAGAGGGCCCAGTATATCTATCCGTCATATGGATGGACAAATCCCACTCTTGATCCATGTGTTTCAACCAATACTTTCGAACACTCAATGCCACTTTTATAGCCACCACATTACGGTGTGGTGTTTGATGACATCAAAGCATCCATCCGGTAAAGGTGATATGCATGATCTCATGGTCGAAGGAATTAGGTTACTATGTATCGAAAGCATATAGCAATTGAACTATTGAAATGACTTGATCTTTATACTAAACTTATCTATAGGAGTATGTCCATCATATCATTCTCCTAACGATATGATCTTGTTGTTGATAACATCTCAATGTTCATGATATGGAAACCACAATCATCAATCAACCAACAAGCTAGTGAAGTATAGAGGCTATACTAGGGACTTCAAATTAAGTTTACAAATCACACAAGTATTAATGGTTTCCTTGTTAATACTATTATAGCATGAATGTAAACATTTATCATAAGTATGAAGATATGATAATAACCTACTTTATTATTGCCTCTTGGGCATATCTCCAACAGTCTCCCACTTGCACTAAATCAATAATCTAGTTTCAAACCTTGTGTATTCAACACCTATGGCTTTCGGTGTTGTATGTACCTGATTGCTAGTGGTCAGTGATCTCCGGATCGACACTTCGAATCAGGTGTGTAATTGCATGTCTTTGCGTCTCTCGCATCACTCATTCTCTAATGAGATGGCTTTGTATAAATTTGGTCTTTCGGTGTGACCTTTAGTCTTTTGGGGTTAAAACATGTTGACAATATTGTCGTACAATATATCTTCATAGTATTATCCCGCTGTGAACTACACCTAGTTTGATAACAAACTACTTGACACAAATGCCCTCTTTTGCTGCTATAATAGCAGGTCATATATAGCCTTTTGTTGTAGTATCACAATGTCTTAACTTTGGAACTCATCCAAATCCATTATGGAACTCACTTTCCATTATATTGTGCCACCCTTAGTTTAGATTGAGATAAACTAAATTTGTACTTTGTGACAAAGCTAGTATCAATGTAGTACTTTTACAATGAACTAACCATCTATTTGTCACTTCTACAAATAATATACTCTTAGTTCTTCAAAGATCATAAGAATATCCTTACTATTGTCCAATGATCATCTTACAAATCATTACGGTATATGCTCACAACATTTAGAGCATAGGACATATCTGGATTTGTACATATCACGATATGATTGATATAAATACTCTTTGTGATTTCATACATCAAGTATCAATCTATACTTGAATCTTTGTTTCACTTACCAAATGTCAATACACTTGAATATATCATCAACATTGAACTCTTTCAATCCTTTACGTGCAACAAGAACCTTTCTTGTAGTTTCTATATTGAATTCATTCAATATCTAAGTCTATATATACGGCACAACCATATTAAGCGTCTATTGATGCAAATATTTGGGTTTTGCCTAAGTCCTTCATCGGGATGAAATTCTTAATATGTGTTAATAAAAGATACATTATTTCCAATCAACAATATGTCTTCCACATAATGTATTAGAAACATGTCTTAAGCGCTCCCACTTAATTTCTTGCAAATGCAAGCATCTTCATTGTCTCCGATGAAATTAAACTCTTTAACGGTTTCATCATAGTGAAGATTCAACTCCGCTATGCTTACTTCAACCATTGAAGTTTGCATATGCTTTTAACATCCTTTGAATTAACAAAACCCTTTGGACGTGTCATACACCGTCCTAGGTAACCATTCTATTAGAAGAACTTGTTTTGTTTTGTTCTACTACCACATAACAAATTATATGTAGTGGTTGCTACATTAATCAATCTAGACTAAAAATGGCTATGAAAGATCAAATCTTGTCATATACAACCTTTGAACATTGTTGTGAACTCTTTCCCAACATATGGACTATTTCATAGATGTGAAACATCCATATCTACTTCTTTATAGATCCAAACACAATGTAAGGTCTTACACCTTTTCTTGAGGGTCCTTCAAGTTCAAAACTTGATTTCTCGTGTATGGAACTATCACGGAGTTTATGGCTTCAAACCATTTGGCGAGTCGGGGCCCATCATCGCTTCTTTGCATGTAGTACATTCATTATTCTCAAATAATGATTCAACCCTCAAATCTTGGTATTTGATTGTTTACTCGACCTACTTGGTTCAATAGAAACTTAGACCTCGTGACCACAACCTTTGAGGCACGTGAGCCATGAGCATTATTGCTGCCTCACGGAACACTTTTGGTCTTTGCGCAACTTACACATATAGCTAAGGTTTCTTTTAACCTTATCAAAGTTCTATTGTCCTCCCTTAACTTTTCACGAAAATTCCTTCTCAAAACTTGGCGTTCTAGCGACAAACACTTTTGTCTCCGGTGTTTATGGAGGAATACTTAACATTTATACAAAGCAGGTTCATCAGACTTTGGTTGCACATCTTTCTTATGCATAGCATACCAATGTTTAGAAAGGACTACTTGGGTTTTATCCCAAACCATAACTTTATATGGTGTCATTTCAGCGGATTATGATGAAGCTCTTTTCGTGGAAAAGCGGTAGTCTCTAAAGCTTTTAATCTTTAAAATATAATAGCAGTTTTATAGATTATACCTTTGATCTTACCATGTCGAACAAGGTTCAATTACATATCTCGACACTCCATACTCTTATGGTGTTTGGGAAATGCAAATCCGGACCGATTCCTTAAATCTTAGGTATTATGCTAAACTTGTAACAAATATCTTCCTTTATGATCTTATCATAAACTATTTATATTCTTGTTACAATGATTTTGCACTTCATCTTGAAAATCTTTGAACTTTTCAAATATTTCACTTCATCCTTATTAAGTAAATATTCACATATTCACTCAAATTTTGAGAAAGCATATGAAGTTGAAATCCATGCTCTTGACTACACATAATGGAGTTCATGCAACAATATGCACAAGTTCCAATAAGCTAGTCATTCATTCCCTTTTGGCCTATGAGCGAAGTTTTAATTATCTCTAGGAAAGTTTCACAAGCGTCATTTGATCAAAATCAAAAGACTCCAAAATTCCATCCACATGGAGTTTCTTCATGTTTTCTTTCAATATAATTTAAGCGGCGATGTCACTTCTAAGTGATCTTTCAATCAATTTGTCTTTCGACAATTTTAGCACTAGTTTTATGGATGTGATTTATCCAGCGAGATTTGTGAATCATCCATCTTTTATGGATTCTGGCAATTATTTGAACAACCCTTTTTCTCATAATACGATAAAACAAATCGAAGGCAAGCTTTGATGTTTAACGAGCAACACAATAACCCTTTATTTGTTTTCGATGAACATCATCACATATTCTTTGCTAGTTACTTAGGCCATTGTAGTTCATGAATTGTGTTGTTTAGTATGATTCACCAACAAATTCAGTATCAAATACTTAAGAACCACATTGTTTAATAAGCAAAGAATATAGCCATAACACGATATATCATCTATACTTAAGCCTGAACAATTCTAGTCTTTTCTTTTCTGCCATATACTTATGAGATTCTCTTTCAGTATTTCCTTTTACATTTGAAAGAATCTATCAACATCAATAGTGGAGTCATACATATGACACATAGTCCAAAAGCGTGTATAGTTAAATACCAATGTCTTTGGACTTGCACTTTGAAGTAGATCACCATTATCAAATGTTTGGTGTTCTTTCAAATTCCTTTCTTTAGTTAACTCTTGGTGTAGTAAACATCTTACCTACATCAAATATTCACCTTCATCATGGATTTATCCATGATCAAACTACTAGCTTATAACGGTGAATCGTGAGTATAATGTTGCTCTCCAAAACCTTTTGGAAGATTAGGACAACTAGTGTCTCCAACCTTCGCAAATTCTCATCAAATATGAGAACATGACTTTTGCCATATTATACTCTATCATGTTGTAAGCAAAACTTCATTTCAGATATCACAATATCTTCCACACATCATGGTTTTGAAACAACTCTTTCGATCCTAGATAAACTTGATATTAAGACAATCCTTTGAATATCAAGAATCAGGGAGACCAACATTAGACTACAGCACTAACACTAGGAATTGTCCCTCATGTTGTCATAATCATTATTAAACTGTGTGGAGTAAGAAATTACTGAAAGTTTGCAATAGGACTTTTAAACCTTAGATTAACACTTCAAAACAATACGATACCATTCGTAAAGTAATTAACGAGAATTCTATAGTTCTATCATCTCAATTATAACTAAGCGCAAGGTGGTAAGCGGATGCAATGACTACAACAACTATGCAAATAACCTTTGATTTAATTTATGATAAATTGAGTTCTAATTAATAATTAAATTAATCCGGTGAACTCCCACTCAAAACAACATCCCTCACATTGTTTTGGTGATCACACGAACCAAATCCACCACATCAAAACCGATCATCACGAGAGTTGATGTAGCTTCAATAGTGAACAATCAACATGTTCATCATATCTACTATATGACTCATGCTTTACCTTTCGGTGATCCGTGTTCACGAGACCATATACGTACATGCTAGGCTCGTCAAGATCAAACCTTAGCTACCGCATAAGCAAATCTGGCTTGCTTACGTTGTATTCACCAGCGGAATCAAAGACACCCGATCATCACGTGGTGCTTGAGCGTAAGCTTTGTAGCAGTGCATACTAAGGGTGAACACTTTAGAACTTGAACTTTATGTGCATGAGGGATCATCTTATACTGCTACCGTCGTCTACGAAGCAATACTAGATGTATAAAGGATTAACATCACATGCAATTCATAATATGTGATATGGTATGGCCTTTCTTCTTTGTGCTTGAGATCTCCATCTTCAAACACGAACATGATCTCCATCATCACCATAGCATCAAGGTCAATGGCCTTCTTCATTGTTGTAGTCCACCAGCTTCAACTATTACAACTATTTTGAATAGACACGCAGGTCTTAACGAAATTAAAGACAACCATATGGCTCCGGTTGCCAACTTACAATAAGGAACATTGCATACATCATATATAATCACAATAATGGCCATATCACATCACTGCACACCCTGCAAAACAAAGTTAGGCGCTTCTACTTTCTTTGCATATTTTAAATGGTTTGGGGTTTCAATAAGTGTCGTTCTAACCTACGAACAAGAACCACAACATTGATACTAGCATTGTTGATTACCCGTTGTAAATTGGATCTTTACTATGCTAGGAGAAAGCACCCATAAAGCCACTTATGCAATACAAGTTGCATGTCAAGCGTGGAGCAAGTCTCATGAGCGATGTCATGTAAGGTTAGCCGGTAGCTTCATCCCAACATACCGCAAGATGCAAAGTACACAAGAAGTAATCGACAATAAAAGCATCAGCGCCCACAATGACCATTGTGTTCTACTGTGCAAGATCTACATATAGACACGGCTCGATACCCTTTGTAGGGGTTGTAGCATGGAAAACAAAATTTTCTACCGCATACAAACAAACAAGCCAAGATCTATCTACTAGATTGTAGCAGTCGATAGAGAACTCACCCTCGAAGATTCCAGCGGTTAGCGAGCGATTCTCGTGGATGATGTAGTCGTACTCTTTCCGATCTCAAGATCGCGTGACGATCCTTCGGCCACGTTCGGCAGCGCTCCCATGATCGGTCACACATTGGTTTTCGGCGAAGACCTTCCTCTCCCTTGTTCCAGCGCGGAGGTTGTAGCACTCTCCTGCGATTCCGGCTGTGGCGTGGTGCAGGAAGTAGAGGGAAATCCCATGAGCTTCGCCTTAAGCGTGCGAGTATGGTGGAGCTTATGAGAGAGGCTATTAGTGGTCTAGTAATTAGACACACCAATTAGAAGGCTATAAACCAATTAGAAGGCTCTAAACCGCTGGCTAAAGCAATTAGAAGCTCTAAACCAAAACGGCTCTAAACCGGAGATTAGAGGTGGAAACTTGTGTGTGCTAGGAGGGGAGCCCTGCCCCTCCTTATATAGGTGGGAGGGCTGGCCGGCCAAGGGGAGGAGAGTCCCTCCCCAAGTCGGCTTGGTGGGGCGCCGGCCAAGGGAGGAACCCTCCTCCAATTCGGCCTCCACCAATCCTCCTCTCTTCCCACTTCCCAAAATTGCCGTTTGACTTTCAAACTAGCCGTTTGACTTTTCAATTTAGGATTTAAATAAATCCTTTATTTTGGACAGATTAGACACCTATTAGATGATGCAATCATTCCAACTTACAATGACACATTCTTGTATCCTTCCCCCTCCGGTGCGGACATTCCGGGACCTTCTAGAATGTTCCCGATGAAAACACCGGAACCATTCCCCAACTCCGAAACGGGACTTTCCTTATATGAATCTTATTCTCCGGACCATTCCGGATCTCCTCGTGATATCCCGGATCCCATCCGAGACTCCGAACAACATTCGGTCTCTTTCTCATAATACCATAACTACTCAAACAGCGTCAGATCCTTAAGTGTGTCTCCCTACGGTTCGTGAATTATGCGGACATGATCGAGACACTTCTCCGAACAATAACCAATAGAGGAATCTGGAAATTCATATGGCTCCACATATTTCTCGATTACTTTGCGATCGAATGAAACACTTACATACGATACCAATTTCCTTTATCTCACGATGTTACTTATCAGGGGTTATGATGGTCGGTATCTGCATACCTAGTTCAACCTCGTTCTTGATAAATACTCTTTTCTCGTTCGTGATATGTGATCCCTTGTGAGCCGGTCACATGCTTGCAAGCTAATTGGATGACATTCCACGAGAGGGCCCAGTATATCTGTCGAGTCATATGGATGGACAAATCCCACTCTTGATCCATGTGTTTCAACCAATACTTTCCGAACACTCAATGCCACTTTTATAGCCACCCTGTTACGGTGTGGTGTTTGATGACATCAAAGCATCCATCCGGTAAAGGTGATATGCATGATCTCATGGTCGAAGGAATTAGGTTACTATGTATCAGAAAGCATATAGCAATTGAACTATTCAAATGACTTGATCTTTATGCTACGCTTATCTATAGGAGTATGTCCATCATATCATTCTCCTAACGATATGATCTTGTTGTTGATAACATCTCAATGTTCATGATATGGAAACCACAATCATCAATCAACCAACAAGCTAGTGAAGTATAGAGGCTATACTAGGGACTTCAAATTAAGTTTACAAATCACACAAGTATTAATGGTTTCCTTGTTAATACTATTATAGCATGAATGTAAACATTTATCATAAGTATGAAGATATGATAATAACCTACTTTATTATTGCCTCTTGGGCATATCTCCAACAACACAGCGCTGAAAAAACCCATAAACACTCCGTTTATAGATCTCACCTTTAACAATAGTATAGGCTTTAGGCTCAGCACCTCGTCTTCGGGTAATTTGCCATCTACCAAATAATCGAGGTAGGGTTGAGTCCAGTAGGGAATTACAGACAGAACTGCTATTAAAGGTGAGTCGGTTAATCGGATATTCCTCATCTACTCCCTTTATTGAGGAACTTTGAGGTGCTCTCAAAAAGCGCCATCGGGACCTCTTTCCGCGGAACCTATCCGAGATAGTGCATCTGCTTCCACATTTTCTGCTCGAGGGATGTGTTGAACTTCAAACCCTTCGAACGATTTAGATAGATCATCCACGACAGCTTTATATGCTGCCATGTGTTTATTTGCATTACAAATATCCGACACATGTTGAGCAACAATATCCGAATCTTTGTAACACATCAAACGTCGGATGCCAATGTCCTTAGCAATCCGGATTCCATGTAGCAGTGCTTCATACTCGACAATATTGTTTGTCGCTGTGAAGTGGATCTGCAACACGTATAAAAGTTTATCTCCTTGGGGTGATTTGAGCACCACGCTAGCCCTCGAGCCCCCTCGAGCCTTAGACCCGTCGAAAAAGAGGGTCCAATATTCCGACTCAGGGAGGATCATATTCTCCTTCGTCTCTGTCCAATCAGCGACAAAGTCAGCAAGGATCTAGGATTTGATTGTTGTCCGAGGTTTGTACTCAATATCGAAAGTTGAGAGCTCTATGCCCCATTTGGCGACGCATCCTGTGGCGTCGCTGTTATTGATTATATCTCTCATGGGAGCTGTGCTCACCACGGTAATTGGATGCTCCTGAAAGTAGTGTTGAAACTTATGAGATGCTAGAAAAACACCGTAAGCCAACTTTTGATAGCGCGGATACCACTGTTTTGATTCTGTCAGAACCTCGCTGACAAAGTAAGTCGGGCGCTGCACCAGGTGTTCCTGATTTTCCTCTGGTCTCTCCACCACCATGACGATACTTACGACCTTATTTGTCACAGCAAGATAGAGCAACATCGGTTCCTTAGGTTCCGGCGCTGCAAGGATAGGAGCAGATGAGAGTACTTTCTTCAGGTCTTGTAGTGCGACTTGACTTCATCGGTCAAACAAAATCTTTGGTCTTTTTCAGAGTTTGTATAATGGTGCGGCTCTTTCACCAAGCCAGCTTACAAATCGGTAGCCGACCCAGCGATGCACGATTAATCTTTATCGTCCTTGATGAGTTGGCTGGAAATATTGAGTATAGCCTTGATTTTGTCTCGGTTCACCTCTATGCCTCTTTGAGACACGATGAAACCTAACAATTTTCCGGCTGGTATTCCAAAGAAGCATTTCTTCGGGTTAAGCATGATGTTGTATTTTCATAGATTGGCGAACGTTTCCTCCAAGTCGGAAATCAGTGTTTCCTTCTTTTTGGACATCACCACGATATCATCCACGTATGCATGTACATTGCGTCTGAGTTGGTCGTGGAGGCAACCTTGTTGCATCGTCTTGTTGTCGTAGCTCCTGCGTTCTTCAACCCAAAGGGCATCGTAACAAAACAGAAGGTTCCGAAAGGGGTTATGAATGAAGTTTTGACTTTGTTAGATTCCTTCATCCGGATTTGGTGATAACCAGAATATGCATCGAGAAAAGCAGAGGTTAGAAGCTGTGCCGTAGAATCGATAACTTGATCAATTCTAGGCAAAGCGAACGGATGTTTTGGACAAGCCTTGTTCAAGGCAGTATAATCAACACACATCCTTAAATCAGTGGTGTCCTTTTTAGGGACCATTATAGGATTGGCCGACCACTCAGTGTGGATGACCTCTTCTATGAATCCGGCTAACTCGAGCTGCGCTAGTTCCTTCGCCAAACCATCGTAAGGACTGGTTGACGGGTTTAGCGTTCGGGTTTACATTTAGAGAGTGCTCGGCAAGTTCCCTAGGTACTCCGGTCATGTCAGATGGCTGCCATGCGAAGATATCTTGATTTGCTTGGAGGAACTTGACGAGCGCGCTTTCCTATGCGCTATCTAGGCCTACACCTATCTGGGTCACCTTGGAGGGGTCATCATCCTTCAATGGTGCTTTCTTCATCTCTTCTGATGCCTTGAACTCCAGATTTGGCTTGGTCACCTCCTTCTTCGTTGTGGGCATCTCGGATGGATCTATGCTCTTCTTGATCTCCTGGTACTCCTGGGCGTGCAGCACGGCTTCGGCAAAGGCGGCATTTCCATCCTTGCACTCTCGCGCTTTCTTCGGGTCTCCCCTAATGGTGATCACGCCGTTGGGACCTAGAATTTCCATCATATTGTAAATGTAACACGGACGAGCCATGAAAGCCCAGTAAGCCGGACGTCCGAATATAGCATGGTATGCGCTCTTGAACAGGACCACTTCGAAGGAAAGTGCCTCCGTCTGATAATTCTTTGGAGTTCCAAAGGTAACATCCAAAGTGATCTCTCCCAGGGAATTAGCTTGTCTTCCTGGGACAACTCCGTGAAAAATCACAGAGCTATGGTTCAGCTGGGTCTCCGAGATCTTCATCCGGTGTAGCGTTTCGACATAGAGAATATTGATGTTGCTACCACCGTCCATGAGGGTCTTGGAGAAACCATAACCGTCAATAAGTGGGTTGACGATTAAGGCGTATTTTCCTCGCCTATGTAACTTAGGCGGATGATCATCGCGGTCAAATGTGATTGCCACTTCCGACCAGTCCGAGATCTTGTGGGACGGCGGAACTATTGCATTGAGCTCGTGTAGAACTGCTTTCTTGACCTTTGCTGGTTGAGATCCGAGGAAAGTGACATAAGTGTCCTTCTTGGTGGGAAAAGTCTTTTTCCCTTCCGACTTGGGATTTGAAGCATCGGCTTCCTCCATGCCGGAATCTTCCTTGGTCTCTTTGTCCTTTTTGGGATTTTTCTTTCCCTTCTTCCGCTTAGCTTTGTAGCCCGCGGTGTCATCTCTTTGATGTAAATCATTGAAGCGACATTCAGCGTTAGTTAATGGGGCGAGCCCCCATTGGCGTCTAGGTGATGCCAGATGGGTTATTGGCAATGTCGGCCAAGAGTAGGTTTTGCTTGGTTGCTGTTCTCCTCTACCTTGGACCCTTGAAGTCCACGGCCACGCCGACCTCATACGTCCTCCTCATCCTCCAGACCCGGAAACAGTAGTAACCACCGCTGTTTCCGTGTTGGGTTTTTCCTCCGAGGTGTTCTTACGCTTCTGAGCTTGTTGCTTTGTTTTTGCTGACTGAGGTACAACCAGGACGTTGAGTAATCCCTCTGCATCGTCGCAGCATCCGCATACTTGCTCGCTGTTTCTATCATTTCTCCCAAATCAGTGACCTTATCACACTTCAAGCGGTGACATAGTAGACCAATTGGGAGCCCTGCAATGAAAGCTTCAATCACGGTTTGGTCGTTTACTCCTTCACAGGAGTTCTTGGTGTCGATCCATCGTCCAAGATAATCTCGGCAAGTTTCTCCGGCTTTCTGGGTGCAACCTTTGTAGGTCTCCGACGAGGGCCTCCGATATGTGCCTTGAAATTACGAAGAACGCTTTGCATGTCATACCAGTTATGGATGGTGTTCTCCGAAAGTTCATTGAGCCATGATCGCGCCGTCTTCGCAACATAAGTGGGAGATATCGGGTTGCGACCAGGCTGTTTCCGCTTTAGCGTCGCAAGCTTGGAAAAAATCCTGTAACCAAGTGTCTGGACGAGCAATGTTGTCGTAGGCTTGGATGTGCCTTGAGATAGCAAATCCTTCCGGGAATCTTGTAGCTCTGATGCGTGGTCCGAAGCACTTTGGGCCCACATACATGTCATCGTTTTCATAGCGCCGCGCCTCTATGTTGGATTTGATCTTGTGCCTTGCATCGTTCGGGGATAGAGATCGTCCCGAATGTCGGCTGTGGCTGTGGTGCCTTGGAGCCGGACTTCGGCTTCTGCCACCACCTCCTCCGCCATGTCGTCCTCCTTGCCCTACATGGGAGCCGTTGTGATGACTGTGTCGTGGAGAGGGTGGTGCAGCTGGATAGTTTCCGACTGATCGTCGGCCTCCATCCGGAGCGTCATTATTCCAGTTCCGGGGAGGATCTTGACTACGACGAGCCCCCTGCCGGCTTGTTCCAGCGTGGTTTCCGTCGTTCCTTCGTCTGTCGTTCCCACCACGGTGAGGATCAGCCGGACGACTCGTATATTTAGGAGGTGGCATTTTTTGACGATCCTCCTCCCGTCGTTAATCTTTATCTTCTCCCCTTCGATTGTTAGATTCTCGTCGGGGAGGGTTCATCAGATTCAGTGCAGCAATGGCGTCTTTTTCGGCCACTGGAACGATGTTGCTCCAGTTGCGCGTGGTCTTGTAGTGTTGTCCTGACGATCCGGTTCTTGAATAATTGTCTTCCCGGCGTTCGGGGCGATGAAACTGCTCCCGGACGTGATGGGGTCTTACGTCATCCCATGCCGGATCTGTGCGACATTGGTCAGAATCCAAGACCAGTTTTTGACTTCCGGACAGGGCGACCTTTTGCTACTCCAGTCCCTTGTTGACTAGCTTGATACCCAAATGGATCTCCTCTGGTCCTGGATTAGCCGATAGAATTTCTCGGGCCGCCACGGTATTTTGTACTGGGGTTGGATATACCCAATCTCCTTTGCTATCTTTCCGTGGCTTCCCCATCTCATCTCCGAAAAGGACGGCACAGACAGTTGGAAACTGGTTGTCATCTGTATGATGCTTTCGTGTTTTCTGATGCAACTGAGACATGTAGTCCTTGGTTGCCATGCGTTTCTTCTTCACCTCGATGTTTTTGGCTTCATCGAGGAGTTGTTGACGACGCGCTTCTAGGGCTTGTGCCCTTTTGTCCAGCTCTTCAGCAGTAAGTTCTACAGCTGTAGGGATAGGTGTGGTTAATGCAGCATCGATGAGTTTACGCGCACTTTCGGTGATCACGTGTCCATCCATCGATTCTTATTTTTTCTGCTCGTCTGGGATAAGTGCTCCATCCGAGTCTTCTTCGTATTCCTCGGCAATCACCTCCTCAACCAGAGGGTCTTTTGCCGGGGTCTTGTTCTTCTTGTTCTTCTTCTTTGCCTTCTTGGCAGCGCCGGTAGCAAAGACGGCTTTGGGTCTGTTTCCCGGAGTCAATCTCTGTTCGGTACTTTCGGACATCTGGACCTCGGGATTATCTCCGACGTCCATGTCATCCTGTGCTTTGGGAGAGTGTTCCCCGGATCCTTCATCCATGGCTTCTCCTTCTTCTGCAGCTTTGGAGTTATACTCCTCTTCATATTCCGCGGAGAACTTTCGGAAATCTACTGACGTCATCGATTCATCCGAGGATGCGGGTACGTCGGCGTTTGTTCCAATTGCCTCCAACACCGAGTTGGTGTTTTCTCCAGCATCGGCAGAGCCGGATCCGGATCCCACGTATCCAACAAAGTGTGACGCATGCTTCCTGAGGTACCTGCGTCTTTCACGATCAGCCATGTCGAAACTTTTGATGGTTTCGATAATTTCATCTACGCTTTCGCCTTGTAGTATCATACGTCGTAATGTGTACCTTAGGAAAGGTCTGTCTGCCCCGGCATCATCAGAGCCGGAATCAGTGTCACTGATGTGCTCCTCCTAGATTTCGACTTCCGCGGGTGGGTCGATCTGGGATCCGGCTCCTCCAGGGAGATCCACTACAGATTCGACGTGGACCGCTAGGTCTTCTTCAGGCTCGGATTTCTCCACTATCTCCACAACTGGTGCGGGCTGGGTGGGATTAGGGTCTTCTGAGATTCGGAAGTCTGCCGCCTCCACGGACAAAGGGGACCTAGAAGTTTCTTCTGCCTCTATCATCACCGCTGGGGTGGGTTGGGCAGGTTCAGCGAAACCGATGTAAACATCGATCTTGCCAAAAGACATGATTGTGTAGGCAGTCACGGCCTCCCTAACCGGAATCCAAGTCTCGTCGAGAACGATGAGAGGGACGTCGCTGGCATAGAGGATGCGACCAACAGCGATAGTCTCGCTGATTCCGATTCTTGTAGATTCTGCTCGGAACGCAGATCCGAAGCTCACTTGCCCCACGATGGGCGCCAACTGTCGTCGGATTGATGACAAGTACGCCATGAGGGGTCCTCGGCGTCTTGAAGAGAGGGTGTGAGACGTCACGGTGTTGGGACGGTGAGCACACAATTTTACCAGTTCAAATCCGGCTTTGGCCGGATCCTACTGCTAGCAATCCAAAGAATACTGCGAGCCGGAATATGGGTTACAAGGGTTTCACTTGTGCGAGTTGAGATTGTAGACTATCGAGGTGTTCTAAAGGCTCTCCCTAGGAAGGCTTATATAGATATCCGGCCTAGGGTTTACAGGAGAGATCTATCCGGCTACGACTAAGAGTCGGTTACAGAGTACATCTTGAACTACAAGTAACATTATGGGCCTAAGTCGGTAAGTCTTCTGGGCCTTCCCGTAGCCGGATTGGACTCCGTCTGTCTCCCTGACTGGGCCGCCCGTGAAGCAATGCTCTAACCCGAAGTGGGCCACCCTGGTCAGTGAGGAACTGTGAGGATACCCGGAAAGTATATCCCCAACACATAGCAACTATGTTTTAACATGAAAAGGTACAAAAAAATATCATGAATAACAATGCATTGAAAGTCATTTGTTTGTTTCACATATATAAAACATAATGAGAATGGTATTCAGCTTGTCCCTCATAGTGTAGCAAAACATAAATGCATAGGACACCTTCAAAGTTCATAAGGGTGACTAGATACAAATAGGTTAAGAACAAGCAATATCAAAGTTATGCATCAATCAACAAGTCTTGGGACAATGCAAATTAAACTAAGAATGGCCACTATGCTCTCTTAATAGGTGCATAAAGATAGAAGATGGAGACTCAACATAAAAGTAAAAGAAAGGACTTCATAGAAGGAAGCAGGGATTCAAGTCTCATAAAGTGCTTCCAAAAATTATGGTACTTATTAGCTTTCAGCTCTCGTTGCCCCTATCATAAGCATCTTGAAGTGATTAAGGTTAAAGTGAACAAACTATGGAGTATATGCTTGACAAAGTATAAGTTGGCAATCTCATGTCCCTTGAATACGAGGGTCGCTCCTCATGCTACTCAAGTTTAGTTACTGGTAAGTTCTTGTCCGTATCATAGAGAACCGCCAACGGGGTACCCCTTGCACATGATACAGGAGCTATCCCATAATCAAAATGACAAGGCAAGCAGACAATGAGCATCTCAGCAATCTTCTTATTTACCATGGGAAAATGGTGCTTTTTTCTCTCTTTCCTCTTTTCTCATCTTGTTTTTTTTGTTCAATCTCTGTCTCTTTTTTTATAAGAAGAATGCTTCATAGATTGCTCACTATGGTGATGCTGCAAGTTTCCACCATGATTAGGCATGGCTTAGGCTAGCGGCCCAGACGTTTCTCTAACACACATACATAACTCCATGGACTTACAAGCTCCCCTTTCATTTCACACTAACGACATCCATAAACAAAAGAGCATGATATCAACTAGGTACAATGTACAAGTGCAATGTTGAAAGTGTTCCCCATGACAACATGGTTCTGCTAATCCCCAACGTATAAGTGAAAGCATATACAACATAGGTGACACAATGGTTCAAGTTTATTAGGGGCAAGAAAAGTAAAGTGTGCCATCAAGTTCATGAGAGCTTTAATCACTAATTTTCACATAACAAGTTTAATTCGAAAGGTAGATAAAAACATGAATATACTTGGAATAGCAAATGCTGGTGGACTCTTTGGAATAACTTGGTTTTATTTGGAGTTGGATGCATGAGTGGAACTCATACTTGGTTATGGAGGCTAGCAAAAGACTGGGAGCATGATACGTTGCTAACGTATCCATAATTTTTGACGTTACATGCTTGGTTTTATCTACTTTCTTATGTTTTGTTCCAACTTTGGAGTACTTTCTATACACTTTCTTGGACTAACCTATTAACAAGAGCCACAGTGACAGCTGTCTGTTTTCTGCTGTATTTGGTTCCAGGAAAGTCAGAAAATGAATATTCTCAGAATTGGACGGGACAAAAGCCAAAGTCAGTTTTTCACCGAGGGACACACGGAGCCAGAATACGAGACGGAGAGGGGCCAGGGGGCTGCCACACCACCTGGCCGCGCGGCCCAGCCTGGCCCGTGCCAAGGGGTGATCTGGCCGCCTCTGGCACCCCCTCGGCCTCCCCTTTCGCCTATAAGATGCCTCTGATACAGAAACCCTAAGTACCCGATCAAAATTCCACGAAAGAGTTTGTAGTCGACGTTATCTCCATCCCTAGATCGGGAGGGATCTGAAGCTCTTCCCGCACCCTGCCGGAGGGGAGAATTCACCCTGGAGGCCTTCTTCATCATCATGCAAGCCTCCCGTGTGATGCATGAGTAATTCATCTCTGGACTACGGGTCCATGTAGTAGCTAGATGGCTTGTTCTCCTCCTTTGTGCTATCATGTTTAGATCTTATGAGCTCCGTTCATGATCAAGATCATCTATTTGTAATTCCTACATGTTGTGTTTGTGGCGATCCGATGGATATTGAGATGCTATTTTAGATTGATTATTGATTCTATCATGTCTTTGTTATTTGTGATCTTGCATGCTTTCCGTTGTTAGTAGCTATCTTGGCCAAGTAGATGCTAGCAACTCCAAGAGTTAGTATTTATGCTCGATAGTGGGTTCATGCTCTAGTAATCTGGGGAAGTGACAGAAATCTTTAAGGTACTAGATGTGCTGTTGCTACTAGGGAGAAAACAACAATCCTTTGTTCATAGAACAATCGCATTGTTTACTTTACACGCAATGCGTAATGCAATTATCTGTTGCTTGGAACTTAATCTTTGGAGGGGTTAGGATGATAACTTTGAAGGTGGATTATTAGTCATAGATGTAGTTGGATTACGGTCTATGTATAATGTTGTAATGCCCAATCAAGTCTCAAAGGAGTCAAGATGAGTAGTATATGCATGATTGCTTTCTCGATGTTTGTTAATTGCCCCGCTGTAATTTGTTCACCCAACATGTCATCTATCTTAAGGAGAGCCATCACTTGTGAACTATGGACCCCGGTCCTTTCTTTTATCATCAATCTACAATTGTTTACTGCTTTCTGTTTACTTTCTTCCACACAATATGTTTAATCCTTCGTTTTCAGCAAAACCGATGAGATTGACAACCTCACTGTAAGTTGGGGGCAGAGTTCTGTGGTTGTGTTGTGTAGGTTTCCAGGTTGCTGCTGGCACCGGTAGTGCGCCCTGCCAAAGTTTAGCTAGCAACACCTTGGAGGTGTTTCCTTGCTCCTACTAGATTGATAACCTTGGTTTCATAACTGAGGGCTAACTTGTTGATGTGCTCATCATACCTTCCTCTTGGGGTTCCCCAACAAGCTCGATATATTTTGGGCCATCAAGCACTTTTTCTGGCGCCATTGCCGGGGAGTCAAGGACATCTTCACAAGGGGAGTCCCTCATAACCAATCTCTTTACTTTGTTATTTTTGTTTTGCTTAGTTTATTTTTGCTTTGTTTGCTTGTTTCTTTATCAAAAACACAAAAAAAATAGTTTTACTAGTTTGCTTTCTTTATTAAAAACACACAAAAAAAATCTTAAAGTTGCCATTATGTCTAGCATTGCTCCAATCACTATGTCACCTGAGGAAATGATTTTCACTTTTAAACAAGGAATTGAAGAGAGTTTCAAAGAAGCTTGGTCTAGAATCTCTGATCTACATGAAAAAACTGAACCTAAAATGACTCAAAGCTTGTTCCTTAGCAGTTTTTACCTTGGAATTTCTCTTTGCTATAGATATGCTTTGGATGCTGTAGTGGGAGGAGATTTCCTCCAATGCAATGAGGATGATGCTGTTAATGCCATAAAGAAGTTGGTCTTTACTTAAAACTTGCCTAGCAAATCTGATTCTTCCTTCATAAACATATTTGCTAGATTGAATACTCTTGAGACCAGCACTGCTAGTTTAAAAGATTGCTATAATACACTTAGAGAGCATCATGACTATGTTACAATAAATTCTGAACCCTCAAAATGGATTCCCACAGTAAAGATTGCTATAAATAATGAAACTTTTCATGCTCGCTGTGATATCATGTCTGAATTCTGTCTTATGGCTAAAGATATCTATGAATCTTTGAATCTTTGGGGACTTTCTGAAGGGGGAGAAGAAATATTTCTTGCTAATAATGCCACAATATCACCAATTGGAATAGCTGAAGGAGTGTTTACAAAGATCCTAGGGAAAATGGTTTCTACTGATTATCTTGTTATTGAATGTGTAGGAAAAGGACAAATTACACTTGGAAGATCCCTATTGAAACTCCTTAGAGCAATAATAGATGTGGAAAAGGGCACTATGCACTTTGCTTCTCTACCAAACAATCATATGTTCCCCAAGGTTAAGAATAAAAGTAAGAGAAGTAAGGGCAAGAGATTTGGTTTTAATGCTTTTTCATTTGAGAACACTTGGTTCTTTTTCTTGCTTCTTATGCCTAACTTAAAGGCGTTAAAGAAAAGTACTTATTGGGAGATAACCCAAAAGTTTTATATGAGTCTTGGAAGTTATTACTTCGGTAATAACCTCTCCTTATCCTTTGTATTTGCTTTTTGTGCCAAGAGTAACCTCTAATGAGAGAGAAGTAATGATTCGGAAAGTTGCTGTCCAGAAACAGATTTCTGTGCTTCACCATAAAAATTCGTGTAAAATCTCTGTACGCCGTTTTGAGGCGTGCATTTTTGTGCTTCTGCCCCAGGTTGTTATCTAACTTTCGTTAGTTCAACACTTTTTTATTTGAGCAACAGAAGATCTTCGAAAAAATTGGTTTTTACCTGCTGGTCTGTTTTGACAGATTTCTGCCATTATTTGCATTTGCTTCTTGTTGGTTCCTTTTTGAGTTCTTTTGGGGAATTGAGCTTTTTTAGGGAAGTGCTATAGTAGCTTATGTTTTAATGGAAGTTTTATTTGTATTGGAACTGAACCTAAAGACTTATTATTTTGAGTGCACTAATGTTGCTAATAAAGATTGTGTGAAGTTTTGTATGAAGGAAACATTTCAGGTGTATGGAAGGAATGATGTAATGAGATGAAGAATGGACTAAAGCTCAAGCTTGGGGATGCCACACCGTGTCACCCCAAGAAATATTCAAGAGGTACAAGCGTCAAAGCTTGGGGATGGCCAAGGCATCCCCTTCTTCATCAATAAAAATCCCAGGTTTCTTCCAAACACTTCATTTTTATTGTTTCATGCACAGTTGTGTTGTTCTTGGAGCGTCTTATTTTTCGTTTTCGTTTTATTTTTTCGTTTGCTTGGTTTTGTTAGTTTTCTGAATAAATTGGTTGGAGCCCCTCTTTCATACATTGGTTTTCAAATAGTTTGGTTTGGATTGGAAAAGAGTAGGAAAGTTCATGCTTAAGTGGTAAAGAGAGCTTGTTTTTGACTGTGGCCTATGCTTTGTCATGTCATGCTTGATATTGTTTTGGCTTTATGCTTAGTATTCTTTGCTGTAGCATGACTTGTTATAAACAATTGATATTGCTTAATGTGCCTTGGAAGAATCATCGTTATTTTAGCATATTAAAGCATAGTATTGTCGTATTCTCCTTTGATGCTTTATTTGGGTTGACTTGGCACATGCTCACACCATGTTATTACTATCCCAAGTCACCATAAGCCTTTATGATCCTTTAGTTTTAAACTTGTAGTATCACTTTATGCTTTGATTAATGATATTTTGTTGCTATGCATGATTATGGCCATTAGTGCTCTCTTAGTTGGTCGCTCCCAGTCTTTTGCTAGCCTCCATAACCAAGTATGAGTTCCACTTATGCATCCAACTCCTAAAACCAAGTTTTTCCAAAGAGTCCACCATACCTACCTATTAGCATATGCTATTTCAAGTATATTCATGTTTTTATCTACCTTCAAAATTAAACTTGTTATGAGAAAACTAGTGATTAAAGCTCTCACGAACTTGATGGCACACTTTACTTTTCTTGCCCTTAATAAACTTGAACCATTGTGTCGTCTATGTTGTATATGCTTGCACTTATATGTTGGGGATTAGCAGAACCATGTTGTCATGGGGAACGCTTTCAACATTTCACTTGTACTTTGTACCTAGTTGATATCATGCTCTTTTGTCTATGGATGTCGTCGGTGTGAAATGAAAGGGGAGCTTGTAAGTCCATGGAGTTATGTATGTGTGTTAGAGAAATGCCTGGGCCGTCGGTCTAATCCATGTTGTCATGGTGGAAACCTGCAGCGTAACCATAATGAGCTGTCTATGAAGCATTCTTCTTATAAAAAAAGAGTCAGATATTGAGAAAAAAGAGAAAAAGAAAAAAAAAGACATATGATAAAAGAGGAAAGAGAGAAAAAAGCACCATATTCCCATGGAAAATAAGAAGATTGCTGAGATGCTCGTTGTCTGCTTGCCTTGTCATTTTGATATGGGGATTCTTCCGTATCATCGGGCAAGGGGTACCCCGTTGGCGGTTCTCTATGATACACATGTACTTACTATGACAAGAACTTACCGGTAACTAAACTTGAGTAGCATGAGGAGCGGCACTCATATTCAAGGGACATGAGATTTCCAACTTATACTCCGTCAAGCATATACACCATAGTTTGTTCACTTTAACCTTAATGACTTCAAGATGCTTATGATAGGGGCAATGAGAGCTGAAAGCTAATAAGTACCATAATTTTTGGAAGCTCTTTATGAAACTTGAATCCTTACTTCCTTCTATGAAGGCCTTTCTTTTACTTTTATGTTGAGTCTCCACCTTCTATTTTTATGCACCTGTTTTGAGAGCATAGTAGCCATTCTTAGTTCTATGTGCATTGTCCCAAGACTTGTTGATTGATGCATAACTTTGATATTGCTTGTTTTAAACTATTTGTATCTAATCACTATTATGAACTTTGAAGGTGTCCTATGCATTTATGTTTGCTACTCTACGAGGGACAAGCTGAATGCTACTATGATATGTTTTATTTATGTGAAACAAACAAACATCTTGCAAAGCATTGTTATTCATGAATCTTTTGTTTCTGCCTTTTCATGTTGCAGCATAGTTGCTTTGTCTTATTGTTAGAACTTTATCTTTCATGTTATGATTGAAGTACTATGATCCCACCTATCAATGTTTACAAATACTTTGATCAAGTTTATGATGGTGCATGTCACCTCAAAAATTATTCTTTCTTTTTATCACTTACCTATTCGAAGACGAGCAGGAGTTAAGCTTGGGGATGTTGATACGTTGCTAACGTATCCATAATTTTTGATGTTCCATGCTTGGTTTTATCTACTTTCTTATGTTTTGTTCCAACTTTGGAGTACTTTCTATACACTTTCTTGGACTAACCTATTAACAAGAGCCACAGTGCCAGCTGCATGTTTCTTGCTGTTTTTTGTTCCAGGAAAGTCAGAAAATGAATATTCTCGGAATTAGACGGGACAAAAGCCAAAGTCAGTTTTTCACCGAGGGACACGCGGAGCCAGAATACGAGACGGAGAGGGGCTAGGGGGCCACCACACCACCTGGCCGCGCGGCCCATCCTGGCCCGCGCTAGGGGGTGGTCTGGCCGCCTCCGGCACCCCCTCGGCCTCCCCTTTTGCATATAAGATGCCTCCGATACCGAAACCCTAAGTACACGATCAAAATTCCACGAAAGAGTCTGTAGCCGCCGTTATCTCCATCCCCAGATAGGGACGGATCTAAAGCTCTTCCCGGCACCCTGCCGGAGGGGAGAATTCACCCTGAAGGCCTTCTTCATCATCATGCAAGCCTCCAGTGTGATGCGTGAGTATTTCATCTCTGGACTATGGGTCCATGTAGTAGCTAGATGGCTAGTTCTCCTCCTTTGTGCTATCATGTTTATATCTTGTGAGCTCTGTTCATGATCAAGATCATCTATTTGTAATTCCTACATGTTGTGTTTGCGGGGATCCGATGGATATTTAGATGCTATTTCAAATTGATTATTGATTCTATCATGTCTTTGTTATTTGTGATCTTGCATGCTTTCCGTTGTTAGTAGCTATCTTGGCCAAGTAGATGCTAGCAACTCCAAGAGTTAGTATCTATGCTCGATAGTGGGTTCATGCCTCTAGTAATCTAGGGAAGTGACAGAAATCTCTAAGTTTCTAGATGTGCTGTTGCTACTAGGGAGAAAACAACAATCCTTTGTTCATAGAACAATCGTATTGTTAACTTTACACGCAATGCGTAATGCAATTATTTGTTGCTTGCAACTTAATACTGGAGGGGTTCGGATGATAACCTGAAGGTGGATTATTAGTCATAGGTGCAGTTGGATTATAGTCTATGTATAATGTTGTAATGCCCAATCAAGTCTCAAAGGAGTCAAGATGAGTAGTATATGCATGATTGCTTTCTCGGTGTTTGTCAATTGCCCCGCTGTAATTTGTTCACCCAACATGTCATCTATCTTAAGGAGAGCCACCACTAGTGAACTATGAACCCTGGTCTTTTCTTTTATCATCAATCTACAATTGTTTACTGCTTTCTGTTTACTTTCTTCCACACAATAGGTTTAATCCTTTGTTTTCAGCAAAACCGGTGATATTGACAACCTTACTGTAAGTTGGGGGCAGAGTTCTGTGGTTGTGTTGTGCAGGTTTCCACGTTGCTGCTGGCACCGGTAGTGCGTCCTGCCAAAGTTCAGCTAGCAACACCTTGGAGGTGTTTCCTTGCTCCTACTAGATTGATAACCTTGGTTTCATAACTGAGTGAAAACTTGCTGTTGTGCTCATCATACCTTCCTCTTGGGGTTCCCCAACAAGCTCGATATATTTTGGGCCATCAGAGCGACCAACTAAGAGAGCAATAATGGCCATAATCATGCAAAGCGACAAAACATCATTAATTAAAGCATCAAGTGATATTACAAGTCGAAAACTAAAGGATCATAGAGGCTATGGTTACTTGGGATAGTCTTAACATGGTGTGAGCATGCGCCAAGTCAACCCAAATAAAGCATCAGAGGAGAATACCACAATACTATGCTTTAATATGCTAAAACAACGCATGATTCTTTCAAGGCACATTAAGCAATCTCAATTGTTTATAACATGTCATTCTACAGCAAAAATCACTAAGCATAAAGCCAAAACAATATAAAGCATGACATGACAAAGCATAGGCCACAGTCAAAAACAAGCTCCTTTTTACCACTTGAGCATGAACTTTTCCTACTCTTTTCCAATCCAAACCAACTTATTTGGAATACTAATGCATGAATGAGGGGGTCCAACCAATTTATTCAAGAAAACTAAGCAAACGAAAACTAAAAACGAAAACGAAGACGCTACAAGAACAACACAACTGTGCATGGAACAATAAAAATGAAGTGTTTGGAAGAAACCTAGGATTTTTATTGATGAAGAAGGGGATGCCTTTGGCATCCCCAAGCTTTGACGCTTGTACTTCTTGGATATTTTTGGGGTGACACGGGGTGGCATCCCCAAGCTTGAGATTTTGTCCATTCTTCATCTTATTCCATTACTCTTCCCTACACCTAAATTTTTTCCTTCATACAAAACTTCACACAATCTTCATTAGCAACATTAGTATGTTTAAAAGATAATAAACCTTTGGGTTTTTAGGTTTAAAACAGCATAACTTTCATTAAAGACACAAGATATTGTAGCAATTCCCTCAAAAAGCTCAATTTCCCCAAAAAGGACCCAAAAAGGAATCAATAAGAAGCAAATGCAAATAATGGCAGAAATCTGTCAAAACAGACCAGCAGGTAGAAACCGATTTTTTCGAAGACCTTCTGTTGCTAAAATCGAAAAGTGTTGAACTAACTAAATTTGGATAACAACCTGGGGCAGAAGCACAAAAAATTACAGCTCAAACCAATGTAAAGAGATTTTTCACGAATTTTATAGCGAAGCACAGAAATCTGTTTCAGGACAGCAACTTTCCCAATCATTACTTCTCTCTAATTAGAGGTTACTCTTGGCACAAAAACCACACAAAAATGATAAGGAGAGGTTATTACTGAAGCAATAACTTCCAAGACTCAACTAAACTTTTGTGTTATCTCCCAATAAGTACTTTTCTTTAACGCCTTTAAGTTAGGCATAAGAAGCAAGAAAAGAATCAAGTATTATCAAATGAAGAAGCATTAAGATTGATACCAGAAATATCTTCAACAAGGCAAGGTATCTCATCCAAATAGGTTCTAGACGATCCTCTCTCAATGTTATCGGGTTCACTATTTTCATCAAACAGGTTTTCAGGAACAATCCAATTAAAATTATTTTCTAAGCCTTCATGCATTCCTACAAGTTTAAAAGGTATTGGTATCTTATTTCCCTCCCCATTAGGTTCGGTTTTGTCCATATTTTCTCGTGTACCAATAACATCTACACATGAGCCTAGCATATTAAAACGATCAAAGACTTTTCTAGCTTCCTTAGCAACATCATAGAATTCTTTAAGCAAGGTTTCCAGAATAAAATCTCTCTTTTTAGGGTCCTCAATTTCTTTAAGTTTAAGAAACATTACTTGCATTATGGGGTTAAGGTTAACAAACCTAGCTTCCAACATGTGAACTAAAGAAGCTGCAGCAATTTCATAATTTGGAGCAAGTTCTGCAAGGGATCTATCCTCAATATCCTCATGCTTACTAACATGATTAAAGAATTCTTCAATATTATCTTTTCCAATTATAGAGCCACTAACTATTCCAAGGTATTTTAGGGTGAACTTGGGGATCAACATGGTGAGCTAAGAACGAGGAAACAAAAAAAATATGTTTTTGATAAAGAAAGCAAACTAGTACAACTAATTTTTTTGTGTTTTTGATAAAGAAACAAGCAAACAAAGCAGAAATAAACTAAACTAAACGAAAACAACAAAGTAAAGAGATTGGTTATGAACGACTCCCCTTGTGAAGATGTCCTTGACTCCCCGGCAACGGCGCTAGAAAATTAGCTTGATGGCTCAAAATATATTTGAGCTCGTTGGGGAACCCCAAGAGGAAGGTATGATGAGCACAGCAGCAAGATTTCCCTCAGTTATGAAACCAAGGTTATCGAACCAGTAGGATCAAGGAAACACCTCCAAGGTGATGTTTCCAACTTGGAATCATGGACAACACAACCACAGAACTTTGCCCCTAACTTACAGTGAGGTTGTCAATCTCACCGATTTTGCTAAAAACAAAGGATTAAAGTATTGTGTGGAAGATAGTAATTGCTTGTAGAAAGTAAATAGAAAACAGTAAATAGTAGATTGTAGATTGATGGTAAAAGAAAGGATCAGGGTCCATAGTTCACTAGTGTTGATTCTCCTTAAGATAGATGACATGTTGGGTGAACAAATTACAGCGGGGCAATTGACAAACATCAAGAAAGCATACATGCATATACTAATCATCTTGACTCCTATGAGATTTGATTGGGCATTACAACATTATACATAGATTGTAATCCAACTGCATCTATGACTAATAATCCACCTTCAGGTTATCATCCGAACCCCCTCCAGTTTAAGTTGCAAGCAACAAATAATTGCATTAAGCAAAGTGTGTAAAGTAAACAATATGATTGTTCTATGAACAAAGGATTGTTGTTTTCTCCCTAGTAGCAATAGCACATCTAGTACCTTAGAGATTTCATCACTTCCCAGTTCCTAGAGGCATGAACCCACTATTGAGCATAAATACTCCCTCTTGGAGTTGCTAGCATCTACTCGGGCAAGATAGCTACTAACAACGGAAAGCATGCAAGATCACAAATAACAAAGACATGATAGAATCAATAATCAATCTGAAATAGCATCTCAATATCCATCGGATCCCCGCAAACACAACATGTATGATTACAAATAGATGATCTTGATCATGAATGGAGCTCACAAGATCTAACAATGGTAGCACAAAGGAGAAGAACCAACCATCTAGCTACTACATGGACCCGTAGTCCAGGGATGAACTACTCACGCATCACACCGGAGGTAGTCATGGTGATTAAGAAGGCCTCCAGGGTGATCTCTCCCCTCCGGCAGGGTGTCGGGAAGAGCTTTAGATCCCTCCCAATCTAGGGATGGATATGATGGTGGCTACATACTCTTTCGTGGAATTTTGATCGGGTACTTAGGGTTTCTATATCGGAGGCTTCTTATAGGCGAAAGGGGAGGCCGAGGGGGTGCTTGAGGCAGCTGCACCACCCCCAGGCGTGGGCTAGGCCTGGCCGCACGGCCAAGTGGTGTGGCCAGCCCCTGGCCCCTCTCTGTCTTGTCTTCTGGCTCCGTGTTCCCCTCGGTGAAATATTGACTTTGGCTTTTGTCCCATCCAATTCCAAGAATATTCATTTTCTGGCTTTTCTAGAACCAAAAATAGCAGAAAACAAGCAACTGGCACTGTGGCATCTTGTTAATAGGTTAGTCCCAGAAAGTGTATAAAATACTCCAAAGTATGGACAAAACATAAGAAAGTAGATATAAAACAAGCATGGAACATCAAAAACTATAGATATGTCTGCAACGTATCAATGCCCTACACCGTCTAGGGTTCCAAGAACCCAAGAGTAACAAGATCCACTAAGGATGGGTGGGGGAAATCAAAATTCCTTTGGTGGAAGTGTAGATCTAGGTCACATCTCCCAATCCTCAAAAGATAAAGAGGTTTGAGTGGGGAGAGAGATCTAGGCAAATCAAGCTCTTGTATTAATGGAGGAGAGAGAAAATGAAGATATCAGGCAAGAGGAGGAAGAAGAGGGCCTTAAATAGGCCTCCTTCAAACGGGCAGATTTTGCCCCGACCCGACACCACCGGTACTACCGGTGGCGGGCGGGTAGTTCCGGCGAGTGGTCTCCCAACGGTCCGAAGACGCCCACGGAACGGTCGGGTTGATTGTTGAGCGGGACCCCCACAAACTGACCGGAACTACCAATCCTACTACCGGCAAATAGTCATCTTGAGGCAGAGAACAATTTGAGCCAAAAACATAGTTGCCGGAACTTGGTTCGGAATTGGGATCGGAAGTACCGAATGATCAGGAGCTGGCCGGTTCTACCGGGATGGGAGCGGTACTACCTCTTAAGGGGACTAGGGCTGGTCAGCGCAGGATCTAGCCGGTACTACCAATGCAATTTTCGATGCTAATTCCATCAAATAGGCATTTGGATACAGAAGTATTACTGAGCCAATTTCATGTTTGCCAGAATTAGGACCAGAACTGTTGTCGGAAGTTCCGCTCGATTAGCCCCGAAAACACCCTTGGGCGATAATACCGGCACCTGGCCGGTACTACCGGTCAGGGCAGAAACCACTCGAACACCTCGGGGAACTCTCTCTCACAGGAAAACTAGGAAGGTTGTGGATGTGCTGATATGGTCTGTGCATTAAATGGTGATTTCTGACAACCTTCTAAGGTGGACCCCCTCTTGATAGTACGGTATCCTAAAACAAAGAAAAAGAGAAAGTGCAAATAAAAGCCACCGTCTTCAAGCTTCTTCTGGAGAGAAGTCCACCAACTAAAACTTCCGTAGATAAAACCTGCAACTTGGGCACACAGTTAAACCACAAATTAAGTTGTCATCAGCACCAAAAAAACATGGATAAAACAATATCATTTCTCCCATGATTAGCCTTCCGTTGTTTTTCTCATCTAACTAAGTTGTTGCATTTTATATAATCATGGTTTAGTTAACAAACAACCTTGCAATTCCTATGTATGCTTAGTTTGTCCCAGGATTCACACTATGTTGTTTTTCCATACAACTAAGTTGCACGGTAGTATACTGATGCCCTACTTGAAAAGAACCTCAGATTCTATATATACCAAGCTGGTCGTTTCATGTTTGTTCTTTTGTTGTAGATGCTGATACATTGCAAATGTATCTATAATTTTTTATGTTCCATGCTTGGTTTTATCTCCTTTCTTGTGTTTTGTCCACACTTTGGAGTACTTTTCATATGATTTCTTGGACTAACCTATTAACAAGAGCCACAGTGCCAGCTGCCTGTTTTCTGCTGTTTTTGGTTCCAGGAAAGTCAGAAAATGAATATTCTCGGAATTGGACGGGACAAAAACCAAAGTGCCTATTTTTCCGGAAGATTCATAGAGTTGAATTGAGGCGGAGGAGGGCGGTGGCCACACCACCCCAGTGCTGGCTAGGCCTGGCCGCCAGCATGGTGTGGGCCCCAGCACCCCCGCCTCCTCTTCGCTTATAAGAAGACTTCTGACCTAAAAACTCTGGGGGGTTCGACGTTTTTCCAGAAGGAGTTCCGCTCCGCCGCCACCACCAGATTCCATGAAACAGCACCAGAAACTCCGTTCTGGCACCTCACGGACGGGAATTGGAGGAGATCATCACCATCATCATCACCATCGCTTCTCCATCGACCATCCATGTTTCCCCCATCTATGAGTGAGTAATCCTCCACTGTAGGCTATGGAGATGGTAGGGATTGGATGAGATCATTCATGTAATGGCATCAGATTGTTAGGGCATGGTGCCTAGTATCTTTTATTAGTGCTTTATGACTTTGTTGCGACTTGTTGTGCTTAATGCTTGTCACTAGGGCCCGAGTGCCATGATTTTAGATCTGAACATGTTATTGATTCATTATGATAGTATTGTTTATGGTATTATCTACAAGTTGTATACACACGTTGTTGTCCGGAACCAATGGCTCTGAAGTGACAGAAATCGGGACAACCGAAGGGAATGGCTTTGATGTGAGGATCACATGTGTTCATGGAGTGTTAATGCTTTGCTCCGGTGCTCTATTAAAAGGAGCACCTTAATTGCCAATAGTTCCCTTGAGGCCCCGCTGCAAATGGGCTGCCAGGAGAAAAGATGTTGTGCAAGTTCTCATTGCGATCACGTATGACTATATATGGAACACATGCCTCAGATTATCTAGTACTTGGATGCTTTATCTTATTTATCTACAATTGCCCTATGTTTTGATTGCTATGTGAATTGTCTTGTCCATGCAACGCCCGTCCATCCATCCCTATGCCTACCGCACTCGAATCCCTCTTTCTTTGCTATTATTCTTGCTATCTTTACTTTACTACTGTGTTTTACTATTCCTACTACAAAACTGTTACTCTTGATAAACCTGTTGTGAGCAAGATTGGTTCCAGGTGCAGCTGAATTGACAACTCAGTTGTTAAGGCTTATAAATATTCTTTGGCTCCCCTTGTGTCGAATCAATAAATTGGGTTTCACTTCCCTCGAAAATACTGTGATACACCCCCTATACTTGTGGGTCATCAAGACTATTTTCTGGCGCCGTTGCCGGGGAGCATAGCTTTATTTATCAAGCCCACTTGGAATCACTATTGTTCAAGCTAAGTTTATTTCCGCCTTGTTTGCTTGTTTCTTTATCAAAAATACAAAAAATTAGTTCCTAATCTAGTTGTTATTTTCGTTGGTCTGTTACTGTCTTGCTTTATCATGCTTGTTGTCAATGGTTCGTTTCTTTGAAACTGAATCTTATTGGCAAGGTGGGTTCACGGAAGATCAAAAATATTATTATAAGGAACACCGCTTGTCACAAAAAGGGAAACACTTATGGGAACAAATTGATAAATTGTATACCATTGCTAGAAACGTGTGCTCTACTTATAATGTTACTTATTGTTGTGATAAATCTTGTTGCAGAAAGAGGTATAAACACCTCCCTTTTCAATGTGAGTATAATGATAATGCTACCATATCTTCTTATGCTAAAGGAATTTATGACTTTTATGATGTGGAACAAATTGAAGAATTTATTGCTTGGAAGGGTGCTATTGAACTTGCTAGTTTGCTTGAAAATATTGATGATTCACCTTACAAATATGAGGTTTATGGTATACTTAAATTTTGCTTTGATAATTACAAGGATGAAAATGGCTATATTCTTGAATATTTTAATAGATGCTTTCCACAAATGGAAGAGACTAATGCCTTGCAGGATCCTATGGAAGAAGAAATTGATGAACCTGAAATCTCATTAGATGAAAAAGAGGAGGAGAGTGATGAACAAAAGGAGGAAGAATGGATTATCTACCCATGCCTACCTTCTAATGAGAGTAACTCTTTATCCCTTACATTATTTGATTGTCCTCCATGCTTACTAAAGGAGGATGAATGCTATGTTCCTGAGGATTCTTTTGAAAATGTTTATAATAAAGCTCTAGTGCTTGTAGATCATGAAAAGCATGCTTTATGTGATAGTTATATTATTGAGTTTATTCATGAGGCTACTGAAAATTATTATGAGAGAGGTAAATATGGTTGTAGAAGTTTTCATGGTATTGAAACACCTCTCTATGTGCTGAAATTTTTGAAGTTACTCTTGTTTTATCTTCCTATGCATGTCACTTTGTTCTTTGTGAATTTATTTGCGTACACGATTCCTATGCATAGGAAGTGGGTTAGACTTAAATGTGTTTTGAATTTGCTTCTTGGTGCTCTCTTTTACTTCAACTCATATTTCTTATGTGAGCATCCTCTCAAACTATCATGCCCGAAGATGATAATATGTCTATTATTCTTGGGAGACCTTTTCTTAAAATACTGCAGGAGTAGTTATTAATTGAAATCAAAGGAAGGTGACCTTCAATGTTAATGACAAGGAACATACTGTCTATTTCCCCAAGAAGATTGAAAGGACTTATGGTTTGAATTCAATTGAACATGTTGAGGGCATTAAAGTTGGAGAAATATATTGTCCCATACCAAGAGAAAAATTTGAAACTATTATGATTGGGACCATTGCTATCAAGGTTGAGGTAACATAATCATTAGTGGAATACAAAGTTTTGTCTCATATGGAATTGTTTTGGTAGCAAGACCTGATCAACTTTGTTAACAAAAGGATTTCATTAAACAAAACATTGTTTTCAGCATGATTATCTCCGCTTACTTCTATTCTATCCATTTTAGTTTTTTCTTATGCCTAACTTAAAGGCGTTAAAGAAAAGTACTTATTGGGAGATAACCCAAAAGTTTTAGATGAGTCTTGCAAGTTATTACTTCCGTAATAACCGCTCCTTATCCTTTTTATTTGCTTTTTGTGCCAAGAGTAACCTCTAATGAGAGAGAAGTAATGATTGGGAAAGTTGCTGTCCCGCAACAGATTTCTGTGCTTCACCGTAAAAATTCGTGTAAAATCTCTGAACATATTTTTGAGGCATGAATTTTTGTGATTGACCCAGGTTGTTATCTAACTTTAGTTAGTTCAACCCTTTTTGATTTGAGCAACATAAGGTCTTCAAAAAAATCGTCTTTACCTGCTGGTCTGTTTTGACAGATTTCTGCCATTTTCTGCATTTGCTTCTTGTTGGTTCCTTTTTTAGTTCTTTTGGGGAATTGAGCTTTTTGAGAGAAGTGCTACAGTAGCTAGTGTTATAATGGAAGTTTATTTGGTGTTATAACTGAACCTTAAGACCTATTATCTTGAGTGCACTAATGTTGCTAATAAAGATTGTGTGAAGTTTTGTATGAAGGAAAAAAATTCAGGTGTATGGAAGGAATGAGTAATGATATGAAGGATGGACTAAAGCTTAAGCTTGGGGATGCCACGCGTGTCACCCCAAGAAACATCCAAGAAGTACAAGCGTCAAAGCTTGGGGATGCCCAAGGCACCTCCTTCTTCATCAATAAAAATACCAGATTTCTTCCAAACACTTCATTTTTATTGTTTCATGCACAGTTGTGTTGTTCTTGGAGCGTCTTCTTTTTAGTTTTCATTTTGGTTTTTCATTTGCTTTGGTTTGCTTAGTTTTATGAATAAATTGGTTGGATCCCCTCTTTCATACATTGGTGTTCAAATAGTTTGGTTTGGTTTGGAAAAGAGTAGGAAAGCTCATGCTTATGTGGTAAAAAGAGCTCGTCTTTGACTGTGGCCTATGCTCTGTCATGCCATGCTTGATATTGTTTTGTCTTTATGCTTAGTATTCTTTTTTGTAGCATGACTTGTTATAAACAATTGAGATTTCTTAATGTGCCTTGGATGAATCATGCGTTGTTTTAGCGTATTAAAGCATAGTACAGTGGTATTCTCCTTTGATGCTTTATTTGGGTTGACTTGGCGCATGCTCACACCATGTTATGACTATCTCAAGTCACCATAGCCTTTATGGTCCTTTAGTTTTCAACTTGTAGTATCACTTTATGCTTTGATCAATGATGTTTTGTCGCTCTGCATGATTATGGCCATTATTGCTCTCTTAGTTTGTCGCTCCCAGTCTTTTGCTAGCCTCCACAACCAAGTATGAGTTCCACTCATGCATCCAACTCCCTAAACCAAGTTATTCCAAAGAGTCCACCATACCTACCTACTAGCTTATTCTATTCCAAGTATATTCATGCTTTTGTTTACCTTCCAAATTAAACTTTTTATGAGAAAACTAGTGATTAAAGCTCTCACGAACTTGATGACACACTTTACTTTTCTTGCCCTTAATAAACTTGAACCATTGTGTCGTCTATGTTGTATATGCTTGCACTTATTTGTTGGGGATTAGCAGAACCATGCTGTCATGGGGAACGCTTTCAACATTGCACTTGGTACTTGTACCTAGTTGATATCATGCTCTTTTGTCTATGGATGTTGTCGGTGTGAAATGAAAGGGGAGCTTGTAAGTCCATGGAGTTATGTATATGTGTTAGAGAAACGCCTGGCCCGCTGGTATAATCCATGCTGACATGGTGGAAACCTGCAGCGTAACCATAATGAGCTGTCTATGAAGCATTCTTCTTATAAAAAAAGGGTCCTATATTGAGAAAAAAGAAAAAAAATTATAAAAAGAGGAAAGAGAGAAAAAAACACCATATTCCCATGGTAAATAAGAAGATTGTTGAGATGCTCGTTGTCTGCTTGCCTTGTCATTTTGATATGGGGATTCTTCTGTATCATCGGGCAAGGGGTACCCCGTTGGCGGTTCTCTATGATACACATGTACTTACGATGACAAGAACTTACCGGTGACTAAACTTGAGTAGCATGAGGAGCGGCCCTCGTATACAAGGGACATGAGATTTCTAACTTATACTTCGTCAAGCATGTACACCATAGTTTGTCCACTTTAACCTTAATCACTTGAAGATGCTTATGATAGGGGCAATGAGAGCTGAAAGCTATAAGTACCATAATTTTTGGAAGCTCTTTATGAGACTTAAATCCCTACTTCCTTCTATGAAGGCCTTTCTTCCACCATTACATTGAGTCTCCACCTTCTATCTTTATGCACCTACTTTGAGAGCATAGTGGCCATTCTTAGTTCTATGTGCATTGTTCCAAGACTAGTTGATTGATGCATACCTTGATATTGCTTGTTTTAAACTATTTGTATCTAGTCACTCTTATGAACTTTGAAGGTGTCCTATGCATTTATATTTGCTACTCTATTGAGGGACAAGATGAATACTATTATGCTATGTTTTCTTTATGTGAAACAAACAAATGTCTTGCAAAGCATTGTTATTCATGAATCTTTTGTTTGTGCCTTTTCATGTTGCATCATAGTTTCTTTGTCTTATTGCTAGAACTTTGTCTTTCATGTTATGATTGAAGTACTATGATCCCAGCTTTGAATGTTTTACAAGTACTTTGATCAAGTCTTTGATGGTGCATGTCACCTCAAAAATTATTCTTTCTTTTTATCACTTACCTACTCGAGGACGAGCAGGAGTTAAGCTTGGGGATGTTGATACATTGCAAATGTATCTATAATTTTTGATGTTCCATGCTTGGTTTTATCTCCTTTCTTGTGTTTTGTCCACACTTTGGAGTACTTTTCATATGATTTCTTGGACTAACCTATTAACAAGAGCCATAGTGCCAGCTGCCTGTTTTCTGCTGTTTTTGGTTCCAGGAAAGTCAGAAAATGAATATTCTTGGAATTGGACGGGAAAAAAGCCAAAGTGCCTATTTTTCCAGAAGACTCACGGAGCCAGAATACAAGACGGAGGAGGGAAAGGGGCTAGCCACACCATCCCCAGGCGCGGGGTGGGCCTGGCCGTGCCACGGCATGGTGTGGGGCCCCCAGGCACCCCCTCGGTCTCCCTCTTCGCCTATAAGAAGCCTTCTGACCTAAAAACTCCGGGGGGGTCGACGTTTTTCTAGAAGGAGTTCCGCTCCGCCGCCACCACCAGATTCCACGAAACAACATCAGAAACTCCGTTCTGGCACCCTGCCGGGACGGGGAATTGGAGGAGATCATCACCATCGCTTCTCCATCGACCATCCATGTTCCCCCCATCTATGAGTGAGTAATCCATCGTTGTAGGTTATGGGGATGGTAGGGATTGGATGAGATCGTTCATGTAATGGCATCAGATTGTTAGGGCATGGTGCCTAGTATCTTTTATTAGTGCTTTATGACTTTGTTGTGACTTGTTGTGCTTAATGCTTGTCACTAGGGACCGAGTGCCATGATTTTAGGTCTGAACATGTTATTTGTTGGAAATATACCCTAGAGTCAAATAGTAGTAAGGACTATTATCATATTTCATAGAGTTTATGATTAAGTTTTATATCATGCTATAACTGTATTGAGTGGAAACAGCAATACACGTGTGATATACAAACAAACCAGGGGTTCCCAGTGAAACTCTAGTCACTGGTTCATTGGTCAACAGATGATCATGTTTCCTGATCATGTGGCATTTATGCCAGTTGGAAATGAGGTCATCTCATTCTCAGAATGAGATGATGAACCAATACCCAACCTAAACATCGTGATTCGATCATGTCACGAAGTTCAAGTTATGATGATTAGAAAAGGATCCTCGTAGACTATTCCTTGGACCGTGAGACTATATCAATCACTGTCAACCGAGAGTGCTTAGATAGCATCAAACGCCATCTGGTAAAACGGTGGTTATAAAGGTGTGTTCAGGTACTAGGAGGAAACCGTAGAGGCAATATATGTCAAGAGCGGGATTTGTCCGTCCATGTGACGGGAAGATACTCAAGGGCCCACTCGGAGAAGTTATATCCAACAGCTGCGCAGCGTGTGATTTGATCACGGGGATATTACATGTCGGAACGAGTCAAGTAGCATTGTTCAGTAACGAGATTGAACACGACATGGTGATGTCATTGATCAGATCTCGGGCCATGCAAGTATCGAGTGACAAAGGGAATAAGACACGACTGTCCTGGTTCAAACGACGAAAGATCTTCGTGGAATGCACACGGGTCACATGGCCATCCAGGTCCCTCTGTTGATCATTGGTGCGGGAGTGTCCTGACCATGTCTGGAGTGTTCCCGAACCATAGGGTATCACGCTTAAGGGCTTGATGATGCTTAGAGAGCATTTATAGGATCGGTAGAATCGCCGAAGAAAAGAAGGGAGAAAACCGGAAGGGTTTCGGTAAGTCCGGAGGATGTCTGGAGTGGAGGTGGAAGGTGTTCCATGGCCACGGAGATTGAATAATATGTGAATTAATGTTAAATGTTGATTTAATCATTTATTCATAATTATTTAATAAAGAGAAAAATCAATTAAGGGTCAAAAAAGGCTTAATGGGCCTCCGGAGGGAGAGGGCCCATTAGAGGAAAGGAGAGAGGGAGTGGGGCCAAGGGGGCTGGCCGGTTGGGCCTAGCCTCCCCGCGGGGCCCACTAGGGGTTGGCTAGCGGCCACCCCACCCCCTCCTCTCCTTTAGTCCCACCCCGGGACTTGAGGGGAGGTAGTACCTCCCCTCCCCCTATATAAAGTGGGGTATTTGGCCTAGAAAAACACAACCAGTAATCAATAAAGGTCTCCCCACTTTGGGAGGACCTCCAATTGATATTTTCTCTCTCCCCCTCTCTCTCTCGTGACCGTGGTCCCAAGTCCGACTGCAGCGGCGAGACATCTTCACCATGAGCCGAGCTGGCCTCTGGATTCGGATCCGGGAGCTCTACTTCCGCAATTGCTGCTGGATCGGAGAAGCGGGAGTCATCGTCAGGCACCAGACGTGTGTAACTCCTCGTGAGGTGTCGCACTTGAGGCACTCAAGTCGTTGGAGCCAGAAGGAGCACAAGGACTTCATCACGACCTTGAGGTCGGCTTCGGCTCGCCTACATCAACCACGTTCTCCTGAGCGTTGACAACGCTTTTCGGTCTTCAAGGGTAAGTTCGCGAAAAGCCCCTCCCGTTACTATATTACTAATAGATAGGTCCTGGCAGCTTCAGGGGTTCAGGGGCGTAGAGTAAAATTTATTGTTTTTATGCGCGGAACCCCTACAGTGGTATCAGAGCTAGATCTATGCGTAGTAATGCTAGTACAGGTAGAACACACGAGATGTAGCGTGTGGGCGTTGATCTTTTAGTTGTTACCCTCCCATGTGTACTTGTGTATACCGTACTAATGCTTGATGAAGCGGCCCCCAACCGACTTTACGCGTTCATTCGCGAGACTGGTCCACGCTTGACATACGGCCTATACCGTATAAAGTGGCTTAGGGGGGTGTTTGTCTCTCTCGCATTAGTTGGTATACCATTTGCAACGGAGGGCCCCGAAAGGGGTGTAGTAGAGACAACTACTTGATCAGTGTTGTGCTGAAAGTTCATAGGTAAGAACGGTTCTTGTACGAAAGCCCATTCAGCCACGTAAAACATGCAAAGATAAAGTAGAGGCGTCTAACTTTGTTTTGCAGGGGGTGTTGCTTTGTGATATGGTTGTGGCAAAGGTAAAGTAATTACCTTTTGTTGCATAGTAGTAGATAGTCACGGTAATGACAAACTACCACGCCGGAATGACACCGATACCCTGGTGTCTACGGCGCCAGAACCCTGGCATCGGAACCCGGTGACGACGGATGGAGATCACGACGTGAAGGACCATATCACATAGCATTTACATTCAATGTTATTGTTTGTATGTCTTATTGTGTGCTAGTATTAGATACTCGACAGTATCCTAATAAGATGATCCCTGTTAAAATTACCAACGATTGTGTTCCCCCTTAGTGTGCACCACCAAGAAAGTTCTTCGATATGAGGCGATCAAGGGTTACAGGCCTGGGTGTCATACATATCTACGTTTGCATACAGTGGGTGTAAGCCATGTTGCACAGCGAATACACTAAGGTTGAGTTGGCGAGCCTAGCACGCTAGAGAAGCATGGCCTCGGAACACGGATGATTGAAAGATCGAGCACGAGTCGCATGAATGATGTGACCGACGTTTAGCATCCACCCTTGAACCCACATTGATGGCCATGACGATCGGGGGAGATGTGGCTGATAGGGGTCGTGTTATCACTAGGAACCCTCACTGGGGATAGGTGTTTCTGAGTGAAATTATTATTAACTCATTTATTTATAAACTTAGTCTAAATTCCTTTTGCAATTATAAATGTAGATGGGACCTTTCGTGTTGACAATTGAATGGTTAGAAGGAGAGAAGCTTAGATTAGATGGATCAAACTTCTCCATTTGGGTTGCCAGTCTCCATGTTCTCCTTAGCGATAACGACGTGGTCGACTACATACTCGACGGGATGGATTTGGATCAGCCCACTGACCTTGAGACCCCTGAGGAGCAGAAAGACCGCTATCTCCGTCATGAGATGGCCTCCTATATTTCAGTTGTGATGCGTTTCGGAATGGTGGACGAGTTGTGGCCTTTCGTGGGTGATGTCAACCCTCGTTCGGTGATGCTACAGCTTAGGACACATTTTGTGGATCAGACACGCATTTGGGAGCATGAGTTGATGGGAGATTTCCTCTCCATTAAGATGGAGGAGAACTCGTCACTGGACAGCCACTTACAGCACATGCATGATGTGTACATGGGGCCAGCATACTTCTTGGACATCTGGATTTCAGGCTCTTTTGCAAATGCTGCTGTGTTGTGGTCGCTGCCACCAAGCTACCAAGCACAAGTCAGGACTTGCGTAATGAGGGGCGACACGGAAATGGAGTTCCACCGGTTCATGACACATCTCAGGAATGTGTTGGTTGAACCAGATGTCACTCAGGTCATCAACGACAAAGTTATATATTTGATATACAGTTTTATAAATGTTATAATCTTGCAAACACATTACAGTGTTAAGTATATCTGATACTTGTTCTGTTTTGCTGAAAACAGGTCCTTCTGCATGAGAGGTGCTTGCTGGAGAGGAGGTGACGTTGCGTGTTGATGGCAAGCATGATGATGACGGCCAACGACACTCTCCCTCGACATTTATCATTTAGTTTATGTTTTAGGATGATTAATGTAATCAAGAGATTGTGAACTTCTTTAGTCTGTCTCACAATTCGTGAGACGGTTATTCATATGAGTTTGTAACAAACAGTTGTTCCACTTTTATGAATGATTTCTATTCATGTTCATATCTTGTTTGATTATATGTGAATTATCCTTGTTGTTTGAAACTAATTAATAATGTATGAACATTTGTAAAACATTAAAATGCCTTGTTTAAAATACCCAACTTAATGATATGTTCATTAGCGAATGAAAAACCATTGTTTAAATTCAAAGTTATGTGATAATATGTGAAAGTTATTCGATTTCTCATCACATATAAATCATGCCTAAGTTCGGAAAAATAACTTGAACACCGTGTATTACTTGAATACAAAGTGTTTAAAGAATTGTTAAATAGAATACATATTCGATGTATTGTGTTTAACAAAAATGGTAATTATCATTAAATGATTGTTTAAATGTGTAAAGTAGTTTACCAAAGAAAACATGAATATGAAACTATTTGATTTGATCAAAGTGTTTCATCAACAAAGGGTATAAATGTAAAGGAGAATCTAATTGCTATGATTTGATCAATAGTAATGAAATTCAACTTTATAAGAATGGCATGAAAGAAATTGTGGAATGCAAAGTGCTTTGAAACGTCAAAATACAAAGCATCACAATGTGATATTAGATATCAAAGGGGGTTGAATAGAAGGCACCAAATAAATTGTTGTAGTGTATATGTAGAGACCATTAGCTTAGAAATAGTTAGCACTCAATTAGAATTGGTAAACCATTAGAATTCGTGAAAGTTTTGGGGTTATTCGATATAACCAAAACAATAGCGAATAAGTCCTTATAGAGTATTCATTGGAAACTTTGAATACAAAACGCATAGCTCAAACCAAAAAGGAAGCAAGATTCGTATTGCTGGGATTTTGGTGCATTCTTGAGAAAGCTCACCTCTAGTGAAGTTTCTCAATTATGGAGCAAATGGAAAATAGTGTAAAACACGATGAGGATTCAAAACCCTGCATCAGAGTGTTGAGAAGCGCAACGGACAATGTTCCTGAATGATTCTCTTCACGGAAAGAAAGAATCAATGATTTTGATCATTGTGTTTTCCCTCCACTATTGTTTTTCCACTATATGAAGTAGGATTCAAAAATGTAATCCATATCTTGTATGGAGACATTTGTGAATCACTTGTCATGATTTTTTGGAATATGACATACCTACGAACTGCAAAGGAAATAATGGTAAACTAAAATTATGAGAAATCCTAAAAGCAAAATTCACTTGAGATTAGAAAGCAATTCATTGCTGAATCTCACAAGTAAAAGGAGTTACTTGGAATTTTCCCAAATGACTACAAAGCCATAGTAGGAAAAAGGGGTGAATAACAAAAGCACAATTTGTCAAGTATTGGATGAATTCAAATGAATTTGATTCAAGTGTGTTGAATGTCTAGTGGATTTAAAACTAGTAAAGTACTAGTATCTCATAATAAATCTCCAAGTTTGATATTTAATCAAAGGATTTTGAAGTTATTCAAAATAGTAAGGAGATATGAAATTTGCATAAAATTGAGTGGGAGCTATGAAAGTCTTCCTGAAACAATATGTAGTTGACATATTTTTAAGTGGGAGCAATATAAGACTCGAATTCAAATATGTAGGAACATATTTTGAGTGGGAGCTTATCAGAGTAATTCTTAAGTATGTTAAGGATGAAAGGCGCAAATACTTATGAATAATGATTCATAAGGTGTAGAAGTTGATAATAGATGTATTATGATATTATGTAGTATTCCTTAAGGGATTCTGAAAAGGGTTTCAGATTAGAAGTTAATTAAGGAACTGATCCTTAACAACTCAAATTAGGAATAGCATTAAGTTTAACATCAATGGTTGAAAAAAAGAAAAGGATGATCATCATCCACTATGTTAAGACATAGGTTCTATCTTAGTAAACCATGATGATAACTTAACATAATATGTGATCCAATCAAGGAATGTTTGAAAGTGATTAAGCTCGAATCACAGAAAGTTGAGCTGAGTTTTGTCCGCAATGTCTAATAGAGAACTGTAGACATGTCTTCCAAATCCATAAAGGATGACATATCTTAAAGCATAAAGAGTTATGTTATAAGGGAATATGTTGGAAACTCCTGTAGATACCAATCAAAGTCAAATAGGAAGCGAGGTGAACAAAACATCATAAGTTGCACAGAGTGCACGGGAGTTTCGATGAATACATTTATAATAATAGATAAGGGTACCATCTAAAGTGTTGTATAATGTTATGGCGGGGCTAATTCGCTTTTAACGTAGAATGATGTGTCCCAGGGCACAGTGCCCATGAGAAAGCCCTCGAGGTTGATCTAACGTCATTGTAGGCTCCTGGAATCAGGCCTCGTTCTGCTACCATAGCAGCGATGCATTCACTCAGATGCTATCATGTGATGATAAAGTATTAATGTTAATCAAGATGACATTAGTAAGTTGCAAAGGATCTGGGACTGTAAAGTACAGAACCAAGGCTAAACCTCTTCCATGAGCAAGCATGTTCAGGGTACCGGATATATGGTGCCAATGATTGAGAACAAATGCAGCTAGTGTATTTGTACTCTAGTGCAAGTGGGAGACTGTTGGAAATATGCCCTAGAGTCAAATAGTAGTAAGAACTATTATCATATTTCATATAGTTTATGATTAAGTTTTATATCATGCTATAACTGTATTGAGTGGAAACAGCAATACACGTGTGATATACAAACAAACCAGGGGTTCCCAGTGAAACTCTAGTCACTGGTTCATTGGTCAACAGATGATCATGTTTCCTGATCATGTGGCATTTATGCCAGTTGGAAATGAGGTCATCTCATTCTCAGAATGAGATGATGAACCAATACCCAACCTAAACATCGTGATTCGATCATGTCACGAAGTTCAAGTTATGATGATTAGAAAAGGATCCTCGTAGACTATTCCTTAGACCGTGAGACTATATCAATCACTGTCAACCGAGAGTGCTTAGATAGCATCAAACGCCATCTGGTAAAATGGTGGTTATAAAGGTGTGTTCAGGTACTCGGAGGAAACCGTAGAGGCAATATATGTCAAGAGCGGGATTTGTCCGTCCATGTGACGGGAAGATACTCAAGGGCCCACTCGGAGAAGTTATATCCAATAGTTGTGCAGCGTGTGATTAGATCACGGGGATATTACTTGTCGGAACGAGTCAAGTAGAATTGTTCAGTAACGAGATTGAACACGACATGGTGATGTCATGGATCAGATCTCGGGCAATGCAAGTATCGAGTGACAAAGGGAATAAGACACGACTGTCCTGGTTCAAACGACAAAAGATCTTCGTGGAACGCACAGGGGTCACATGGCCATCCAGGTCCCTCTGTTGATCATTGGTGTGGGAGTGTCCCGACCATGTCTGGAGTGTTCCCGAACCGTAGGGTGTCACGCTTAAGACTTGATGATGCTTAGAGAGCATTTATAGGATCGGTAGAATCGCCAAAGAAAAGAAGGGAGAAAACCGGAAGGGTTTCGGTAAGTCCGGAGGATGTCTGGAGTGGAGGTGGAAGGTGTTCCATGGCCACGGAGATTGGATAATATGTGAATGAATGTTAAATGTTGATTTAATCATTTATTCATAATTATTTAATAAAGAGAAAAATCAATTAAGGGTCAAAAAGGCTTAATGGGACAATTCCGGAGGGAGAGGGCCCATTAGGGGAAAGGAGAGAGGGAGAGGGGCTAAGGGGGCTGGCCGGTTGGGCCTAGCCCCCCGCGGGGCCCACTAGGGGCTGGCCGGCGGCCACCCCACCCCCTCCTCTCCTTTAGTCCAACCCCGGGACTTGAGGGGAGGTAGAAAAGTGGGAGGACCTCCCCTCCCCCTATATAAAGTGGGGTATTTGGCCTAGAAAAACACAACCAATAATCAATAAAGGTCTTCCCACTTTTGGGAGGACCTCCAATTGATATTTTCTCTCTCCCCCTCTCTCTCTCGTGACCGTGGTCCCAAGTCTGGACTGCACGAGCGAGAGACATCTTCATCACAGAGTGCCGTTGTGCTGCGGGATTCGGATCCGGGAGCTCTACTTCCACAACTGCTGCTGGATCGGGGAAGCGGGAGTCATCGTCAGGCATCGGACGTGTGTAAATCCCCACGAGGTGTCGCACTTGAGGCACTCAAGTCGTTGGAGCCAGAAGGAGCACAAGGACTTCATCACGACCTTGAGGTCGGCTTTGGCTCGTCTACATCAACTACGCTCTCCTGAGCGTTGACAACGCTTTTCGGTCTTCAAGGGTAAGTTCGCGAAAAGCCCCTCCCGTTACTGTATTACTAATAGATAGGTCTGGCGACTTGAGGGTTCGTATGAGTAAAATTTATTGTTTTTATGCATGGAACCCCTACATTATTGATTCATTATGATAGTATTGTTTATGGTCTTACCTGCAAGTTGTATACACACATTGTTGTCCGGAACCAATGGCCCCGAAGTGACAGAAATCGGGATAACCGGAGGGAATGACTTTGATGTGAGGATCACATGTGTTCATGGAGTGTTAATGCTTTGCTCCGCTGCTCTATTAAAAGGAGCACCTTAATTGCCAGTAGTTCCCTTGAGGCCCCGCTGCAAACGGGCTGGCAGGACAAAAGATGTTGTGCAAGTTCTCATTACGAGCACGTATGACTATATATGGAACACATGCCTAGGATTATCTAGTACTTGGATGCTTTATCTTATTTATCTGCAATTGCCCTATGTTCTGATTGCTATGTGAATTGTCTTGTCCATGCAACGCCCGTCCATCCATCCCTATGCCTACCGCACTCGAATCCTACTATTTACTGCTATTGTTACTGCTATCTTTACTTTACTACTGTTGTTACTTTACTATTCCTACTACAAAACTGTTGCTACTGATAAACTGTTGTGAGCAAGATTGTTTCCAGGTGCAGCTGAATTGATAACTCAGTTGTTAAGGCTTATAAATATTCTTTGGCTCCCCTTATGTCGAATCAATAAATTGGGTTTCACTTCCCTCGAAAATACTCCGATACACCCTCTATACTTGTAGGTCATCAGATACCATACATGCTTATGTTGTGTAATGAAATAAATTAAGTTGGTTCTTCCACATGTTTGGGTATTGGTTCAATATATCTAGGTTTTCCATTTTTATAAACATGCATAACTTATCCACTGGTTTAATTAGTCACCTTCTCAACATGCTTAAGTTGAATATGAAATTGGTTAAGTTGATTCCTCTGGTATGCTTAAGTTGTTGGGTATTGGTAGAGTATATCTAGGTGTTCCCTTTTGAGCAACATGCATAACTTATCCACTAGTTTAATTAGTCGCTTTCTCAACATGCTTAAATTGAGTACTGAAATTGGTTAAGTTGATTCTTCCAACATGCTTAAGTTGTTGGGTATCGGTACAATCTATCTAGGTGGTTCTTTTAGAGCGACGTGCATAACTTGTCCACTGGTTTTATTAGTTGTCTCTTCAACATGCTTAAATTGACTAATGGAATTATTTAAGTTGAATCCTCCGGTATGCTTAAGTTTTTGGGTATTGGCACAATCTATCAAGTGTTCCTTTTTGTGATAGGACCATGATGAACCTCCTCCCAAATGGTACTAGTTATAATCTTGTGGGTTAGAGCATAGAAAAATTAGAGATGTGTAGATTCCCACATTCTTAGGGTTCTAGGCGCAGAGGCACTTATTTGTTTTTTCATCATGCAAGTTATGATTTACTGCATAATCAATGAAATTAGGTTTTCATATGAACCAGGAAATTGCTTAACCCATGTTCAAATAACCTAGCTAGTTAATATTGGTTCAACTGTGCAAGTTTGTGTGACAATGGACCATATCCCCTTGACCAACTTTCTAGAATTAGTACGGAATTAGTATTAAGTTGATGATCGCCTAGCCTCTAGTCTTTTAGATGATCTTCATGAATGAGTAGAAGTCAATTTATCCCTAAGTTTCTTATCCTATTTCATTAAGTTAATTATCTACTTTATCTTAAGTTGTTTTACGCTTTCTCCTAAGTTGCTTGTCTTGTTTCACTAAGTTGATTAACAACTTTAGCTTGAGTTGTTTCCAGTACTATCTAAGTTGCAATTTCTAGTCTACCAAGTTGCAGGTAGCTATCTACTAAGTTGATTCACCGGAAACTTGGTTTATCAACTTACTCAAGCAAAATAAGTTGTTTACCTCATTTCGTTAAATTGTTTATTGTCCATCTATTAAGTTGTTCAGTTGCTGCTAAGATGATCACTGTTTACTCTTAAGTTGTGTACAAAGTAACCCGCCAAGGTGTTGCTAAGAAGTTCTTCAGTTTCACCCTAATTGTTGTTAAGTTGCTCCCTAATTGCTGTTAAGTTGCTTCCTAATTGATGCTAACTTGTGTACAAAAAATCTACTAAGTTCATGGGTGTACCACATCAGTTATGCCCATGTGTGAGATGAGATGAATTTAAGATGAACACAAGTTCATGATTTCTTAATCTAATATTCTAAGTACATGTAGATCAGTTCCTGTGATCTAATTACCTCTTGTTGTTTATTTCCTTTGGAGCTAAGCCTTTTGAACCATGGAAGATATGAAGAATTGCATGTTGAATCTTGAATGGAGATCTTGGTGGAAGAAGAGGTGATGTCTAGCAGCGGAAGAAGAGAGAGGGGAGGGGCGTGTCGAAGCTGCCTAAGGAGCAATGGTGTCACGTTGACCCCAATAACATTAAATTCTTCACTAATTAGCATTAAGTACTGATTATTTATAGAGGATCACACAATGTAATTAATGGATAATACACCGAGATGACCATAAACTTTTTTTTAGATTTGTCCCTGGGCGTCATGTGGTCCTAGGGTAGGGACTAGTTGGCGCATGCGAGCTATGGCTGCACTAGCACTCGATGGTGGGTCGATGAATCTAGAGAAAACGGGAACCTACCTAATCCCGAGCACACGGGTGTTATGTTGTTTTTGTAGACGAGGGTTGGATCAGACTAACCAGCCTGGTTAGCCGCGTTTCATTTTTAATCCAAAATTTTAACTAGAAATGACAGAATGAACTATATGCAAGATTTAGGTGGGATCCCACTTGCAACTCTATCATGTGTGTCAACAACTCGCGCTATTATGATACGTCGGTTGTATCACCTACACTCATAGGATTGCACGTAGGGAGCTTTTTTCGAATCGACAAGCCCAAGGCTCCCAGTCTCATTAAAATGAAACCAATGAACGAACAACACACACAAACACTAGCGGGTTTTTTAATAATATAGTTTTTTAATCAATTCGATAAGTATTGCACAAATATAAGGTTTTCGATATCTAGCACATCGTCAGTCTGGGCCAAGCCGACTGCGCTTCATTCGGCCTAGGCTAAGCCGACTATCCAGTTGACATGCCATCAACATGCATTTGGTCAGGGCCAAACCGATTGCATCAATCAGTCAGGGCTAGACCTATTGGAAAAGCAATTGGCATGCATTTAGTCAGGGCTAGCCGATTGACGAGGGGTTAACTCGCCAATGCCCATAGATGATGGACTAGGGTTCAAGGAAGTGGAAGCGCTGGAGGTATCAATCGGCTAGCAAACAAGAACATCGGTGACACACGGTTTACCCAGGTTCATGCCCTCGGAAGGGACCATACTCCTGCTTGTTTGCTCTTTGATTATCAAGGAGTCGAAAGTTACAGGGATGCACAGATGCAATCTGGCGGTGTGTAAACTAGGGTTGCAATGTATCCTTTCTTGATGCTCCCTACTAGCCTTTATATAGGGGGCTAGGTCTCGAGATAGCAGGCCGAGTCGGTTACAGATTAAGGTTTTTCCCTTTAAGTTTCCTATCTATACATGTTGTGCTTCTCAAGGATCCGCGTATTCTTTGACTTGGGCCACCCGAATCGTCCTGCCCTTGCCGTAAACTTCTCTTGGGCTGCACGGCTGCACCGTATAGGCCAAGCCTGGGTGTCCGTGGAGCATACCCATGTCACCGATTGCTTTACTCGGTCAGGGCCAGACCAATTGGACATGCATTTGGCCAGGGCCAAGCCGATTGCTTCAATCTTTCTCGTGCTACTCCTACGATTTCATTTGGCCAGGCCGGGACCGAATGGGCAATTGGTCAGCATGGGACCCACGGCCACATGCCACATGAACTGATTTGGTCCTCACTGAATGGAACTGATTTGATCCTCGCCGAATGGCGCACTCTGCTTGGTCTAGGGCGACGATGTGCTAAATATCGAAAATCCTAAATTTATGCAATACTTCTCGAATTGATTTAAAAAATGTATTATTAAAAAGAATCGCCAAACACTACAACAGCCAGCTAACCTCCAACAAATAAACGAAGACATGGGCAGAGTAAAAAAGAAATGCACCAGCCGGGAATCGAACCCGGGTCTGTACCGTGGCAGGGTACTATTCTACCACTAGACCACTGGTGCTTTGGTGTCCACTAAAAGTAACAAAAATAGATATTTGGATGATTCTCTTGCTTCATCAAGTCCAAGAAATATATATCTGCTGCGTATTGAGACACTCATACACATCAGAGAGGTCATAACAACATATCAGGCAGCGGGAAAACAAAGAAAAGGTGTAACAAAAACAAAATCTCATTTCATTTTATGAATAATCTGGCACAGAAAAGGCCATACAATATGCTTAGATCAAACTCTTGGGCAAAATTATTTCTAATGTTGGCTATCCCGAATCCGGGCTTGGAAAAATGATACACATAACTTAGCTGAAATGAAATACAAGGGTACAGACAGATCATCGCTACAACGGATTTCGATGCACAGCACATCATTCCAAATGGATCTATCTGCTGCTCACAACAGCTCTGTCCAGGCGCTGCCTCTTTCTGTCAGCCGCCGAAGCACAGCGCACTATGGAAGTACTTGACTTCAAGGAAAATACACTCACTCTCAAGCAGTGCTCCATCTATTTTCTCCTTTTCTCGTTGAATCTTTCAAAAAATGACTTTGAGGCTTCGTATGTGGACCAGCAGATGGCAGCTGCAGGTGCGTGGAACAGCATTCTTGGCTTCCATCCCCTTATTAGCCCAACATATCCATCACGCCTTATAATTGTTCTAAACACATCTCCTATAGAGCTACTAGCAAAGCGCTCACAGCCACATACACCCTGAACAATAAAAATCACAGTTACTACCTTGAAAGTAAAAATAGCACAACGGAATTCACATACAAAAATAAATACAGAATCTATCTAAAGTAAAGTTGAAAAATATGTGGGGACACTATGCACAGAAATATGGATCAATGATATTTCTGTAATACATATAGAAGCAGCTGCTCTCTAGTTCACACATAGAAAGAGTTGAAGACACTATTTAGTTAGCTAATTAGAACATCAGTGCAGTAATATCACTAGCAAATATAGTTAAAAAGTATACCCAACCTGATTACAAGTCATGTTGTATTGTATGGTTGTACCAAATCACTTACTGCATACAAGTCCGTGATGAAACAACAAATACATCACACACCAGATAACCACGGTTGCCAAAAAGTTCAAGATTTAGGGAAGATTTCAAGCTGGCTATGACTTGCATCTTCCATCTGGCATCTTTGTTTGTGTTTCTCTTTTCATCGAGGTTCACATCTATACTATCTATAAAGTTCATCCCCACTAAGATGTATTAAATGTTTGCAAGCTGAAACCTCATGCTTCCACATCACCCTAATTATTTCTAACGTTGGATTTCAAATATATGGTCTCTATCCTCTATTCATATTTGTTTTACACGCAGAACCCATCTCATACTTAGGCACCCGACAGCTCCAACTTCTCTCCAAGGTCATATTCAGTATTTCATTGCAGTTCTTGCCCTGTCGTTTCGTGCTTCCTCTCACCCAATTAATTAGGGAAGAAACAAACCGATAAGAGCATTTAACTGGGGATACAATTAAGTATCCAGCCGATCGGCCAGCCGGCGTCCTGTTTATTACCCCTTCACCCACAACCATTTTTCGACACATCCTCTCCTGCAGCACGCATCGGCATGTACTTCATGTCTTCCAAGCTTAGACAAGGTTGTGCATTTCCTTGCATGAAACATCACCTCATCAAGCGGTTGTCCGCCCTGGATATTGGCAGCTCACATCCGGTGCCCATGACTGCCAACTCCCCAGACACATCAATACAAGTACCTCCTAATATAAATTCCAAGTTCTTGGTTCACTGATTTTAGTTTTTGCTCCTTCCGTTGTTGAAATGATGACTGTTCACAAGATGTTTCTTTCACAGATGAACACTTTCGTGTTGACGCCATGTCGTTTGCCTCCTTTTGTCATTGTAGGCAGCAAGAAGCTTCTTCCCTCAATTTGTTTCGACCTTTTTCCATGTTTCTAGTAGAGAATATGTACCATATTGCTTCCATGTTTGTCTGGTGCTACAGTACATTTATGTCATATGAATATCAGACATATTTATCATTTTTTTGTGGTGCTATTGTACATATCCCATATGGCACAATATTACCTTACAAAAAATAAACTAACTATATGCTTCTTACTTTCTATTGATCAAATAAACATATTTCTGAAAGGCCGCTAGAAGTTCCGCAGCAACACGCAGGGTATCATCTAGTTTATTAATATAGAAGGGATAGATGAGCACATAGAAATGGAAACATATAAGCCCTGTTTCTCCTAAAGACCAAAAGATTACTGATAATAGGTACAATGTACTGGCATTTAGTACATAAGAACACATTTCAACTAGTAACTGAGTTATAGATACTCATAACTCATCACACGGTTAATAAAGGTAAAAATTCCATACGATAATCAATCTACAAGCCATGTAAGTATGCATAAGAAAATTGCCTGCCATGTCAAAAAGAAATACTACAAATGACAGTGAGGAGCTAAGAATATTAAGATATTATTTACACTAAGGTTCAAACAATTTGCAACTACAATTATTAACATATGCAACCAACCATTTAAACTTCTCAGCGAAATATCCATCAAAGCCTTGTGAGATCTTGAGTTTTTACTAATTTGTTTTGATTTTTCCTACTCCTAGATACATACGAATCTAGACAAAGTTGAGGCCATTAATATGGACCAGATGGAGTAACAGAAAGTGCCACAACACAATAATCTTTTATATGGATAACACCCGCTTAAGATCCGAAAGTTCGTAAGAGAAAATCTATAGGTGACAAGACTGCAGATTTAGATGAGGACAAGTTGAGCCTATGCTCTATCTAGCAGTCCAGATGAATTAGACTAGTGACATGGAAGTACTGATTCCTGAGCCCTGAGCTGTCTACAATCTAACTGGCCCGTTAGCACTTAGCACGACTGAAAAGTTGGTCCATATATTATTACTACGCTTCAATATTAATGGTAGAGAGCGCCCTATACGAATAGTAATGCCCACTAAGTCAGCAACAGACCAAAGGACCTAGATTTTTTACTGTACAAAGTCACTCCAATAATCTTGGAGATGGATAGAAGCAACAGACCAGGCATATAAACAATATTTGCTTTTGTTGAGCAAGCCAACTCAAATCAGCTAGTACACTATTAGTAAACCAAATGGACAAGATCCTCACCTGGCACTGCAGCTGCGTTTTGACAACGTCGAGCGGCGTGGTTACGGCGGCCGCGAGCGCACCAGCTGCAGCACCCGCAGTGGCGTGCACTGCGAGTGAGTCCTCATCAGCTGCCATGTCCCCGAGGACACGCTTGGCTGCTTCATAGGTGGAGAAGTGAACGGCGGTGTAAGGCGCGTTCATGAGCACGGTTGTCCGGTAGGAGACGAAGAAGGCCCCGAGGCCCTCGTCGCGGAGCACGGTGCGGACGCAGTGCGCGACGCCCGTGTAGGGGCTGCTTGTGAGCTGCAGGCGCTGCTTGACGGTGTCCATCGGGGTGAATACGGCGTCGCTGGCGACGGTGGCGAGCACACCCGAGGATGCGTGGGCGGCGGGGTTGTTGGGGCCGAAGCGGTCCGCGAGGCGCGACTTGGCGAACTCGTAGACGGAGAAGTAGACCGCGTGGGCGGGGCCGGCGCCTAGCGCCATGGCGGGGAGGCCGCGGTAGAGCGCGAGCGCGCCGCCCTCGCCGGCGACGGCGGCCCGCAGGGCCGCCCCCAGCGAGAGGGTCGGGCGGCAGGGCGGCGAGGCGGCCTGCATGTGCGTCTTGAGGGTGTCGACAGGGAACATGGCCGTGTGCTCGACGACGCCGGCGACGGAGCCGGCGAGCATGTACTGCCAGAAGCGGAGGCCGTCGTGGGTCGCGGCGGCCGCGGGCCCCGCGACGCCGAGGACCGGCTTGGGCGGATCCTGGGACGGCTCGTCCGTGGCGGCGGCGGCGGCGGCGGAGGGGAGGAGCCTGTCGGGGGTGCGGTAGTCGGCGGCCATGGAGGCCGGCGGCGCCGCCGCTAGGGTTAGGGTTTTGAGCGGGGACGGGGCGGAGAGGGAGAGGGAGGAGGAGGGGGCGAGGAGGCTGGAATAATGAAGAGGAGGAGGCGAGATTTGGAGGAGATGTCGCCATTTAGGAAGAGGGGAGGTGTTGGTGGCGCCCTGGTGGTCAAATCGATCTTGAGCCATCCTCTTGAGGCTTCAGCCCAGCTCCCCTCCCTGCTGCCTCCTGTCCTGTCGCTGCTTCTCTTCCCCAAGTTTTCCTCTACTCGTGCGACAATTCTTTTCTCTTTTCCAAGGCAAATTCTTGTCTTTTTTTTCCGCCTTCTTTCTTTCTTTCTTCTTTCTTGTGTTTTCGACGTCCTACTCCGAATTACTAGCACACTTGTTTTCGTCAACCCCTGGCTAATTTACTTGGTCCAGAAGCAAGGAGAGTTTGCCTTTTATGCTAGCACGTACCACTGATATTCTACTCCAGTAGAGAGGATCAATCAATCTCTTATCTAATTGGGATTGCATACGATAAGTATTTGTTTAGCACGCTCTGCTGACCGGCTGTCTCCATGATGCTGAATACGTGACCTATCTGCCCGAACTCCAAATTAAGTTGGGATCGTGACCGAAAGGGACCGCTCATTGGAAGTTGTAGAACAAAGACAAGGAAGACAAGTCCAACATAAGGATCTGCAGCTGCAGGTCAAAGGGAAATGCAAAATGAGGCTGACTATGTGCAAGATGGCGGATATTTCGTCAAGGACCGACCTTTTTATCCATTTGATTGAAGACGATCATCATATTTTCTAGTCCCACGCACATTTATCTAGATACTACTAGTATGTGCATACTCCTTCCGTTCAGAAATATAAGATGTTTTAGCTTTGTGAATCGTATGTGCTAGACATCTTTTAATGTATAGATTCGTAAGGTGAATGGAGGGAGTACCACTTTGTATACTGTACATAACCCTTTGCTCTCAAATCAGAGTCACGTGATGGGCAATGTAGCAACTTGCATTGTATACAACCATAGACAACCCAGATTGTTAGGGTTTTTTTCTGAGTTGAAAGAGGAAATCCAGTTACCCCCCACCCCACAAACCGTAAGCTGGGATCGAGTAGCAAAATAACAAAGAGGAACCTATGCCAGTCGATTATCAAAACCACAGATTCAGAAAATGTTACTACTCCCTCCGTTTCAAAATTTTGAAACGGAAGGAGCAGTTGCTATGCATACACAACACACGAAGCAGGTACTTCCAGTTCGAGCCTGCAACTCTTCTGCCGTCCTCGCAGCGTGTGCAGCCAGCAGCATCATGAACAGAATATTCGACCAAGTTGTTTAGCATCGAAAGCTTCTTGGTTAAAAGAATCAAACAATCAACAGGGAACACTATCTCTATGGAACACTACCTCGGCTTCGTCTATCCACTGGAATGGCAATGAAGCAAACTACCATCTGGAGCAAGTATTGGTTGCCACGGGGGATGCAATATCAGTCAAAAATTACCTCACTTCATCCATCAAGCAAAGAACAAGTAACACTTGCAAGAAAGATTCACCTTCATGCCTTGGCTTCCTCTAGACAATTAACCATACACTAGCTGAATCTCGTGCGTTGCTACGGTTGCATGAAATTAGACATATAGAAACATGTTTTTTTTTCTATTTCATGTTATTGCTATGTTTAGGTTTAGATCATTGTAGACACTCCACGGGTCCCTTTGTGCAGTCCCTATTGCACACGCACCCCATCCATGCAAGATTTTTTTAATCTTCGGTACATTTTTCTCTTCGTATCCACCACCGCTCTCCACCGTTCTATCATGGTCTTTCAAGTATGAAAATTTTCTCGATGGTTCTCATCTAGTGCATCATCATAATATAGATAGTAATTGATAAATAGCCATGTAAATTCGATCAGTTGTGTTCTCCTATACGAAATTTTATCCAATATACGTAAAATAAATTTCCAACATATCTCAACTACCAAGAGCAGGCGCCTTCCTGCCCACCCCTTTTCTCCCATATTATCCGGCCGCATCCTGGAACATAGGACAGGAGGAAGGTGAGATTTAGATTGGCAGCGGCAATTTCCGTACTTTCGATCGACATGCCTCTATCGGGACTCGACCTGCAGCTACTGCGTGAGGCACTGAGTGCTCGGGTCGTGAGGAATTGGGGATTGGGGAATCAGAGAAAGAAACGAAACGTTATTTAATTTAGGAGTGGCAGTGGTGGGTAATATGTACTGACCTTCAGGGGTAAAACCGTTCAAACCGCGGCAGACGGAAAATTTTGGCTCCCTGACGAACGACGTGTGTGTAAATTAGTAGATAGATAGATAGATAGATAGATAATAGAGTGTATTATTAACAAGAGCGAGAGGTGATCAAATATTACTTTGTCAAGCACACACACCCGTACTACTAAAACATAGTTCAAGCACCCTCATCATTAGCTGGTACTACAAAATATGGCTTAACACACACCACTTAAGCAACAGCTACCACTACATCGTCACATAAGTACATCGGATCAAGTGAGTTCAAATCTCTTGTTAGCATCAGCCATCCAAGGTAGCTACCAAGGGTAGAAAAGTGACCACGCAACACTAACTTCCATACTACAAGAGCCAATCTTCAGCTCAACACCTGAGGGGCTTATACCGGCCTTTGCAGGTTTGAAAGATGCCTCGCTGCTCTCACAAACTTGTTCCTTGTTCATAGGACATGCCATGGCAGACACTTTCAGCATCTCCTCAAGTCCAACGGAGACCACACTGCGTGAGAGCTTGATCATGCCACCATCATCAACAGGCAATCCATCATGTACAAAATCAAGTAACTTGACTTTCAGGTCATCAGCACTAGAGGTGGACGTGCTAAATACGCCTCGAGAACCATCTGGCCATGACCCACCAGTGACTTTTATGCAAATTGTGGCCTCCACAGAGCGCATAATGATATCGTGTTTCAGTTCCAGCGTGCTAAGCCTGCTAGGGTAGACACCACGGAGTACGCATCCAGACCTGAAGTTCACAAGTAGCTCGCTTAAATCTTTATCATCGGATTTAGCTGTGCCTTTCACTTTCAGCGAAACCTCAATATACGTAGGTCTCATTGACACAGCAACAGCACGGCTAGGACCTGTCAACGCTAGGTATGGATCCTGCATGCAACAATTATTAAGTAAATAATAATGTTTTGTTATCAATAACAAGACTGCATCGAGTAGAGTATAACCAATCCATTATGACATAAGAAATATGGACAGGAAAAAGAATCTTAATGATAATGAGTAGAACTACTTAATCTGACAGTACCAAATGCAGAAAAGGTTGCATAAGTATAAATGCAGGTTGTTAGAGAAGGGATGGAAAAAATGGAGAAGAAGGAAGGTTTAATATACGAACATCCTCGTTGATGTGTTGGCAGTTATTCCTGGGACGCTGGAATATTATATTGCGTCTGTGATCCAAGACATCGCGTACAGCAACGATACCAAACACTTGCAGTGGCTAGCGCAAAGGCTCCTTGATCGACACGACCTTGACCGAAACAATCTGCATAGTTTCCATGGTTCTGGTGTAGTGCTCATCATCGGGGGTAGGGTAAGTGTAACACATGGCCGGAATAGAAGCTGCATCACATGTGTAATTTACAGTAATATAGTTAGTTAGGGAGTAGCTGATAAGTAACTAAAAGGTAAGGATTACCAAATGAAGCAATGCACCGAAGGACAAGTATATTCTCCCTACATACAGATAAGAATGCAAAAGGGATGACAGGAGAGGGAAGCTTCCAATCCGATTTAATACAAAAACAATTACTCCCTCTGTTTCTTGATATAAGGAACACTTAAACTAGATTTGGTGATCCAATTTCAGGAGATATCTGGGATGTGTGGTGCCTATTAAGTTGACTGGGCTATTGCGTGTGTTCGACATGTGCGTCTCGGTGATGCGGCAAGTGTTCCACTCGTGTGACTAGCTGCTGGTTTCCTCAAATTGGTTGAAGGGGATTTGCAATTCAGAATGCAGGTATGATTGGAGGAGGGAACTGGGTACAGTATTTAGTTTCCTTCTGCACGATATCAAATTGGTGGCCCCTTGACATAGCATAGTATCAAATTGGTGGCGCCATTGACAGCACGATAGAGAGAAGGAGGAGGAGGAGGAGGAGACCTTACTGGTTTCATGGAAGCTGATGCCGTGCATGTTAGCGAAATGTCGGTTCCAGAAAGGGCGGAAATTAGAGGCGACCAATTCCTCCTCGCACTGCGCCCATTCCGTCTCCTTGTCCTTGAGCCGCCTCGCCTCGTCCGCTGCTTCCGTGGCCCTCGCAGCCTCCTTGGCCGCTGCCTGGGCTATCTTCGCAGCCTCTTCAGCCTCTTCGGCCTTCGCCCTGGCCGTCTTCCCAGCCTCTTCGGCCTCCTCGGCCTTCGCCTTGGCTATCCTCGCGGCTTCTCTGGCCTTCCTCTCGGCTAGACCCGCGGCCACCACGGCCTTCATCACGTCGATCTTCCCAGCGCATTGTTCAGCCTTCTTTGCCCTGGCTATCCTCCTCTTGGCTCTCCTCCCCTTAACAATGTTTGCCGCAGAACCTTCTTCAGGCGAGAAGCTGGGGGTTCCCAACTCTTCCCCAGCTTTTTCAGAGACGGACTTCTCCTCGGATGAATCCATCTGCATCTCTATGGCGCCGCGGGCAAGGTCGATCGCCGCCGCCCTTTCCAGCTCCTCCTCCGCAGGTTTCATTTTCGGGCCGGGCCGTACCCAAAAAAAGAGAGGACGTTTAGGCCCTGCCCAGCTTGTCGATTTCTCTCCTGATAAAAAGCTCATGGATTGCCCAAATCTGTCAATTTCCAACGTACTATATAAAAAGAAGGGAAAAGATAACAATTTCGATTCTCTAGGCTACCCCCTCCCCCCGCCCCGCGTCGCCCTCCTCTGCCGACACGGGGGCATCCCTAGCCGCCACCGCCAGCAGGAGGCTCCCCTCACCGCCTCCGTCGAAGGGGATGACGGCAAAGCCGTGCTCGCCCCAAGGAAGGTGGTGGCGGGGCATCTTCGCTCGCGTTTCTTGGGCGTCGGTGCTCGGCGGCCGGTGGCGCATGCGTCGAGGCGGGCTGGCGCTTGGGGCCAGGGCTGTCGGCAAGGCTGGCGGCGCCGAGGCGTCTCCACTGCTGCGGTTAGCGTCGTGGTCGTGCGGGCCAATCTGGGTCCGCGATGGGCTGGGCGGGCCGCGCCAGATCCCATCCTATGGATAATTAATCTCATAATCCTGGCTAATTAATATGGTAGTTTTGACTGTACTATTTAAATTGGTAGAACCTAGAAAGTGTAGGTAATATCATTATTCAAAGCACGTAGTGACGGCTAATTAAAAGGAGATGAAGGTACCCGGATAAACTCTTTCCCTATCGGTAAACAAGATATTTGAAATCTTGAAACATCTTTGTTCTGGTTGACATTTTGTTGTTTCTATTTGCATTTTTTGGTTTCTCTTTGCTTTTCTGAGTCTATTGCCGATTTTACGAGGTCGGTACGGGCGGGCGGTACGACTGAACCCGCCCATACCACTGTTCGTTAACCGTCAGATAGCCTGGCTGGTTTTACACATATTGGTACGACCGGGCTGTACGGGCGCATCCACCCGTACGACTGGTCGTTACCAGTTCTGTGTTCCCCCGTTTGATTCTTGTCTTCCTGTGTTAAAAAAGACCGAAGTCGGTAATAACCTGTACGGGCAGGCCGTACGGGCGGGTCCCGCTCGTACCACTTAGTCGGTTGATTATTCACCGCCTGGCAGGTCGGATTTTTGGGAAACATCTGGTACAGGGGCGTCGTACGGGCGTCCGCCCGTACCAGTGGTCGTTAGGACCGCGTTTTCTTCCCTTTTTGCTTACTTATTTACTTATTTGTTGAGATTCTTTTCTTGGTCGCCCCTCTTCCTTCGAGTAGGAATTTTTCCTTATCTCTGACCCTTAATAAGCCTCCCTAGTGGTCTTCCTCCTTCTTTTATCAATAGATCCAATCTAGTTGATGCACTATTGAGTTCTAGGCTAAGGAAACCCTCTAAACCTCATGGACCCTTCACGGGATAGCTTCTAGACTTCCTCTATCGAAGCAGATGACCGTAAAGCTCAATCTCTAAGCCCGAAGAACAAGAGGTATGCTTATAACTCTGATGACTTTAATTTGAGCAATTTGAGACCTTCATGGAGCAAACAAAGAGGGGATGGAAACCAGGGCCGTCTCCAGAAATTCGGGGCCCCTGTGCGAGACCTAGCCCTAAAGTTCGAATATTTTACATAAAGCTACTCTCACCTATTTGACTATATATGACTTTAATGCGTGTTATTTTGTACAGTATATAGGAATATATCAAACATAGATCATACTAAATGTGCCACTAAAGCAATAAACTAACCACATGTTCTACTAAAAACATCATTTATCCGGTGTTTTCAAATGATTCTTTAATGATATTCATAATCAATCTTCTCTAGGATATGGTTTTCAAGTACTATTATTGCCAATTCGATCTAGCATCTATTGCGTCATAGCAGAATGTAGAAAATAAATAAAAGTTTAATACTCCATCTTAAAAAAGGACGTCTAAACTTTGTTTAAATATACATGTACCTAGAATTTTTTTAATATGTCGATACATATAAATCTAGATAAATTGAGACATCTTTTTAGCACAGAAGGAGTAACAAGACAGAATTCAAACACTACATGAATTTAAGACTTGTCAGGATGAGTAGATAAAATAATATAAGAAGTCAAGAAGACCAACTGAACAAACCTCGATCGGCAGCCGGATTGATAGTTGGGGTGTTGTGGCGAAACTTCAATCAACAGATCAATTTTTGATCGCGGCAAGACGCAAGTTTGCAATCAACACGGCGAGCGGGAACGGCGCTTGGGCAACGGGTGCCGGCAACGCTGGCGTCCATGTTCTGCTCCTTGTGGACGAAGTGAGCGGGTGGATTATTAGATCGATAAATTCGATCAGAACTCAAGGGACGCGAGCTGTTTTTATTTTTTAGCACAACTAGCGGGATCTGATCGGGAATTCGGGAGACGTACAAGCGATGGAGTTAGTTCGATGCCTATGTTAACTGAATCGATCTGGACCAGTTATTGGGCCAATAGAATTAGAGTTGGAGTGGGACAAGCCCAGCTAGAATATGCTGGAAAATAGACAGACATACGGCTACAAGCATGGGTTGGCGCTGGGAACTGGGGGGCCCTTGAATTTTGGGGGCCCTGTGCGGTCGCCCAGCTCGCACATGGCCTTGGACGGGCCTGATGGAAACATCCGGATCATCTGGCTATGGTGAAGCCTGAAGACGAAGAAGAAGCAAAGAAACCCCATGGGAAGGGACGCACAGAGTCACTCAAGCTCATCACCACCAACTACTCTTCACCAAAGCGTAAGAAAGCTAACCGACCTGATGCAGGAACTTACAAGGAGACTATGTGACATAATTATACAACAAAGAATATTACCCTGGACGCGCGCATGAGCATGAAGTCACAAGAGGATTAGGGGTTCAATCTTCTGGACGTACCCATCAGCCCACATGATCTAGAATCTGAACAGCGTCTTTGCAAGATAGAAAAAGATCACAAGGAAGAGCTCTTCCATCAGGAGATTGTGCACAAGCGCCTCTTGGATCTTGAAAGTAAGAAGGAACCCAATGACATGATAAATAGAATGGCTGAAGGGATGTTCCTCTTGCGTTCGGATCTACAGAAGTGTCTTCATCGCATATCTACCCTGGAAGAGATGAACAAGAAACTTCATGCAGTTATCTCCAACAAAACTCCTTCAGTGTGAAAAGTGTCATGGTATCGAATAATCGCAAGGGATTATTTGATCCCACCGGCTTGATCCAAGCTTTAGGGAGATCTATAACACCTTGTAATCTATCTTACAGTTTTAGCATATTTACTTTACTGCACACATGTTAGGTTTCAATTCTAGAGTTTGCATTAGTTGCATCACCTTCAAGCTCCCTTCTGATCGAGAAAAGAATTATATCCATTGAGTTTCGAGACTTTATGATATTTGAAGTTATCTTTTGGTTCATGATTATTATATTAGATGATTGAATTAGTTTGAGTGTTATGATACTTGTACAGATGTCATGATTTTAGGGACTTCCACACCAATACGAGTATTGATTAAACTATGAGAAAAAGAATTTTGGGAACATATTATAGTCACTGGTTTTAAAAGCCATTAAAACTAGTGAGCATGATCAAGTGGTTGTACTAAAAAGAAGAGATAAAGAACAGTTATCAAAATAATTACAAGGCAAAAGAAAAGAGAAAGAGAAAAATAATTATCATGAATCTTCATTACTAAAATTAAGTGCTCAACTAATTTAAATTTATGATTATATAATATGTTGAATCACTAAAAGCTTCTTATAACTTCATTGATACTGAAAAAGGTGTGTAAGCCTCTAAGTCATGTGATGTGTAAATGTGTGATAATACTCCCGAAGTAACTTTACATCTGATATTGTATTCCTGTTTCAATTTCTGTCTCATTTATCGTAACGACATGTACCTCGTGAACATAATGATCTTGTCCATAAGCCACCATCTTGCTCGGGGACGAGAAAGGGTCTAGCTTGGGGGAGTTGATGTGTACAAAACTAAAGCATATTTACCTTTCTTTTTGCATAAGTAGAATAAGAATTTTTGTATTTTACTGCGTTTACACGCATCTTTTGTCCTTCTTTAAACAGGATCCCAAATTACCGAGTCTCTTATAAACATATCAATTAGAACTGTCATATTATGTTATAATATGATATTTTAAAGTGATAAAAGCCATTTAATTGATTTACCTTCGCACCTGGGAAAATAGCAAACATGAGGAAGGATTATGCAACGTTAATGACCAGTGGTATGGGCGGAGCCCGCTCGTACCACGCGGCAGCGTGTTCGCCTCGTCAAATACTTTCTCCTGACAAAGACGGGTCACAAATTCGACATTCACAACAACCTTGAACCACAAAAAACCATACCAAAAAGGGGTCTGAAGGAGGAACTTGGAGAAGGGCAAATCCCTGCTACTTCATGGATCATTGGATGACATCGCATCATCCCCTTGATCATCAACCGTTGCATCACCATCACCACTATTATCCCCATCTTTTATTCATTAGATCTTGTTGTAATTCCAGATTCAATTATGGTTTGCACTAGATTTATCCCCATACTTTTATCCATCCATTTTATTATGATGATGTCATTTATTGGTTCCATGTGTGAGTAGTTTACCCTCGTTCTTGGGGAGATGGAGAAATCCTAGTACTATTATGAAGTTGAAATAAAGATGATCTATTATCGTGTCTCTATGACTTACTGGTCTATGATAGATTTATAATGTGTGTTTGATCTCTCTCTTTAGATGGTACGTGTAGTTGGCCACATATCATTTGTCTTCGGGACTAAAAAAGAGGGTGAAATCCTTTAAACGTGTTTGGGAGCGTCCCCCGGAAAGCTATCGTGACTAATTAGCGTCGGCTAGCAACCTGCACAGTTAAAGGAGGATAAAGAGATATTACCTAAACTAATTAGATATCCATGGAGAGACCCTTAATTGCGGTGGTCTGTATGGGTGATTGCTCTTAGACATCACGGTGGTTATTTAGAGGTGACCTTATTCCTGGCTCAACAAAGTGACTTCCTACGAGTCGTGAACATCTTATTATAGAGCTCTCTCCACACATATCATGATACAAGAAGTAGGTTATCCTAATTATGAATAGTAATATCATGCTAGAGGTGTATCCTACATTCCCGAGAATGCTTTAGTCCTATTGAGTTAAACCACGTTTCCAAACACTCTTGTTACTTGCTTTCTTTTACTTATTTTAATTGCTTTTCTGTATTCAACCAAAAATCTTTCAAACACATTTTACTTGAGATCAAAAGCGGCTTACAAGTATCCTTTGGTAGACAGTGATGAGGGGCATAAAGACCTCAACCAAATATCTCTACATGGGTTCGATACTCTTATTTCAAAACTAGCTATAATTGATCTGTGCACTTGCAGTCATCAAGCTCCTTCCCAACGTTAATGGTGGTGTTGGAAGATCACTTTTTAGGTATGATCTTATAGATCTTGCCTATTTTGTCCTTGCAAAATCTATCTCACCTATCCTCGACAATGGTGATTTGTTCTCTCGACTTCCAAGCAAAGTCAACTAAGTTATTTAGTTCATCTTTCCTCAAATACTAGGGTTGGTACTCCTACCGACGCTGGTTGATTACTCTAATAGTCGTGCGCGTACACGTAACCTTAACATTGTGGCTCAAATTTAAATTATGAGAGAATCCTCGTCGATATAGGTTTTGGTTTGGTACCTATAAATTTTATGCAACCGATCCTGCCATGAAAGAAGAAGAAAAATGAAAACCATGATAATTGATAGTTTCTTTTAGGGATTTCTATTTTCGTACCATCGGTTCGTTAGTTGTACTCAGTTTTTTCTAGCCGCTTAGTTTTTCCTCACTTTTGGCCATCTTCTTGTACGAAACTCTCACATGGTCTAAAACTCGCCGTTCGTCAACCTTGTCATTACATGCTGACAAGTGAGGCCACGTTCAGTCGGGTCCCGTAGTAGACCCTAGCCGTTACGTGCTGATGAGGAGGGTCGTGTTCTGTCGGATCCCGTAGTGTACCCTTGCCGTTACATGCTGACAAGTGGGCCGCGTTCAGTCGGCTCCCGTAGTGGACACCTCTCTCAACTTATCCAGATCAGCATTGGACCCACAACTTATCCACGTGAGCATCGGACCCACAACTTATCCACATGAGCGCCGGACCCACATCTTATCTAGCCGCAAAATGGGACCCCGAGCCATCCTCGTGCCCATGCCCACGCCCTTTGTCTAGCTTCATTTTCATATAGTGAAATGTAATGCATATACAAAAATTATACGCCTTTGAAATCTTTTAAATCACACTTAGGACATGTTAATGTTGTGCTAATAAAATCCTAATCATTTATCATTTCCATGGAGTGAAATATAATGCATAAAATTGCGTATACGAAAATTATATACATTTGAACTCTTTGAAATCACACTTAATACGTGATAATGTCATGCTAATAAAATCTTGAGAGATTATCATTTTCATAGAGTGGAATGTAATGCACAAACTTGCATATGCGAAAATTACAAACTTTTGAACACTTTTAAATCGCACTTAATACATGATAATGATGTGCTAACAAAATTTTGAGAGATTATTATTTTCTCCCTTATTTTCATAGAGTGGAATGTAATGCATAAACTTGCATATATGAAGTTTATACACCTTTGAACTCTTTGAAATTATACTTAATACGTGATAATTTTGTGCTAAGAAAATTTTGAGAGATTATTATTTTCATAGAGTGGAATGTAATGCATAAATTTGCATATACAAAAATTATACACCTTTGAACTCTTTGAAATCATACTTAATACGTGATAATGTTGTGCTAAAAAAATCTTAATATATTATCATTTTCATATAGTGGAATGTAATGCATAAACTAACATATATGAAAATTATACACCTTTGGACTCTTTGAAATCGCACTTTGATCATGATAATGTTATGCTAATAAAATCCTGATCATTTATCATTTTCATGGAGTAAAATATAATGCATAAAATTGCGTATACGAAAATTTTAAACCTTTGAACACTGTGAAATCGCACTTAATGACGAGATAATGATGTGCTAGCAAGATTTTGAGAGATTATCATTTTCTCCCCCTATTTTTGTAGAGTGGAATGTAATGTATAAACATGCATATACAAAAATTATACACATTTGAACTCTTTGAAATCGCACTTAATACGTGATAATATTGTGCTAAGAAAATCTTGAGAGATTATCATTTTCATAGAGTGGAATGTAGTGCACAAACTATACACCTTTGAACACGTTCCTTTCAAATTATATTGAAGTTCATTTGTTTTTGGAGTTAAAGTACTAGTGACAAACTCGTTATTTTGCATGGATAAAGAGGTGCCCCCCGACAAATCCTATCTGCTAGATCATAAAGGATCAACGGTTGGTGGACACGATCCGCGTGACAACTGTCTCAATCAGTCAGAGCATAGCAGGGAAGATGAGCACATGTGCGAGAGATTGATACTAAGAGAGGGGAAAACTGAGTAGAACTTAAGAACCAAGGGCAAAACTGAGTTGAACTTAAAACCAAGAGCAAGATTGACAAAGGGATTCAAATAGAAATAGAAAAAGATTTAACAAATGGAAAATGCATCTTTTATACAATAAAATACATCTTGGTATACATCAAACTATTTGCAATTTAAATATACACCAGTTTGACAATTATTGCATCATTCAGACAAACTATGTTTTAGGGAAGGATGTTTTGGGAAGAGGCTTGAGTAGAAAGCCATGAACCTTCATAGATAGTAGGTGATTTAAGAAGTGGTGATTTAGGTTAAAACTTGATTTATATACATTTCTTATAGTGGAAGATCACATAATAAGACTCCCTGGGTAGATGCCACTATATTTTGCTCTTTTTGAATTTGTTGTGCATAAAATGAATTAATTAGATAGCTAAAACCTATTCGTTGACTCTCTGTTGACCAGCCACCAGAGGATAAAACTGAGTATATTGCACACGGCAATGTTAGTACTGTAGGGAAAAACTGAGTACAATCAAACTGCTAGTGTTACGCTCGAGGGCAAAACTGTGCACAACTAAGTTGCTAGGGTTAGACACGAGGAAAAAACTTGACTCATGATACATTGCAAATGTATCTATAATTTTTGATGTTCCATGCTTGGTTTTATCCACTTTCTTGTGTTTTGTCCACACTTTAGAGTACTTTTCATATGATTTCTTGGACTAACCTATTAACAAGAGCCATAGTGCCAGTGTTGGGGGGATACCCCCGGGTAGGGTCACGCTGGGGTATAAAGGCCAAGTTAGCCGAGGTACGACAAGGTCAAAGCAGGTGCTGGCCGAGTCACCTCAAGGCAGGCCGAGTCACAGGTAACCGGACGAGGATGTCCACCTAACTGGGTCTCAACCGACTTATGTAGTATGTCGGTAAGATGTATCTAACTCGTATGCAGGTACAGGTGTGGCCAGATCAACTAGGTGCGATCCGGGTCATATCAAGCTTGTAAGAGAAGGAAGGTATCTCGCTGGTCAAAGGGTGACCACTATACGCAGAGCGTGAGCGAAGCGGACAGAGGCCGAGACCACCGAGGCGTGACCGACAAAGGTGACGATGCCTGTGTCGGATGATGCGGACGCTGCAGAGGCTCACGTAGCCTCTGCAGGGATGACACTGGGCAAAAGTGACCCGGTCGGCTTACTATTTTGGGGAGAGGCATATTCCCTGGAATATGCCTCCATGTATGCCCTAATTGGAGACCTAGCCACCCCTATATAAGGAGGGCTAGGGCCTCTGTAGAAAGGGTTGATCTCGAGTGGGATGGTCTTTACTGGTTCAGTTCTAGTTTCCTGAGAGCTAGCTAGTGGTGAGAGTAAGAGAGTCCCTTCTTCCTCCTCTCCCCAATACAGCTCAAGGAGCACTTGTAAACTGTGGAAGTGAATCAAATACAAACATCTGTGTGTGGAATCACCACACTATCCCTCCCTGGATTCCTCTAATGCATTTAGTCCCCACCTTTAGCCTATCCATGGCATCTGCCGTGACACCACCACGACAGTTGGCGCCCACGTGGGGCTAGCGGCGCTAGCAGGAGTGAAGATCCAGACGGGAAACCTCATCGGCACCGACGAACGCATCGTATCTAGGCTTGTTCAGCGCTTTGGAGCGCTGGACTTTGTCAGCGACAACGCTGGCTGCTTCGGCAAGCGACCTCTCCCGCGCAACGGCCTCTTCGTCAAGCTCGGCACGCACAAGATCTACGTCGCTGTCGATGTGTCGTGCGTTCACCCGTGACACGTCGTCGAAGGAGGCGAGCCACCCCTTAGCGTGGTTCACGGGGTGCATATCACTCGCTCCCACGACCGCACTGAGGTGATGATGACAATGCCTAGCGCTGGCGCGAGCAAGGATCCGGCACCAGATCCGGAGGTAACACCAAAGGCACCAAGGAAAAGTAGAGGTCCTCCACTAGAGAGAGAATGTGCTGCAGCAGGCGATAGATAGCCTAGAGAGCCCCATAGCACCTACAGTAGATCCGGCTCAGGCACAGGCCGAGTTAGAGGAGACTAGGCAGAAAATACTAGAGGGTGCCAAAAAGATAGCCGCGGCTCAGCAGTCGTTGAATATGACACTGCGTGAGTACGCAAGAGCAAATAAGGTAGATGCTGTAAAAGTAAAGGGAAAAAACCTAATCAGTGAAATGAACAAAGAGGGTGATACTAGAGTTGAGGAATCAGAGAACTTTCTGTCCGCGGGGCTGCCGAAGTACAGTACCCCGGCAAAGAACCTCAGAGCAGCGGATGCAGCTGCATCCGAGTTAGAGGGTTTGACGGGTGAAGCCCGGTAAAGACAACAGGAGAGAGTCAATGAACTGGTTCGGATCGCAAACAGACAAAATGAAGAGTTGCTCAGGGCAAACCTGGCAAGGGCTGGTGCATCTAAAGTTGTTCATTCAGCTGTAGGTAACCCGAAGAAATCAGCGGGAGCAGCGTCATCCCCTCACAGAGACCCAAGAAGAGAAGAGGTGGTAACCTCGGCAAGGAGAAACAAACAGATAGTCCCATATGACCCCGCAAGGGCATGGAAAGGAAAAGCAGTGCAGACGAATGATGATCGACGAAGTGTCAGCCGAGGTGAGGCTGGCCGAGGCAACCGCGACCAAGGCAATGCCGGTTAGGGAAACACGGTAAACGGAAATGCCGGACAGCAGAACTCGGCAGGAGCAGGGCAACCGCAACAGCGGAATATACCAAGGCAAGAGCAAAGTGCCGGCCGAGGTATGCAACAGAGAGGTGCTCCACGAGAGCAAGACAGATATAATGATGGTGATTCGGAAATGGTGAACGCAGGATAGCCAAGGCCGGACTATCATGTGATAGGGTCAAGATTGGGAAGTAGGGACTTGATGCCTGACGATGCCAGGTTGAAGCTGGATCGGCTTTATAGGTCGGAGCAAATTGAGTGTCAAGGTTCTCCGGGTCCGGTGTGTTTTGGGCCCTGGATCATGAAGGAGCCTCCGGTACCAAACTTTCAGTTACCTAGAGGCACGAAAACGTATGACGGTAGCACAAAGCCGGAGGATTGATTGATCAACTACGCTACGACGGTGAAAATTGCAACAGGCAACTTGAGATGGGCTGTGAGATACGTACCTCAAATGCTGGAGGGGCCAGCAAGGGTATGGCTAAACAATTTGCCACTAGGAAGTATCAACTGTTGGATTGATTTTGAGGAAATGTTTGTAAGCAACTTCTCAAGCACGTATCAGAGGACGAATAGGCCATAGACCCTAGCAATGTGCAAGCAGAGACCGAATGAGACGGACCGGGAGTTCTTAACCCGATGGTGCATAGTGCGAAACTCATGTGAGGGTGTGATCGAGTCACAGGCAATAGCTTGGTTCGCACAAGGGTGTAGATATGCGAGCATGTTGTGGCAAAGGCTACAAAGGGATATGCCAACTACACTGGCAGAAACGATCCGGATTGCAGATTCATATGCATTGGGTGATCCGACTCAACCTAGGCTTGTGTCAAACGAGTCAAATGGGGAATACTACCAGAGATATGGAACCGGATCATCCCAGCGAAATGATTACCGGGGTAAGAGAAGAGATGATAGACCGGATTACAGATACAGTTCGCAACAAGTTGCTGCTATAAATCAGGATCAGACCGGAGCAGGGAGTAATCAGCGTTAGAAAACTGGAGGGCAACAATGGACTCCAAGAAATGATGGCAAGAAAACTTGGACGCTAGGCAGAAGAAACAGTGGCAAGAAAAGAAGGACCGTCCGAGGTATACCTATGAGGCAATGCTGGATCACCCGTGTAAATTTCACACGCCAAATCCGAGTAACCCGGCGGGTCACATGACTCGGCAATGTGAGTGGATGAGAAAGATAGAACAAAGTGGTTTGGGGAATGCTCAGGCACCTCAGAATGGTCAACCTCGGCAGGAGTTACCCCAGCAACAATTGCTCTTCGGAGCAAACACGCAACAGTTAATGTTGCCTCCCCCTCCGCCGAGGTATGACAACCATGAGAGAAGGGATGCAGTGCATGAAGTGGAAAACCAACCTCAGCCAGATCAGAGGTATCCTGGAAATGAGGGGAGAAATGAATACAGAGAGCATCACCAGAGTTACTGTGTGTTTACCACAAAGGAAACAAATAGGAAGAGTTTGCAACGCCAACATATGGAGGTGAACACGGTAATGCCCGCAGTGACGAGGTATATGCCTTGGTCGGATCAGGAAATCACCTGGAGTATCAAGGATCACCCCAAGCTTATGCCTAGCCCTGGTTCGTATGTGTTAGTGTTGGACCCAACATTCATAGGGCCAAATATCAATGTGAGATTTTCTAAGGTGCTGATAGACAATGGCAGCAACATCAATATCATGTATGCGGATACGATGCGCAAGTTGGGTATCTCGGAGAACATGCTCCAGGCTACCAGAACAACGTTTCATGGTATTGTGCCAGGCATATCCTGTGAGCCCATTGGCAAAGTCTGAGTCGATGTATTATTCGGCACGCGGGATAACTGCCGAACTGAGAATTTGGAGTTTGAAGTGGTGAACTTAGAAAGTGCGTATCACGCGTTACTCGGCAGGCCAGCACTGAACAAGTTCATGGCGAGTTGTCACATTAGTTACTTGAAGATGAAATTGCCCGGGCCAAATGGAGTAATTACCATAGCTGGAGATTTCCGACATTCCATTGAGTGTGCGTCAGCCGGGTCTAACCTGGCCGAGTCACTCGTGATTGCGCAAGAGAAAAGAAAGATACAGGAAGTGGCGGCATTGGCTCAGTCCGCGCAGCAGTATATACCGGTGTTGAGTAACCCACATGGAAGCGTCTCATTTCAAGCAACGAAGGATACGAAGAAAGTGCCTATTGATGATCTGTTCCCAGAGCGCACCGTAACAATTGGTGTCGGGTTAAATGACAAATAGGAAAGCAAGCTCGTCAACTTCGTCCGTGAGAATCGGGATATCTTTGCTTGGTCCACACAGGACTTGCAAGGTGTTCCGAGGGAGTTGGCCGAGCACTCTTTGAATGTGAGACCCGGAGCAAGGCCGGTGAAGCAACCTCTCCGCCGCTTCACCGAGGATAGGAGAAAATTCATTGGGGATGAGATAGCTCGGCTCCTCGCAGCTGGGTTTATCATGGAAGTGCTTTACCCGGATTGGCTATCTAATCCGGTGCTTGTGGAAAAGAAGAAAGATTATCCGAATGTTGCAGTGGTTTGGCGTATGTGTATCGATTACACGAACCTGAATAAGGCGTGTCCAAAAGATCCATTTCCACTGCCAAGGATAGATCATGTCATAGATTCAACTGCTGGGTGTGAGCAGTTGTCATTCATAGATGCATATTCTGGTTTCCACCAGATACCCCTGAATCCGAATGATCAAATAAAGACTGCATTTATCACCCCGTATGGGGCTTATTGCTATCGCACCATGCCTTTTGGTTTACGTAATGCAGGGGCAACATACCAAAGATGTATGCAAAAATGTTTGCACGATCAAATTGGTGGAAATGTGCAAGTATTTGTGGATGATGTGGTTATAAAGACCAAGGAAATAAAACGCTCCTTGATGATATCAGGCAAACGTTCACGAACCTGAGACGATTCCAGATGAAGCTTAACCCGAAAAAATGCACCTTCGGTGTCCCGACTGGAAAATTACTCAGATTTCTTGTATCCAGCCGAGGTATCGAAGTTAACCCAACTAAAATCCGAGCCATAGAGCGAATGGAGTTGTCGAAGTGTCTTAATGATGTCCATAAGTTCACTAGTTGCCTGGCATCCTTAAGTCGGTTTGTATGTTGGTTGGGAGAAAAGGCGCTGCCTCTCTATCAACTCATGAAAAAGTCGGACAAGTTCATTTGGACGCTGCAGGCCAATGAAGCATTTATCCAATTAAAGAAGATGTTAGCCACTGCACCAGTGTTAGCCTCTCCACTATCAAAGGAGCCAATGTTGCTCTATATAGCCGCAACCAACCGAGTTGTAAGTGCAGTAATTGTGGTAGAGCGCGACGAAGAGGGTAAGTCGGTGCAAAGGCCAGTATACTATTTGAGCGAGGTATTATCAGCCTCGAAACAAAACTATCCCCATTACCAGAAGGTGGCATATGGTGTATATATGGCGGCTAAGAAGCTGAAGACTATTTTGAAGAGCACCCCATCAAAGTAATATGTGAAGCCCCCATATCTAAGATAATGAGCAACAAGGGCGCAAGTGGCAGGATTGCAAAATGGGCAATTGAGCTAGCCCCTTATGCGCCACATTATGACAGAAGAGAAGCAATCAAGTCACAGGTTGTGGCTGACTTTTTTGTGGATTGGGCCGAGGTGCAATATGAGCCACCATTGCCAGATCCGAACTACTAGAGAATGCACTTTGACGGGTCAAAAACAAAAACCGGGTTAGGCGCCGGAGTTGTGCTTACCTCGCCCAAGAACGACCCGCTGAGGTATGTGCTGCAGATCCATTTCGCAGCATCAAACAATGTCACCGAATATGAGGCACTTGTACATGGACTCAAAGTGGCAAAAGAAATTGGAATACGTCAGATCCAATGCTTTGGCGATTCGGATTTGGTAGTTCAGCAAGTTTCAGGGCTGTGGGACGCTCTTGATCCAAACATGGCATTATACAGATTTCATGTGCAGAAGATATCTGGGTACTTTGAGGGATGCGAGTTTCACCATGTACCCCAGGTGGAAAATGAGGCTGCCGACGTATTGTCGAAGCTCGGATCAACCCGACAAGCAATTCCACCGGGTGTAGCATTAGAACACCTCAGAAAACCATCCATTAGGCCGTCCCTAGAAACCGACTCAATCTACGTCCCGAAAGATCCGAAGTCCAGAGCTGTGCCCATGGACATTGACGTGGGAAGTGGTTCGCGAAACCCGGGGACTGCCTCGGCAAACCTGAGGACTGCGCAGCATGATCCGGCCGAGGTTATGCCGGTGGAGCAAATGGAAGTAGATGAGGAGTTGTTTCCAGTGCGAGCAATACCAGCTTGGGCGCTGTCCATATTTCAATTCCTGAAGGATGGAACTTTGCCTAGTGAAGAGGTGCTGTCCAGGCAAATTCAGAGGCACGCAAAGGCGTACACAATCATCAACGCCGAACTATACAAGAGAAGTGTCACTAATGTCCTCCAACGATGTGTTGACCCGGAAGAAGGGCTTGACATCCTCCGAGATATACATCAAGGAGAATGTGGGCATCATGCCTCGTCCAGAGCCTTGGTAGCAAAAGCTTTCCGTCATGGGTTTTACTGGACAAGTGCCTTAGAACAAGCAGAAGATCTGGTAAGAAAGTGCAACGGCTGTCAAAGATATGCTACGAAGACACATATGCCAATGTCGGAGCTCAAGACCATACCAATTACCTGGCCATTTGTCGTATGGTGTTTGGATATGGTTGGCCCCTTCAAACCAGCAAGAGGGAACATGACCCACATCTTGGTCATGGTTGACAAATTTACAAAATGGATTGAGGTGAAGCCAATAAGAAAATGTGATGGAGCTACCGCCGTGACATTCCTCAAGGATATCATCTTGAGATACGGTTATCCTCACAGTATCATAACAGATAATGGAACAAATTTTGTTGAAGGATCATGTGCGCGATTCTGCCGAGATAAGAAGATCCGGCTGGACGTTGCCTCGGTAGCCCACCCTGCATCGAACGGACAAGTGGAAAGATCCAACGGATTAGTATTATCCAGGACAAAACCCCGGCTCATTGAGCCACTGCAAAGATCAGCGGGGTGCTGGATAGAAGAACTACTAGCGGTACTGTGGAGTTTAAGAACAACTCTGAATCGATCAACAGGCTATACGCCATTCTTTCTGGTATATGGGGCAGAAGCTGTATTACCAGCCGACATAGAGCATGATTCGCCCAGAGTCACCCAATACACAGAAGACGAAGTGCGAGAAGCCTGGAAAAATGATGTTGATCTGATGGAAGAAGCGAGAGAATTGGCATTGTCTAGATCCGCCATATATCAGCAAAATCTCCGACACTATCATAGCCGGAAAGTAAACCCCCGAGTCTTCCGGGAAGGTGATCTGGTACTCCGGTTGGTACAACGTACTGCTGGCATGCATAAGCTATCCCCCCCATGGGAAGGGCCATTCATTGTGAGCAAAGCATTGCACAATGACTCATATTATCTCATCGATGCAAAACCACAGGAGAAGAACAAGGCGGACAGGTCCGGCGAAGAATCTAAGCGTCCATGGAATGTAGCTCTACTTCGACCATTCTACACTTAGCAAAGAAGTGTGTGTATCCGAGTCTCTCATATGTCGGTATGTATGCCGGCAATGAGCTTATCAATGAAATCTTGGCACCTCGAGCAGTAACTCGGGGATTGCCTTAGTAGTATTTGTTGTTTCCTGTTTTTGTTATTTATTTTTATGTTGGCTGGCGTAAGTTGTTTCTACCTAAGCCGGGTCAATAGTGTGTGAGCACCAAAAACTCAACTCTTCTACTTGCTGCTGTCCAACAAGATTTGGCTTCATGGCAAGCAAGAGAACAAGTTTGGAATTGCGTAGCACATGAACAACGACTAAGGAAAAGAACTTAATCGAGCCAACGTTTGTTTTTCGGACTAACCTTATGCTTATTTTATGTTTACTATGCTGAATTATTTTGAGCTAATCCTAAAGTTTCCAAGTATTGTTAAGTCAATTTTTGAAACTCGGACTCATAAGTCGTAAAACCGAACCAAGGTAGACACGAGCCGAGCCAAGAAATTGGAGAAACAAGAAAATGAAACTCGGGGACTACGCCCAAGTTAATCTGGCATAAAAACTTAGTAGCAAAATATAACTTGTGTGCTTAATACAATTGCACCCAGCATACCAGGGATCTGATAAACTTCAAAGTATTTTCAATCAAGGGACATCAGGAGGAGGTAATTCGGAGCCAGCAGGTGCAGCTTCAGCCTCGGCTTCAACATCATCTTATTCTTCCTCGATGTCCGAGGCTTCGTCCTCTTCATCATCACCCGAATCATCTTCGGCATTTTCGTCGTCAGTGGCGCCAAGGAAGCTTGGCCCCTCATTCCATTGATGGATGGGGGCATACTGAATGAGGCTATGGGCGCAAGCCTTGCGGCGAGCAATCCAATCTGGGTCAGTGGACCACCTTGATCCGGTGCGCATGCGCTCGAGAAGCTTCAGGTTTATCTTTTCGTACCAAGTGAGCACATAGTGGAGGACAATTTCAGCTCCGACGTGTCCAGCAGATTCCCTCCAAAGATCGAGCTGAGTCTCGCACTCCATAAGCTTGGAAATAAGAGCAGTGGCTCCCTCCGGAGTATCTTCTTCAGGCCAAAAGGCATTGAAGATCCGGACTGCCACATCCAAGATGTCCTTGCCATAGTTCTTCACAATTTCGACACGAGAAGACAAGCTGACCAACAGGTCCTCCATGTCATAAGGAATTTCTTCAGCGCTAGGAGCAATTGGGGTACCCCTCTTCTGGCGGAACTTGGCAACAACAGTAGTTGCAATGGCATTGCCCTCCGGAAATTTGTCTGAAAACAAGACAAGTGAAGTAAGTGAGGAAAATTGACCCGGAGAGATTCATGTCGGCTGAAGGAAAAGAACTTACGAGAAATGTGGCTGTGGATCCGGGTCAGCTCCTTGGTACAGTTATCACGCCTCTTCAGGAGTTGTGCAAGTTCAGCATTCACCGACTCAAGCTTGGTGTCGGCCTCCTTCAGCAGTTCTTGGTCCTTAGCAATTTGAAGGTTGAGATGCTCACGCTCTTCAGTAAAGTCTTGGCCTGCTTTCTCCAGTTCAGACTTGTGCTACGCCTTGAGCTTCTTCATGTCTGTCTTAAGTTTGGCAATTTCTTCATCCTTGGTCCGGAGGAGGGCAAGCTCATCATCTTTCTTTTTGAGTTCGGCCTGATGCTGCCCTGCTTGTTCAAGAAAATGCAGCATCATATCAGGCACGGGCACACTATCTTCAAGATATGCTGAAATAGTTTGTTGACCCGGCAAAGCCGAGGTATGAATATTTGCCGAGCCAAGAAGAAAAGAAGATAGGGCGCAGAGGGACATTAAGCAAAATGACTTACCCTTTATCTGATCCAGATTTTTTCTCATAAGGATGTTCTCAGCCTCCACTCCGGCTGCACAATCCGAATATCATATTAGTTCGGCGGAAACAGACGAAGAGAAATGGGAAAAATGCCAAGGAGAAAACTTACCCCTTTTCTCGTATTCGGCGAGAAGAGTGGTATGCTTTGCGCGCAGCATCTTGTGAGTATCCAAGAGACGCTGAAACTCAGCGCTCCGACGATTGGTGGTCACCTAAAAAGAGTACAAAATGATAGCTTAGTCATGTGCATATTCGAAGTGTACAAAATCCGGGCCAAGTGGAACTTAACCCGGCTCTAGGTGTGTGCATATTCGAAGTGTAAATAATCTAGGCCAAGTGGAACTTAACCCGGCTCTAGGTGTGTGCATATTCGAAGTGTACAAAATCCGGGCCAAGTGGAACTTAACCTGGCTCTAGGTGTGTGCATATTCGAAGTGTACAAAATCCGGGCCAAGTGGAACTTAACCTGGCTCTAGGTGTGTGCATATTCGAAGTGTACAAAATCCGGGCCAAGTGGAACTTAACCCGGCTCTAGGTGTGTGCATATTCGAAGTGTACAAAATCTGGGCCAAGTGGAACTTAACCCGGCTCTAGGTGTGTGCATATTCGAAGTGTACAAAATCCGAGCCAAGTGGAACTTAACCCGACTCTAGGTGTGTGCATATTCAAAGTGTACAAAATCCGGGCCAAGTGGAACTTAACCCGGCTCTAGGTGTGTGCATATTCGAAGTGTACAAAATCCGGGCCAAGTGGAACTTAACCCGGCTCTAGGTGTGTGCATATTCGAAGTGTACAAAATCCGGGCCAAGTGGAACTTAACCCGGCTCTAGGTGTGTGCATATTCGAAATAACTAAGGAGCTACATTTATTCTCCAAGGAGCATCCGACTGAGTAACAAGTTACTCCCTCGGAGGCTCGGGGACTAATGGTTATATCACTAATATCCAGAGCATCTTAAGGAAAAGGCGAAGTAGCGTACCTCCATCATCCGACCTACAAGGTTGATTGCCTTAGCAGCAGTATTCATTTGTGCAGCAAACTCGACGGGCCCGAATTTCTCCAGGAGATCATCATTATGGACGAACTCCGCCTTGTTCCAGTTGTTTACGAACTCGATCGAGGTCGGAGGATAACGTTCGCTGCTGAGCATGTGGGGCGCAACCAGACCCTTAGCATGAGCTTCCCTCCTTTCAACCTAGGCAACATCAGGGCTGGTGTGCAAAACGAGTTGCGCATCAGCTGACCCGGCAGAGGTGTCCGTTGTCGGCGGGGTCTTCTTTGAAAGCATGGATGCAAGTGTACGCTGTCCAGCCTCGATTGATGTTGCCTTGGCAGTGTCAGGAGCCTTTTTGCCCTTGGGCTGCTGCTGAGAGGTTGAAGTTGCTGCAGCGGATTTGCCCTTGGGAGCTGCCTTGGCGCTAGCCTTGGTACTACTGGTGCCTTCTCGCTGAGTCTTGGAAGACTCGGACGAGGCGGAGGGGCTTGGTGCTGGTGCTGGTGCTTTTGCTGTTGCTGCTGGTGCTGGAGCTGATGCTGGTGTTGGTGTTGGTGTTGGTTTTGGCGGAGGCGCTGTAGATACCTCGGTGGTGGTCGAAGCAACCGCTGCCTCGGCAGAGCCGTTTCCCCCTGTTCCGAGATTACCCTCCTCTTGATGAGGTGGGCTAGAACCCGGAGCAGCCACTGAGCCCTCCTGAATGGGGCTCAATGGGCGTGAATCGTCACCACGAGGGGGAGAAGGGCTATGTCGGAGCGGTGAGGCAATGCTGGATCCACTCTGAGGAACCTCCACCGCTGCCCTGCCGAATCAAATGATGAATGATGAGAAACTATAACAAAGGAAGAACAAGTGAATAACAAAGGGAGAAGTGACTTACTCGTCTGAGGTTAAAGGCTCCTTGCGTTTTGCGAGCCCTCCGAGTTATGGCCTTAGTCGTAGGCTTGGTGGCAGCTTTGTCTGCAGACTTCTTGCGTCTCTTCGCTGGTTTGGAAGGTTCGAAAGAAGAAGCGGATGCGGCTCCCCTTTTCTTTGGCGCGATCGGGACAGGCTCACCCGTGGCAAGGGGAGGATCTTCATGGATCTGCCCACCGGGGTTAGCTGATGCCAGAAAAGCATAAGAAAGAGGGATAGCGTCAAATGCCTCCATCACCTCAACGTCGGAATCATCTTCATCGTCAGACCAATCTCTAATAGAAGAGAATTTACCGGCGTGTCGCTTGGTCGCATCAGCCATCGGTAGGAACATCTCCTGATCCGGCTCCTCATCGTCCGAGGCATCTCGATCAGGCGCCCACTTGAGAGAAGGCTCGGGGCCATCTTCAAGAGTTTGCTGAAGAAACATCTAAGAGAGAAAATGCAAAGGGATCAAGCATACAATAAATTCCGATATATAATTTAACTCGGAAAAGGATTGGAACATGAGATTTACCGCAAGAGGAAGCCTATCTCGGCAGAAGTGCTCGATCCCCCACACCCATTCAGCGGTGAACTTCTTGTTGGTGGTGAAGAGGGCCTTGACCCGGCGGTAAATCTCGGTGTTGCTCAACTCGAAAGAGGAGGTCCGATTAGGGTCACGGCCCTAGCTCATGTGGCAAAGTTTATGCGTGCGTTTCTGGGGGGGGGGGGATCCGGTGCGGACGAAGGTGATCACTGCGTCCTCGTTGCGCAATCCCAGATCCTTTAGCTCATGGAACCGTTTATTGACTTGGTTCGCCAAGACTGTGGGTTTCTTGGGGATCTTCTCCCACAGATCCGGATTAGGAGGACCCGGAGCGTAGGTGCGCAGTCGAATCAGATCTTCAGTTGTGCCATTTCTGACATAAAAGAAGGTTTGGGCCCAGCCCTTGCAGGAGTCAAGCCCTGTGACTCGGGGGAAAATGGACTGTTTCCGAGGCGAGATAGAAGTTGCGTCGAACTGCGTGAGCTGCTTGTCCTCCGGGTTAAGCTCTGTGTTCGGAATCACGTTCCGGCGGAGGCCAAAAAACTAGATCCAGAGCTCCTTTGTGGGCCACAGTCCGGTGTAGCCCTCGATGGTGGAAGCGAAGGCAAAGAGAGAGGTGATGGCATTCGCCAGAAGATGATGCGGCTGAAGCTCATACATGTTGAGCCAGTCGTGGAAAAAGTCGCTAACAGGGAGACCGAACCCACGTTGGAAGTGGGAGAGGAATACGACGAACTCACCCGAATTGGGTGAGGGGGCAAGTTCCTTGGCGGCGAGGCGGGCGATGACGCCCTCCAGCATATGACGGGTGCGGTACAACCAATCAAGGTCATCCTGGCATACCCAGGACCCAGCCCAAGCGCCACGGCCGGTGTTCCCCGCGTCCTCCTCCATTTCCTGCTCCGCGACGGCGAGCTCTTCCTCTGTTATCTCTAAGTCACTGTCCTCGCTGGCCCTAACGGCGGTGGGGGCAGTGGCCTAGACTAGCGTGGACCCGTGGCGGAGAGGATGCGTGGGAGTAGCGGCGACGCTGGTACGCGAGGAAATGGTGCGGCGGCGGCGCGGCTAAGCAGTTGCGGTGGCGGCGGCGCTGTCGCTGGAGAAGAAGAGGAAGAAGAAGAGGCAGAGGGGCGCAAGAATGGGTAAAGGACCCAAGGGGCGCGCCCCTCCCCTATTTAACCACGCCCAGGAGAAGTAGTGGGATCGTATTGTGCGGACGGGCCACATCGTGTGGCCGTGTACAATCCAGATCAACTAATCAAAAACGAGCCACAGGAAGGGCCACAGGGCGCAGGAGATCCCACGACGTGACGTTATGATACAGTTAACGAGGGGGCAGTCATGATGTGACGTGTGCTACAGTAATATCTGACAATAACTACGGCGGTTACTAGTGCAGGCCCTTAAAATGAGGCAAAGTAATGATTAGCCTCCACGTGGGGAGGCGTACAAGAGAAGGAAGAATGACCCGGATGAGTATGAGGTGACCCGGCCAGCGAGTGAAGACTTAGAATGTGCCAAGGGAAAGTAAACCTATGAAATCCGTCCTATGAGATAACTCGGAAAAGGAGCAAAAGGCTCGGTAAAATTGAACCTGTTGTGGCCTTAGCGGCTAAGGAAGCTAAGACCGCACCAGCTTCGGGGACTAATGTTGGGGGGATATGTAGCACCCTGATAAAATCACTACTAGAAAATCGCATGTTGTTTTCATTTTGTGCATCATCATGATCGCATGCTCATGCAATCATGCATTTGGTTGCCTAAAACTATTTATGAAAAGTCTATCTTTCTTTTCTGAATATCTCTTGTCTTTGTTTCAAATTAAAACCCCCGTCTTCCGGATATTTTTGTTTTGTCTAAATCATAAAAGACTATTTCAATTAAAATAAATAAATAAATAAAACAGTGTTTTAGGGGAGGCAGCCAGCTAGGCCCAAAAGGCCCAGCCAGCCACCTACCACCCTGGTGCCCTAACAAAACCCTAACTGGACCAACCCTGGCCAAACCCTAGTCCTATCCCTACCTAATCCCACCACACACCCCATCCATACCACCTGCCGCCGCCGCCAACCACCCACTGCGTGCAGCAGCCCGTGCACCGCACTACCCGTGGACGCTACATGCCGCACACCCCCTCCCGCGAGAGTACACCGCGACCGGCCACACCCCATGGGTCCCACTCCCACCGACGCCACCCTGTCCCGCACGCCTCTCCCTCTCGCTCACCAACCACCACGCCATCCCTTCCTCTGTTCTGATCCCAACGCCGGCGACGCTCCTCTCCCTATCGCCCCTGCTGCCAGGCGGCACCTCGCGTCGCCCTGCCTTGTCCGTCCGCCACCGCTATTGTGGTCTCCCTTAACGGCGACGTCGTCCAGCACCGGCGCCCTCCTCTCGGATCCCCGCCGCTGCCATGGGGCCCCACCTCCCTCGCCCGCAGGCACGCCGCCGCTCAGGCCTCCTGCCGTCTTCCTCGCCCCTTCCGGTCGCCTCCTCTCTGCGCTCACCCCCGAGCAGGATGGCCGCGACCCCGTCCCCGCGTGCGGAGCTTGACGCCCCTCTCTAGCGCCACCACCAGCCACGGCCGTCGCTAGCGAGCCCGGCGACCCCGCCGCCAAACTTTGGCCGCCTCTCCATCCGCCCGGCCCTCCCTCGACCTAGTCCCTGCTTCTCCCCGTCGCTCGCCATCCTTACCTGCAAGCACGCCGAAGCTCTGCCGATGCCTCTCGCCATCATGCCCTCTCTCTCGCTGCCGACACACGCCACAAGATCCTATTCTCGCTGCTGCTCTGGCCGTCGTCCCCATGGCCTTCTGCGACACCTCCGTCTCCGTTGCTCCGACCAAGGACGGTGCCACCTTGGAGCCCTCTGCCTTGCCCCATCTTCCTTGGTCTCCAGCTCGTCACTCTCCTGCAGCATCCTGACCGCACGGTGTTCGGCTTGGTGCCTGTGTAACACATGAGGGCCCTCTCGTTACTGGCGTGCGTCTTGGCCTGCCTTCGTGTTGCTGTGTTGATAGAGTACAAGGATGAGTTTGGCGAGGTGACGATGTGATTCTGATCAGGATGTTCCTGTGGACCAGAACCAGAAAATCGGATTAGGATCTCGGTGTTGCTGCATCTATAGGCATGTTCTCGGCTATGCTTGTGACCACTCGCTGTCACGAAGACACCCCGCTGCCGATCTCGATTCCACCACCGACAAGTGAAGTTGGAACTACAAGACTATCAACATGGAACCGAAGCCTTCTTCATGGACGACAAGACCCTGTCCTCGGATCTGAAGCCCGATCCTGGCATTCGAAGATTGACCCCGTCGAACCCCGAACCAAGATCGTCGAGTCCCCTATGTGTGACCCTTATCCGACCCCTATTTTTAATATATATGACATATCTATCTTGTTGCATATTAAATTGTTCATGCCCGCATGCATATTCATTTGTTTGGGGTATTTTGTCGATTCACCTAATAATTAAATATGGAGTATATATGCGGCTATATTTGTCTTATCTCAACTCCATTTAATTTTGTGTAGTGAACCAATGCCATGTCTTGCCTTGTTAAGCCAACATTTAAATTGCGGGGTAGCTAAACAACATGAACCTCCTAATTAAATGTCGGGACCCTGGTTCCGCTTAATATTGCCTAAGTGCATCGCATATTTGCCATGTCATGCATCATATCATGCATCATGCCGGATCTTCTGCCGTAGTATTAAATAGTGCATTCGATGTTTCTTTTAGTGCTTTGCTTCTTCGCGGATTAGGCCGATGAGTTGATGCGAGTATTGGCAAGTCCTTCGAATAATGTATATTCGGCAGTGTTTCCCAGGCGAGCATTCTCCCCCTTTCTACCTATTTTGCATTTATAGTCTTTACTTCCTCCTGTTGATCTATTGCTATCTGTGTTGCGATGCTTTAGTTTTCATGCACCATTTATATTCCTTGCAGCCTCTATATTTCCTTGGACACATCCTATTGCCTATTGTTTGATAGACAGTCGGCCTTGCGAGTCGTAGTTGCTTGCTCAAAGTCGCTTCGCGTCGTGTCGTTCCACCGTTGATAGAAGGTTGGCACATGCTTAATGGTGGAGAAGCTTAACGGTGGAGATGATCATGGCTTACATTATAACTTGTTAATTAAAATGCTGGAAATAGATATAATGCAGAGGCACCAGTGGGTAATAGTCAATATTTGGTTTTTAACCGCCCACTTGTGTCCACCTAGGACCCGAGTTCTTGACACCTGTTCCGAGATCGAGCGCGCTAACCACATGTGGGTGTGTGGGCACCCCGCCGGCTTACTACCTGATTTCAAAGTACTGTGCTGGGGGCCACAAAGTAGTTTGGGGCTTTATTATTATCCTGTACTTATGCCATGCTTTACTGCTTTATTTATGATTGTGCGTGGAGCACCTGTACTGTTTAGGAACAAATGTTGAATGTTTTCGCGGTATCGACAAGCCTAGTCACACTTTCGGGTTCCCAGTCGTTTATAGCCATTGACACAAACCCTGGGTCCATCCTGGAGCCGGCCGACTTCGTTGCGGGTAGCTTAGTGGGGTGGCCCCCATGTACTTACTTTGGGTCTGGGAAACGTCGTGTCCGAGGCCCCGTCGCATACCGTTGGGTGTATGTTCAGGATCTTGCTCATATTCGGATCTGACAACAAGGGTTAAAGTGTGTGTGGATACTTTGGTGCACCCCTACAGGGTTAAATCTTTTCGAAAAGCCGTGTCCACAGTTATGGACGACTTGGAGCACAGTTTCTCGATCATAGACAACTATAACTAAAGAATTGTTGTTATAATATGACTTGTATCTGCTATGACTAGTAAGTTGGACAACCACCATGGAATGAATGAATAAAACTGCCAACTGTGTGGGTTTCCTCGGCATGACTTCCTCGTCTGGTCTCGAGGGGGAAATACCAGGATGGGTATGTTTGGTGGTAGTATCAGGTTGGTCCCGAATAGGTTTCTCTTATCCCTCTCTAATATCCGACAGTTGTATTGAGTCTCTATAGGTTGTTTAGTACATGCTTCGCTGTCGCTTTAGTCCACCATACTTATGTAGGCGAGAATGAATTCTAGCCTCGTAATCTTGCCTCAAGATCGACGCTCCTCTTTTTCCTTTGCCCTTTGTCGGCACCCCTTTTGTTTTAGCAGGTTTGAGATCGACGTCGTTAGTAGGGTTACCCTTCCGGCTTGGCCTGGGCAGGGTTATGGACGCCATTGGTTATTCTTTAGGACTCTTAGCCCAATTTGCTTATTATCCGTACTCGGATGTTGTATCGTTTTCAAGGTGATTTGGATCTTTATACTGTATATCAGTATTCTTGACTCATGGAGTCATTGTTGTATATATATGTTCTATGGGTCCCATCGTGGACTATTGTGTAATGATATTACTTCGTTTTCCACCCGCACGAAAGTGCCTGGTGGGCGTCCTTGAATCGTTTCTATGCGGGTTTGGCGGGAAGCGCTGAAACTTGCATAGGGCTGTTTCGAGGGTGTTACAAAGTGGTATCAGAGCTTAGAAGTTACGATACCCCACTGGTCCAGCCTCTAGGCTAACCTAGCTAACGATCGATGTAGAGTGTCAAAACTATTTTGCCAAATCGGTTGGATAGATATGATTAGGTCTGATTTTACTCCTTACCCCTATGCTATTCTCCTCTTATCTCTGCGTGTTTTGAATCTGCTCTCTTATCTTTTCTTCGAGTCCAAGAATTCTCGTGGTTGGGTTTCCATCGTACCTTCAGGGTTTCGCTTCCTTCTTTGGTAACAGTGCTTCTACATCCAGTCTTCATGCTATCTGAGGAATCATTCATCTGTTGGACTTCTCTTTGTTCCTTCTTGTGCCTTTTGGTGTTTTCCAACACGACGACCTCATCTACATCAGATCCAATGAAGCCCTGCATCACTCATTTGTTTCTGAACCTTGCTTGTTGAGATCTTCAGTCTGATTTTGAGAGTTGATTGCATAATTCAACTATTCATGTACAGAGTAATGTTTTGAGTGCGGGATGGAGTCGCGACCATACCACTACTCTTATCATTCGCTCTGCACATTGAATTGGCGGATCTATGCAATTTACTCCTTCCACTGAAGTAGAGGTAGCCTTGTGACCTCTTTCTTCATCTTTGTTTCTGCAGAGTGTTCTCTTGACGAACACGAGCAACGACCCCTTGATGGTGGTGTCGCCGATTCCAAGATGGAGTAAGAATCCTTGTTAGTGGTGTTGCAAGGATCTACATGAAGCGCGGAGATTTCTATCGTCGGCTTTCTTCCCCGTACCATGAGGCGGATCTCGAGGGCGAGATCCATTGTTAGTGGTGTCGAATTGTAGCACCCTGATAAAGTCACTACTAGAAAATCGCATGTTGTTTTCATTTTGAGCATCATCATGATCGCATGCTCATGCCATCATGCATTTGGTTGCCTAAAACTATTTATGAAAAGTCTATCTTTGTTTTCTAAATATCTCTTGTCTTTGTTTCAAATTAAAACCCCGGTCTTCCGGATATTTTTGTTTTGTCTAAATCATAAAAGACTATTTCAATTAAAATAAATAAATAAATAAAACAGTGTTTTAGGGGAGGCAGCCAGCTAGGCCCAAAAGGCCCAGCCAGCCACCTACCACCCTGGTGCCCTAACAAAACCCTAACCGGACCAACCCTGGCCAAACCCTAGTCCTATCCCTACCTAATCCCACCACACACCCCATCCATCCCACCGCCGCGCAACAACCCATCATACAGAAATTAATGCACTGCGACTACCCGTGCACGCTACATGCCAAGACACCCTCCCGCGAAGCGTACACATCGCCCACCCCTCCCGTGGGTCCCACTCCCACCAACGCCACCCTGTCCCGCACGCCTCTCCCTCTCGCTCACCAACCACCGCGCCATCCCTTCCTCTGTTCCGATCCCAACACCGGCGACGCTCCTCTCCCTATTTCCCCTGCTGCCAGGTGACACCTCGTGTCGCCCCTGCCTTGTCCGTCCGCCGCCGCCGCTATGGTCTCCCTTGACGACGACGTCGTCCAGCATCGGCGCCCTCCTCTCGGATCCCCGCCGCTGCCATCGGGCCCCACCTCCCTCGCCCGCAGGCACGCCGCTGCTCAGGCCTCTTCTTGTCGTCTTCCTTGCCCCTTCCGGCCGCCTCCTCTCTGCGCTCACCGCCGAGCAGGATGGCCGCGACCTCCTCCCCGCGTGCGAAGCTTGACGCCCCTCTCTAGCTCCACCACCCGCCACGGCCGTCGCCAGCGAGCCTGGCGACCCCGCCGCCAAACTTTGGCCGCCTCTCCATCCGCCCGGCCCTCCCTCGACCTAGTCCCTGCTTCTCCCCGTTGCTCGCCGTCCTTACCTGCAAGCACGTCCGAGCACTGCCTCGACGCCCCTCTCGCCACCGCGGGCTCCCTCCTCTTCTCTGCTGACACACGCGCGCGTCCTATTCGTCCGTGTCGCCCCGCGCCGTCGTCCCCATGGGCTTTTGTGACACCTCCGTCTCTGCTGCTCCGACCAAGGATGGTGCCACCTTGGAGCCCTCTGCCTCGCCCCATCTTCCTTGGTCCCGAGCTCGTCGCTCTCCTGCAGCATCCTGAGCGCACGGTGTTCGGCTTGGTGCCTGTGTAACACATGAGGGCCCTCTCGTTACTGGCGTGTGTCTTGGCCTGCCTTCGTGTTGTTGTGCTGATAGAGTACAAGGATGAGTTTGGCGAGGTGACGATGTGATTCTGATCAGGATGTTCCTGTGGACCAGAACCAGAAAATTGGATAAGGATCTCGATGTTGCTGCATCTATAGGCATGTTCTCGGCTATGGTTGTGACCACTCGCTGTCACAAAGACACCCCGCTGCCGATCTCGATTCCACCACTAACAAGTGAAGTTGGAACGACAAGACTGTCAACATGGAACCGAAGCCTTCTTCATGGACGACAAGACCTTGTCCTCGGATCTGAAGCCCGATCCTGGCATCCGAAGATCGACCCCGCCGAACCCCGAACCAAGATCGCCGAGTCCCCTATGTGTGACCCTTATCCGACCCCTATTTTTTTTATATATGACATATCTATCTTGTTGCATATTAAATTGTTCATGCCCGCATGCATATTCATTTGTTTGGGGTATTTTGTCGATTCACCTAATAATTAAATATGGAGTATATATGCGGCTATATTTGTCTTATCTCAACTCCATTTAATTTTGTGTAGTGAACCGATGCCATGTCTTGCCTTGTTAAGCCAACATTTAAATTGCGGGGTAGCTAAACAACATGAACCTCCTAATTAAATGCCGGGACCCCGGTTCCGCTTAATATTGCCTAAGTGCACTGCATATTTGCCATGTCATGCATCATATCATGCATCATGCCGGATCTTCTACCGTAGTATTAAATAGTGCATTCGATGTTTCTTTTAGTGCTTTGCTTCTTCGCGTATTAGGACATTGAGTTGATGCGAGTATCGGCAAGTCCTTCAGATAATGTATCTTCGGCAGTGTTTCCTAGGCGAGCATTTTCCCCCTTTCTACCTATTTTGCATTTATAGTCTTTACTTCCTCCTGTTGATCTATTGCTATCCGTGTTGCGATGCTTTAGTTTCCGTGCACCATTTATACTCCTTGCAGACTCTATATTTCCTTGGACATATCCTATTGCCTATTGTTTGGTAGACAGTCGGCCTTGCGAGTCGTAGTTGCTTGCTCAGGTGCTGCTTCGCGTTGTATCTTTCCATCGTTGATAGAAGGTTGGCACATGCTTAATGGTGGATAAGCTTAACGGTGGAGATGATCATGGCTTACATTATAACTTGTTAATTAAAATGCTGGAAATAGATATAATGCAGAGGCACCAGTGGGTAATAGTAAATATTTGGTTTTTAACTGCCCACTTGTGTCCACCTAGGACCCGAGTTCTTGACACCTGTTCCGAGATCGAGCGCGCTAACCACATGTGGGTGTGTGGGCACCCCATCGGCTTACTACCTGATTTCAAAGTATCTTGTCAGCCACAAAGTAGTTTGGGGCTTTATTATTATCCTGTACTTATGCCATGCTTTACTGCTTTATTTATGATTGTGCGTGGAGCACTTGTACTGTTTAGGAACAAATGTGGAATGTTTTCACGGTATCGACAAGCCTAGTCACACTTTCGGGTTCCCAGTCATTTACAGCCATTGACACAAACCCTGGGTCTGTCCCGGAGCCGGCCGACTTCGTTGCGGGTAGCTTAGTGGGGTGGCCCCCATGTACTTACTTTGGGTCTGGGAAACGTCGTGTCCGAGGCCCCGTCGCATACCGTTGGGTGTATGTTCAGGATCTTGCTCATATTCAGATCTGACAACAAGGTTGAAGTGCGTGTGGATACTTTGGTGCACCCCTGCAGGGTTAAATCTTTTCGAAAAGCCGTGTCCGCGGTTATGGACGACGTGGAGCACAGTTTCTCGATCATAGACAACTATAACTAAAGAATTGTTGTTATAATATGACTTGTATCTGATATGACTAGTAAGTTGGACAACCACCATGGAATGAATGAATAAAACTGCCAACGGTGTGGGTTTCCTCGGCATGACTTCCTCGTCTGGTCTCGAGGGGGAAATACCAGGATGGGTATGTTTGGTGGTAGTATCAGGTTTATTTAGTGCATGCTTCGCTGCCGCTTCAGTCCACCATACCTATGTAGGCGAGAGCCGCCGAATTCTATCCTCGCTATGTACTGGCCTCAGTACTGACGCTCCTCTTTTTCCTTTGCCCTTTGTTGGCACCCGTTTTGTTTTAGCAGGTTTGAGATCGATGTCGTTAGCAGGGTTACCCTTCCGGCTTGGCCTGGGCAGGGTTATGGACACCATTGGTTATTCTTCAGGACTCTTAGCCCAATTTGCTTATTATCCGTACTCGGATGCTGTATCATTTTCAAGGTGATTTGAATCTTTGTACTGTATATCGGTATTCTTGACGCATGGAGTCGTTGTTGTATATATATGTTCCGTGGGTCCCATCGTGGACTATTGTGTAATGATATTACTTCGTTTTCCACCCGCACGAAAGTGCCTGGTGGGCGTCCTTGAATCGTTTCTATGCGGGTTTGGCGGGAAGCACTGAAACTTGCATAGGGCCGATTCGAGGGTGTTACAGGATACCCCCGGGTAGGGTCACACCGGGGTATAAAGGCCAAGTTAGCCGAGGTACGGCAAGGTCAAAGTAGGTGCTGGCCGAGTCACCTCAAGGCAGGCCGAGTCACGGGGTAACCCGGACCAGGGGATGTCCACCTAACTGGGTCTCAGCCGACTTATGTAGTATGTTGGTAAGATGTATCTAACTCGTATGCAGGTACAGGTGTGGCCGGATCAACTAGGTGCGATCTGGGTTATATCAAGCTTGTAAGAGAAGGAAGGTATCTCGCTGGTCAAAGGGTGACCACTATACACAGAGCATGAGCGAAGCGGACAGAGGCCGGGACCACCGAGGCATGGCCGACAAAGGTGACGATGCCTGTGTCGGATGACGCGGGCGCCGTAGAGGCTCATGTAGCCTCTGCAGGGATGACGCTGGGCAAAAGTGACCCGGTCGGCTTACTATTTTGGGAAGAGGCATATTCCCTGGAATATGCCTCCACGTATGCCCTAATTGGAGAGCTAGCCACCCCTATATAAGGAGGGATAGGGCCTCTGTAGAAAGGGTTGATCTCGAGTGGGTTGGTCTTTACTGATTCAGTTCTAGTTTCCTGAGAGCTAGCTAGTGGTAGGAGTAAGAGAGTCCCTTCTTCCTCCTCTCCCCAATACAGCTCAAGGAGCACTTGTAAACCGTGGAAGTGAATCAAATACAAACATCTGTGTGTGGAATCACCACACTATCCCTCCCTGGATTCCTCTAGTGCATTTAGTCACCACCTTTAGCCTATCCATGGCATCTGCCGTGACACCACCACGACAGCCAGCTGCCTGTTTTCTGCTATTTTTGGTTCCAGGAAATTCAGAAAATGAATATTCTCGGAATTGGACGGGACAAAAGCCAAAGTGCCTATTTTTCCGGAAGTCATCAGATGCACGATGCTGAGATCGAGGGCGGGGCCGCCACACCACTGGCCATGGCCAGCCTGGCCGGCTGAGGTGGTCCGGCCGACCCCAACACCCTCACCTCTCCTTCCGCCTATAAGATGCCCTCGACGATAACCCTGGCACCATCAAAATCCATGAAAGAGTCTCAGAGTCAGCTGTCATATCCATCCCTAGATCGGGAGGGATCTGAAGCTCTTCCCGGCACCCTGCCGGAGAGGGGAATTCACCCTGGAGGCCTTGTTCATCAGCCTCCGGTGTGATGCGTGAGTAGTTCATCTCTAGACTACGGGTCCATGTAGTAGCTAGATGGATGGTTCTCCTCCTTTGTGCTTTCATGTATAGATCTTGTGAGCTCTGTTCATGATCAAGATCATCTATTTGTAATTCTGCATGTTGTGTTTGCGGGGATCTGATGGATATTGAGATGCTATTTCAGATTGATTATTGACTCTATCATGTCTTTGTTATTTGTGATCTTGCATGCTTTCCGTTGTTAGTAGCTATCTTGGCCAAGTAGATGCTAGCAACTCCATGAGTTAGTATTTATGCTCGATAGTGGGTTCATGCCTCTAGTAATCTGGGGAAGTGACAGAAATCTCTAAGGTACTAGATGTGATGTTGCTACTAGGGAGAAAACAACAATCCTTTGTTCATAGAACAATCGTATTGTTTACTTCACACGCAATTCGTAAAGCAATAATCTGTTGCTTGCAACTTAATACTAGAGGGGGTTCGGATGATAACCTGAAGGTGGATTATTAGTCATAGATGCAGTTGGATGGCGGTCTATGTATAATGTTGTAATGCCCAATCAAGTTCCAAAGGATTCAAGATGATTAGTATATGCATGTATTGCTTTCTTGATGTTTGTCAATTGCCCCGCTGTAATTTGTTCACCCAACATGTTATCTATCTTAAGGAGAGCCAACTCTAGTGAACTATGGATCCTAGTCCGTTCTTTTACATACAATCTACAAACTGTTTACTGCTTTGTATTTACTTTCTGCAAACTATTACTTCCTTCCATTCGATACGTTTAATCCTTTGTTTAGCAAAACCGGTGAGATTTACAACCTCATCGCAAGTTGGGGACATAGTTCTTTGGTTGTGTTGTGCAGGTCTCCACGTTGCTGCTGGCACCGGTAGTGCGCCCTGCCAATGTTCAGCTAGCTACACCTTTGGGGTGTTTCCTTGCTCCTACTGGATTGATAACCTTGGTTTCGTACTGAGGGAAAACTTGCTGTTGTGCTCATCATACCTTCCTCTTGGGGTTCCCCAACGAGCTTGATATAATTTGGGCCATCAAGCATATTTTCTAGCACCGTTGCCGGGGAGTCAAGGACATCTTCACAAGGGGAGTCCCTCATAACCAATCTCTTTACTTTGTTATTTTTGTTTTGCTTAGTTTCTTTTTGCTTTATTTGCTTGTTTCTTTATCAAAAACACACAAAAAATTAGTTTTACAAGTTTGCTTTCTTATTCAAAAACACAAAAAAATTAAGTCTCCTTTAGTTGTCACCTCTTCCTTAGCTCACCATGTTGATCCCTAAATTCACCCTGAAAGACCTTTCAATTGGTAGTGGTTCTATAATTGGGAAAGATAATATTGAAGAATTCTTTAATCATGTTAGTAAACATGAGGATATTGAGGATAGATCCCTTATAGAACTTGCTCCAAACTATGAGATTGCTGCAGCTTCTTTAATTCACATGTTAGAAGCTAGGTTTGTTAACCTCAAGCCCTTAATGCAAGTAATATTTCTTAAGCTTAAAGAAATTGAGGACCCTGAAAAGAGGGATTTTATTCTAGAAACTTTGTTTAAGGAGTTCTATGATGTTGCCAAGGAAGCTAGGAAAGTCTTTGAACATTTCAATATGCTAGGCTCATGTGTAGATGTTGTTGGTACACGAGAAAATATGAACAAAACTGAACCTAATGGGGAGGAACCTAAGACACCAATACCCTTTAAACTAGTAGCAATGCATGAAGCCATAGAAAAGAATCTTGGTTGGATCGTTCCTGAAAACCCGTTTGATGAAAGTAGTGAACCTAAGAGCATTGAGAGAGGATCCTCTAGAACTTATTTGGATGATATACCTTGCCTTGATGAAGATATTTCTGGTATTAATCTTAATGCTTCGTCATTTGAGAACACTTGATTCTTCTTTTTGCTTCTTATGCCTAACTTAAAGGCGTTAAAGAAAAGTACTTATTGGGAGATAACCCAAAAGTTTTAGATGAGTCTTGGAAGTTATTACTTCAGTAATAACTGCTCCTTATCCTTTTTATTTGCTTTTTGTGCCAAGAGTAACCTCTAATGAGAGAGAAGTAATGATTGGGAAAGTTGCTGTCCCGAAACAGATTTATGTGCTTCACCGTAAAAATTCGTGTAAAATCTCTGAACGTCTTTTTGAGGCGTGATTTTTGGTGCTTCTGACCCAGGTTGTTATCTAACTTTTGTTAGTTCAATAATTTTTTATTTGAGCAATAGAAGATCTTCGAAAAAATTCGTCTTTACCTGCTGGTCTGTTTTGACAGATTTCTGCCATTTTCTGCATTTGCTTCTTGTTGGTTCCTTTTTGAGTTCTTTTGGGGAATTGAGCTTTTTGAGGGAAGTGCTTCAGTAGCTAGTGTTCTAATGGAAGTTTATTTGGTGTTTGAACTGAACCTAAAGACTTATTATCTTGAGTGCACTAATGTTGCTAATAAAGATTGTGTGAAGTTTTGTATGAAGGAAAAAATTCAGGTGTATGGAAGGAATGAGTAATGAGATGAAGGATGGACTAAAGCTCAAGCTTGGGGAAGCCACGTGTGTCACCCCGAGAAATATCCAAGAAGTACAAGCGTCAAATCTTGGGGATGCCCAAGGCATACCCCTCTTCATCAATAAAAATCTCAGGTTTCTTCCAAACGCTTCATTTTTATTGTTTCATGCACAGTTGTGTTGTTCTTGGAGCGTCTTCTTTTTTGTTTTCGTTTTGGTTTGGTTTTCTTAGTTTTCTGAATAAATTGGTTGGACCCCCTCTTTCATACATTGGTTTGCAAATAGTTTAGTTTGGTTTGGAAAAGAGTAGGAAAGTTCATACTTATGTGGTAAAAAGACCTCGCTTTTGACTGTGGCCTATGCTCTGTCATGACATGCTCGATATTGTTTTGGCTTTATGCTTAGTATTCTTTTCTATAGCATGACTTGTTATAAACAATTGAGATTTCTTAATGTGCCTTGGATGAATCATGCGTTGTTTTAGCATATTAAACCATAGTATAGTGGTATTCTCCTTTGATGATTTATTTGGGTTGACTTGGCACATGCTCACACCATGTTATGACTATCTCAAGTCACCATAGCCTTTATGATCCTTTTGTTTTCAACTTGTAGTATCACTTTATGCTTTGATCAATGATGTTTTGTCGCTCTGCATGATTATGGCCATTATTGCTCTCTTAGTTTGTCGCTCCAGGTTTTGCTAGCCTCCACAACCAAGTATGAGTTCCACTCATGCATCCAACTCCCTAAACCAAGTTATTCCAAAGAGTCCACCATACCTACCTATTATCATATGCTATTCCAAGTATACTCATGCTTTTGTTTACCTTCCAAATTAAACTTGTTATGAGAAAACTAGTGATTAAAGCTCTCACGAACTTGATGGCACACTTTACTTTTTTTGCCCTTAATAAACTTGAACCATTGGGTCCTTAATTGTTGCGTATATGCTTGCGCTTTATAAGTTGAAATTAGCAGAACCATGTATCATGGGGAACGCTTTCAACATTGCACTTGTACTTTGTACCCCGTTGATATCATGTTCTTTTGCTTATGGATCCCGGCGGTCTGAAATAAAAGTGGAACTTGTAAGATCATGGAGTTTGTATGTGTTAGAGAAACGCCTGGGCCGCTAGACTAAGCCATGCCTAATCATGGTGGAAACTTGCAGCACAACCATAATGAGCACTCTATGAAGCATCCTCAATAAAAACCTATGCAAATAGCAAATAAAAGGATCGCTGAGATGCTCATTGTCTACTTGCCTTGTCATTTTGATTATGGGATAGCTCCTGTATCATGTGCATGGGGTACCCCGTTGGCGGTTCTTTATGATACATATGTACTTACAATTACAAGAGCTTACTTGTGACTAAAGTTGAGTAGCATGAGGTTCGGTCTTCGTAAGTAAGGGGCATGAGATTTCGGTTTATAACTTGTCAAGCATATCCTCTTAGTTGTGTCACTTTAACTTTAATCACCTTCAAGATGCTTATGATAGGGGCAATGAGAGTTGAAAGCTGTAAGTACCATAAATTTGGAAGCTCTTTATGAGACTTGAATCCCTACTTCCTTCTATGAAGGTCTTTCTTCCACCATTATATATTGAGTCTCCACCTTCTACCTTTATGCACTTACTTTGAGAGCATAGTGGCCATTCTTAGTTCTATGTGCATTGTCCCAAGACTAGTTGATTGATGCATAACTTGATATTGCTTGTTTTGAACTATTTGTATCTAGTCACTCTTATGAACTTTGAAGGTGTCCTATGCATTTATATTTGCTACTCTATGAGGGACAAGCTGAATACTATTATGCTGTGTTTTCTTTATGTGAAACAAACAAACGTCTTGCAAAGCATTGTTATTCATGAATCTTTTGTTTGTGCCTTTTCATGTTGCATCATAGTTTCTTTGTCTTATTGCTAGAACTTTGTCTTTCATGTTATGATTGAAGTACTATGATCCCAGCTTTGAATGTTTTACAAATACTTTGATCAAGTCTTTGATGGTGCATGTCACCTCAAAAATTATTCTTTCTTTTTATCACTTACCTACTCGAGGACGAGCTTGGGGATGTTGATACATTGCAAATGTATCTATAATTTTTGATGTTCCATGCTTGGTTTTATCCACTTTCTTGTGTTTTGTCCACACTTTGGAGTACTTTTCATATGATTTCTTGGACTAACCTATTAACAAGAGCCACAGTGCCAGCTGCCTGTTTTCTGCTGTTTTTGGTTCCAGGAAAGTCAAAAAATGAATATTCTCGGAATTGGACGGGACAAAAGCCAAAGAGCCTATTTTCCGGAAGTCATCAGATGCCAGAATACGAGACGGAGAAGGGCTGGGGGCTGATGACCCACAAGTATAGGGGGTGTATCGAAGTATTTTCGAGGGAAGTGAAACCCAATTTATTGATTCGACACAAGGGGAGCCAAAGAATATTTATAAGCCTTAACAACTGAGTTGTCAATTCAGCTGCACCTGGAAACAATCTTTCTCACATCAATTTATCAGTAGCAACAGTTTTGTAGTAGGAATAGCAAAGTAACAGCAGTAGTAAAGCAAAGACAGCAATAACAATAGCAAGAACAAAGGATTCGAAAAGTGGTAGGCATAGGGATGGATGGATGGACGGGCGTTGCATGGACAAGAAAATTCACATAGCAATCAGAACATAGGGCAATTGTAGATAAATAAGATAAAGCATCCAAGTACTAGATAATCCTAGGCATGTGTTCCATATATATAGTCATACGTGCTCGCAATGAGAACTTGCACAACATCTTTTGTCATGCCGGCCCATTTGCAGCGGGGCCTCAAGGGAACTACTGGCAATTAAGGTGATCCTTTTAATAGAGCACCAGAGCAAAGCATTAACACTCCGTGAACACATGTGATCCTCACATCAAAGCCATTCCCTCCGGTTATCCTGATTTCTGTCACTTCGGGGCCTTTGGTTCCGGACAACAACGTGTGTATATAACTTGCAAGTAAGACGAAAAACAATACTATCATAATGAATCAATAACATGTTCAGATATGAAATCATGGCACTCGGGCCCTAGTGACAAGCATTAAGCATAACAAGTCGCAACAAAGTCATAAAGCACTAATAAAAGATACTAGGCACCATGCCCTAACAATCTGATGCCATTACATGAACGATCTCATCCAATCCCTACCATCCCCATAGCCTACAATGGGGGATTACTCACTCATAGATGGGGGAAACATGGATGGTCGATGGAGAAGCGATGGTGATGATGATGGCGATGATCTCCTCCAATTCCCCGTCCTAGCAGGGTGCCAGAACGGAGTTTCTGGGGCTGTTTCGTGGAATCTGGTGGTGGTGGTGGTGGAGTGGAACTCGTTTTGGAAAAATGTCGAATTCCCCGAAGTTTTTAGGTCAGAAGGCTCCTTATAGGCGAAGAGAGAGGCCGAGGGGGTGCCTAGGGGGCCCACAGCACCCCCTGGCGCGGCCTAGCCTGGCCCACGCCAGCAGGTGGTGTGGCCACCCCTGGCTCTTCTCCGTCTCGTATTCTGGCTCCTGGAGTCTTCGGGTGAAATAGGATTTTTGGCACATTTTCCCGGATTTTTCCTGATAGTTGGTTTTCTGCATAAAAAGTAGACACCAAGGCAATTCTGCTGAAAACAGCGTCAGTTCGCATTAGTTGTATCCAAATCACACAAGTATAGAGGAGAACCAATAGCAAAAGTGTTCGGGAAAGTAGATACGTTTTGGACGTATCAACTCCCCCAAGCTTAGCTTATTGCTTGTCCTCAAGCAATTCATTTGAAAACTGAGTGCGATAAAAGAACTTTCACGAACACATTTGCTTCATAAGATGTAAATATTTTCAACAATGTGATCAACTACTTAGATAGTTCATAATAAAGAGTATGCAACTGAGTCTACTTAATAGTCATTGCAAGCTATGAAGAGATTCCAACTCAAAAATAATAAGTAGCATGAAGTATAAACGTAAGCAACATTACAATGCTCATAAAAAAAGGTATGATAGAGTGGTATCTCGCTTGCCTTTGATTATGAATATCAAGGCACCTCTAAAGTTCAAGTGATGACTAGAAGTAAAGATATCAAGGCTACAAGCATCAAAGTCATAACACAAATAATCAAGTAATGGAACAAGCACAAAGAATGACAACTATGATCTCAAGAAGGTGCTCAAAGGATATGTGGAGACTCAATAAGTAAAAGAAAGGTTTTGAATAATTTGAAAGGCTTCCAAATGCTGAAAGTATGGTACTCATTAGCTTTGAGCTCTCATTGCCCCTGTCATAAGCATCTTTAATGTGGTTAAGGTGAAAGTGAGGTCCAATCTGAGTTATATGCTTGATAGACTATAAACTAAAAATGCCAAGTCCCTTGAGTACGAGGGACGCTCCTCATGCTACTCAACTTTAGTTACCGGTAAGTTCTTGTCATCGTAAGTATGTGCGTATCATTGAGAACCGCCAATGGGGTACCCCTTGCCCGATGATACGGAAGAATCCCCATATCAAAATGACAAGGCAAGCAGACAATGAGTATCTCAGCAATATTCTTATTTACCATGGGAAAATGGTGCTTTTTTCTCTCTTTCCTCTTTTCATAAATATTTTTTTTCTTTTTCTCAATAGCTACCTCTCTCTTGTTTTATAAGAGGAATGCTTCATAGATATCATTATGGTTACGCTGCAGGTTTCCACCATGTCAGCATGGATTAGACCAGCGGCCCAAGCATTTCTCTAACACACATACATAAGTCCATGGACTTACAAGCTCCCCTTTTATTTCACACCAACGACATCTGCAAACAAAAGAGCAAGGTATCAACTGGGTATATATTTACAAGTGTTGAAAGCGTTCCCCGTGACAACATGGTTCTGCTAATCCCCAACCTATAATTTGCAAGCATATAACTTTCATGGAGAGTTCACAATGGTTCAGGTTTATTAAGTGCAGGAAATAAAGTGTGCCATCAAGTTCGTGAGAGCTTTACTAACTAATTTTCTCATAACAAGCAAACATTTTATTCGGAAGAAAACAAGGCATATTGAATATGCATGGAAGTAGCAAATTATGCTAATAGGTAGGTATGGTGGACACTTTGGCAATATTTGGTTTAAGGGAGTTGGAAACATGAGTAAAACACTCAGTGGGAGTGGAGGCTAGCAATAGTAAGGGAGCGACAAACGAGAGAGCAATAGCTGTCATTATCATGCTTGCAACAAAACAGGACTACTCATGGCATGAAAGTGATTCAAGATCCTTAAGGCAAAATAATTCATCGAGGCTTAACTGATTATTACAGTCATGTACATGCGTGAGCATGTGCCAAGTCAATCAAATGAAACATTCAGAGGAGGATACCACGGTGTCATACCAATTTATGAATAGAGCAATGCAAGCAAACATTCATAAGACATGCTACAAACTATTAGCGAGCTGGAGCTAATCATACGAAAGCAAGAACTACTAAACATCCAAAGATAACATACACCCTACATGAACAGACTAAGCATGCCCACAGTGATGAGTATATGTACAAAAATGAAAACAAATAGAGTTTGTTACCACCCTCTTACCACGCCTCAAGTTGTCATTAATCCTCATTATTGCTCTTCACTTGTGTGGCTTGAATAATAATATGAAACCAATATTCCACTGAGGACCGTTGAACCCTGTAGCAAACTCACAAAACCAAAGAAGAACGACAAATATTTTTGGTGTTTTCGATTTTTAAACAAGAACCAAAAGGGAAAAACAAGCAAAGCAAAATCTTTTTGGGTTTTTCGAATAGTTTAAACAAAGCAAAAAGGGAAAAACAAACCAAGGCAAAAAAGAAGAAGCAAACCAAAGAGAAACAACATAAATATTTTTGGTCTTTTTGTGTTTTTTTAAAAAGCAAAAGAAGAACGAAAACTAAAAAGAGAACGAAAACATGAATATACAAAGTACCGACACAACATGATATGAAGATGAGTGCGGTGTCGGCGTACCTCCCCCCAAGCTTAGGCTTTTGGCCAAAGTGGGTATCAATCCCAAGCTGGCCAGGATGAAGTGTCACCGTGGTATGACGAGGAAGTACCCTCGTCCTGGTGCGAGCTCGAGTACGTCCCTCCATAATGTGCGGAGTAATCATAGGAGGGCACATCCTCCTGGTGCTGCTCGTGGAAACCCAGCAAGCAAAGCTGCTCGTCCACCTCCTCCTTGGAGCGCGACCACGGTCTCCTGTGAACACTAAACAAAGAAGGCTGTGGCAAAAGGATCTCTCTTTCATCCCCGTCAGTGAAAAGCATCCTATATACTAGACTGTCCAAATTAGAAGTAACAGTGACAAAGTGATGAGCTTTCATAGCAACAAGGTCAAGCCTCTGTGGTGCCAGCATAGCATCATAGGGATCCACTGAAAGACCTAATGCATTGACTATACGCGAGGCAATGATGCCCCCATAGATAGGCCCCCTAGCAGCTAGGTGGCGAGCAATAAGAGAGCCAAGATTGTACTGAGTATCGTTGTTAAGCGCAACAGCAAGGAATGCTAAATGATAGTTGGATATATTACTTGTGTTCTCCCTACCAAGCACGCTAGTAGCAAGATAATATGCAAAGTATCTAAGAGCAGGGAGTTGGATATTTCTTATCTTTCCGCGCTGCGCCACGCGGTCATCATCATTGGTCACCCCTCGGTAAAGCTCCAACAAATCAGCGGGTCGCCCTTGGATTTTCTTCATGGTCCCTATCATGCGTACACCTACAATACTGCAAAGTCTCTCCAAAGGCATGGTGAAGGGCAGATTACAGATTTTAAAAGAGACAATCGACTGATAGGATGTGTTAGTAAACGTGAAGCTCTCAATAAAAGTTTTGGTGAGCATAGCGTATTGCACACTCTCATCTTGCATATATGAGGTCAAACCACCCCTCTCAATCAGTAGCAAGAAAACATCAAGAATACCTACAGCTTGTAAGAAAGTAAAACAAGGAAAAGAGGATGGGTGAGCATCCCCATCATCCCTTTCACTACCAATACGAGTTACAATGAGATCTTCGTTGTATGATGGCCTAGCCTGAGAGGCTGTTCTTGAGGGCCTCGACCTCCTAGGTGCATCACTCTCAAATATCTCTCCAAAAGTATGGTTGTTCATGCTTGGTATTCTGAAATTTAAACACCTATTTAAACAAGTGATTGCAAAGTAAATATAATGAAGGATTCTACTCATAGGGACTTGTAAGAGGCCTAAACATGCATCAAAACTATATCTCTAAGCATTAAACAAGCTTACAAGCTCTCATAACCAGTCACCTAAAGCAGCACAATACTCAAGATATAATCCACTAAACACAAATCTACTTGGACAAGGGGAGGAGTCACATACCAGGGAACAAATGCTCAAAATTTCAGCAAGAAAGATGGGCTGAGCAAGGAGATCAAAAAAATCGAGAGCAAGCACAGCAAGAACGCGATTTTGAGCAATGAACTAGAGCTTACTCGTGAGAGAGAAGAAAGTGGCAGGTGAGAGAGTTAGTGGGGGGCCAGGGGTGGCCCACACCAGGGCATGGCGCCACCCAGGGCTGGCCGCGCCACCATGTGGTGTGCCTGCCTGGTGGGCCCCCTGGTACCTCCCAGGTACTCCTCTACCCCTTTTTCATGTAAAAATTTAAAATGAATTTCCTGGAATTTTTCGAGACACTTTATTTTTGGGCATTTTCACGCATAGAAGAATGATTTTTTTTCTGATAGACAGATTTTTTGGAAACATGATGCAAGGACACAACAAATCTAGAACTACAGAAGTTCTAAGACACTCTAACATGCAAGCAACTAACAACAAAAAGAAAAGTAAATGAAAGCAAAAACTAAAATGCAAAGGATAGAAATAAACGGAGATAATCATAATGAAAACATTGTTTTGTTCAATGGAATCCTTTTGTTAACAAGGTTGATCAAGTCTTGCTACCAAAACAATTGCATATGAGACAAAACTTTGTATTCCACTAATGATTATGTTACCTCAACCTTGATAGCAATGGTCCCAATCATAATAGTTTCAAATTTTTCTCTTGGTATGGGACAATATATTTCTCCAACTTGAATGCCCTCAACATGTTCAATTGAATTCAAACCATAAGTCCTTTCAATCTTCTTGGGGAAATAGACAGTATGTTCCTTGTCATTAACATTGAAAGACACCTTTCCTTGATTACAATTAATAACAGCTCCTGCAGTATTAAGAAAAGGTCTCCCAAGAATAATAGACATATTATCATCTTCAGGCATTTCAAGCACAACAAAATTAGTTAATATCAAGCAATTATGAGCCACTTTAACGGGTACATCCTCACATATACCCACAGGAATAGTGGTAGATTTATTAGCCATTTGCAAAGATATATCAGTTGGTATCAATTTTTCAAGCTGAAGCCTCTTATAGAGAGAGAAAGGCATAACACTAACTCCAGCTCCCAAATCACACAAAGCAGTTCTAACATAACTATTCTTAATAGAGCAAGGGATAGTTGGAATCCCTGGGTCTCCAAGTTTCTTAGGAACCTTGCCATTGAAGGAATAATTAGCAAGCAAAGTAGAAATTTCTTCATTAGGGATCTTCCTTTTATTCGAGACAATATCCTTCATATACTTTGAGTAAGGAGGCAATTTAATAGCATCAGTCATAGGAATTTGCAGGAATAAAGGTTTCATCCACTCACAAAACTTATTATAGTGTTCATCTTCCTTTGACTTATGTTTCTTATCAGGGAAAGGCATAGGTTTTTGGACCCAAGGCTCTCTTTCACTACCATGTTTCTTAGCAATAAAATCTTCTTTGGTGTATTTAGTATTCTTAGTGTGGTTTTCAGGTTCTTCTTCAACTTTTTCTTCATTAGGAACTTCATTTTCTTCATTACCACTTTCAGTTTCAGCATTAGAGATAGATATACTATTAGGATCTATAGCAGGTTCAGAGGGTTCTACAACAGTTTTATGTTTCTTTTTCCTTTTCTTACGAGTAGAACCACTATTTTCAGCTTGTTGAGAATCCTGCTCAATTCTTTTGGGATGCCCCTCTGGATATAGAGGATCCTAGGTAGCAGCACCACTTCTAGTTCTAATTTCATAAGCATGTTTTTCTTTAGCAGCATTAACTAGCAAGTCGTTTTGCACTTTAACGAGTTGATCTATTTGAGTTTGAACCATTTTAAAGTGTTTAACAATCATTTTAACATCATTAGAGGTTCTTTCCACAATATCTTTCAACTCAACAATAGCTCTAGTGTTTTCCATTAGATGATTTTGCACCCTTTTATTAAAGTTATCTTGCTTAACAATAAAGATATCAAATTCTTCTAAGCATTGATCAGGAGGTTTAGAGTAAAGGATACCACCTTCATCAAAGTGTTGGAGAGAGTGTACCTCAATAGTGGATGAGTAGGGAATATGCTTACACAATTCTTCTATAGGAGGTAAATTCTTGACATCTGCAGCTTTAATTCCCTTCTCCTTAAGACATTTCTTAGCTTCCTTCATTACTTCATCATTTAATTCAATAACTCCCCTCTTCTTTGATGTTGGAATAGGCACCAGAATAGTTGGTTCAGGTACAATTACCTCAGGTATAGCTTGTTTAGGAGGAGTCCAATCTTCATAGTTATTGCTTATTTTAGCCATTAATTCCTTAGCTTCCTTAGGAGTCCTATTCCTGAAAACACAATCAGCACAACTATCTAGGTATGTCCTAGATTCTTCAGTTAGTCCATTATAAAATATATCAAGAAGCTCATTCTTAGGTAATGGACTTCCAGCCTGTGCATGAATCAAAGCACAAAACCTTGCCCAAGATTCAGGCAATACCTCTTTTTCTCCCTGTTTAAAATCAAAAGGTTACTGCAAAACAGCATGTCTAGCACTAGGAGGAAAATATTTCTGCAGGGAAGTACTAATCAAGCACTCAGGGATATCAATAGATCCAGGAGGTAAATTACTAAACCAAGTTTTAGCTTCTCCTTTCAGTGAAAAGGGGAAAATCTTAGCAACAAAGTAAGTTTGCATCTTAATATCATCAGAAAACAAACCACTCATGGTAGAAAGTTCATTCATATGTACTACCGCACTTTCATTTTTAGTCCCACAAAAAGGTTCTTTCTCGACACTAGCTATGTAAGATAGATCGAGAGAGAAATCATAATCTTCATTTATAATGTTTATGGGAGAAGCAACAAAACTAGCAATAGGAGACAATTTGGGTCTAATAGTATGCCTCTCAAGGAGACTCTTAGCAGCGCTCCTATCATGGGTGTTCTTACATTCTTTAATAAATTCATCGGTCATCTCAACATAACCATCTTCAATATCATAGCTTTCACTAGACTCAGGTGAACTAACAGGTGTGGTAGTGTCTTCATTAGGAGTTTCGGTATTTCTAGCTATAGTTCTAGCAATCGTAGCATCTAGGAAAGGACCTAATGAACCACTCTTATCAAGCACAGTAGAAGCAACATCATAAGCATCAGAAGTTTCAGATTCAGCAGTAGTAGCAGTGTGTGTAGCATGTGTATGTGGTGGTGTAAGGAACTTACTCATAACAGACGGTGAACCAAGAGCAACAGAGGTGTTTAGAACTATACCTCTTCTTGTAGTGGATGATAAAATAGGAACCTTGCCATCACGAGACTTACCCATGATGGATGGATAGCAGCGAACAATAGAGAATCCAAGTGAACTTGATAAATAAAGCTATGCTCCCCGGCAACGGTGCCAGAAAATAGTCTTGATGACCCACAATTATAGGGGGTGTATCGCAGTATTTTCGAGGGAAGTGAAACCCAATTTATTGATTCTACACAAGGGGAGACAAAGAATATTTATAAGCCTTAACAACTGAGTTGTCAATTCAGCTGCACCTAGAAACAATCTTGCTCACAGCAGTTTATCAGTAGCAACAATTTTGTAGTAGGAATAGCAAAGTAACAGTAGTAGTAAAGCAAAGACAGCAGTAACAATAACAGTAAATAGTGGGATTCGAGTGCGGTAGGCATATGGATGGATGGACGGGCGTTGCATGGGCAAGACAATTCACATAGCAATCAGAACATAGGGCAATTGCAGATAAATAAGATAAAGCATCCAAGTACTAGATAATCCTAGGCATGTGTTCCATATATAGTCATACGTGCTCGCAATGAGAACTTGCACAACATCTTTTGTCCTGTCAGCCCGTTTGTAGCGGGGCCTCAAGGGAACTACTGACAATTAAGGTGCTCCTTTTAATAGAGCACCAGAGCAAAGCATTAACACTCTGTGAACACATGTGATCCTCACATCAAAGCCATTCCTTTGGTTCCGGACAACAACGTGTGTATACAACTTGCAGGTAAGACCAAAAACAATACTATCATAATGAATCAATAACATGTTCAGATCTGAAATCATGACACTCAGGCCCTAGTGACAAGCATTAAGCATAACAAGTCGCAACAAAGTCATAAAGCACTAATAAAAGATACTAGGCACCATGCCCTAACAATCTAATGCCATTACATGAACGATCTCATCCAATCCCTACCATCCCCATAACCTACAGCGGGGGATTACTCACTCATAGATGGGGGAAACATGGATGGTCGATGGAGAAGCGATGGTGATGATGATGGTGATGATCTCCTCTAATTCCCCGTCCCGGCAGGGTGCCATAATGGAGTTTCTGGTGCTGTTTCGTGGAATCTAGTGGTGGCGGCGGAGCGGAACTCCTTCTAGAAAAACGTCGAACCCCCCGAAGTTTTTAGGTTAGAAGGCTCCTTATAGGCAAAGAGAGAGACCGAGGGGGTGCCTGGGGGGCCCACACCACCCCTTGGCGCGGCCTGGCTCGGCCTGCGCCAAATAGTGGTGTGTGGCCACCCCACTCTTCTCCGCCTCAGATTCTGCTCCTGAGTCTTCGGGTGAAATAGGATTTTGGCATATTTTCCGGATTTTTCGATAGTTGGTTTTTGCACAAAAGTAGACACGAAGGCAATTCTCTGAAAACAAGCGGCCATCCGCATTAGTTGTATCCAAATCACACAAGTATAGCGGAGAAACAATAGCAAAAGTGTTCGGAAAGTAGATACGCTTTTGATCGTGGGGGGGCCGCCACACCACCTGGTCACATGGCCAGCCTGGCCCGTGCTGGGGTGGTCCGCCGACCCAAGACCCTCGGCCTCCTTCGCCTATAAGATGCCCTCGACAAAAACCCTAAGTACCGATCAAAATCCATGAAAGAGTTCAGAGTCGCCATCATCTCCATCCCTAGATGGGAGGATCTGAAGCTCTTCCGGCACCCTGCCAGAGGGAATTCACCCCGAGGCCTTCTTCATCATCATCCAAGCCTCCGGTGTGATGTGTGAGTAGTTCATCTCTGGACTACGGGTCCATGTAGTAGCTAGATGGCTGGTTCTCCTCCTTTGTGCTTTCATGTCTAGATCTTGTGAGCTCCGTTCATGATCAAGATCATCTATTTATAATTCTGCATGTTGTGTTTGTGGGGATCCGATGGATATTGAGATGCTATTTCAAATTGATTATTGATTCTATCATGTCTTTGTTATTTGTGATCTTGCATGCTTTATGTTGTTAGTAGCTATCTTGGCCAAGTAGATGCTAGCAACTCCAAGAGTTAGTATTTATGATCGATAGTGGGTTCATGCCTCCGTAACTGGGAAGTGATGTAAATCTCTAAGGTACTAGATGTGTTGTTTCTACTAGGGAGAAAACAACAATCCTTTGTTCATAGAACAATCGTATTGTTTACTTTACACGCAATTAAAAGCAATAATCTGTTGCTTGCAACTTAATAATCGGAGGGGGTTCGGATGATAACCTGAAGGTGGATTATTAGTCATAGATGCAGTTGGATGGCGGTCTATGTATAATGTTGTAATGCCCAATCAAGTTCCAAAGGAGTCAAGATGATTAGTATATGCATGTATTTCTTTCTTGATGTTTGTCAATTGCCCCGCTGTAATTTGTTCACCCAACATGTTATCTATCTTAAGGAGAGCCACCTCTAGTGAACTATGGATCCCAATCCTTTCTTTTACATACAATCTACAAACTGTTTACTGCTTTGTATTTACTTTCTGCAAACTATTACTTCCTTCCATTCGATACGTTTAATCCTTTGTTTTCAGCAAAACCGGTGAGATTGCCAACCTCATCGCAAGTTAGGGACATAGTTCTTTGGTTGTGTTGTGCAGGTATCCACGTTGCTGCTGGCATCGGTAGTGCGCCCTGCCAACGTTCAACTAGCTACACCTTTGGGGTGTTTCCTTGCTCCTACTGGATTGATAACCTTGGTTTCGTACTGAGGGAAAACTTGCTGTTGTGCTCATCATACCTTACTCTTGGGGTTCCCCAACGAGCTCGATATAATTTGGGCCATCAACTCACGGTACACGTGTGAAGTGCACGGGGCGGTAGCGGACACGTGTGTCCATGCACGGTGCAGTAGCGTACGCGGTTACGCAGTGCACTATGGTGCAACGAAACGTCGCTTCCCTTCTCCTTTAATAGAGGCCTCCTCACTCTCACTCATCACTCACTCTCTCACTCGACCGTCTCCACTGTCCCATCACCTTCTGCAAACCCCCAAGAAAACCCTAACCACGTCGGTGATGGAGAAGAACGGCACGGTGGTCATCGGCGCCTCCAAGGCCGCCGGCGAGGAGGCCCCTGTCCCCGTATAGGCCCCCGTCCAGGCATCAAAGGCAGTCGCCATCCCTGTCCCCGCATCCGCCGTAGCCACCAGCGAGGAGGCCTCCGCCGGTCTCAGGCAGATCCCGCTCGGCTGGGACCCCTATGAGGAGGTTGATTACATAAGGCCAGAGAACTGCTACGACACTAGCATCGCCGACCCATGGTCGGAGGTAACCAGGGTTTTCTCCCCTTCCCTTATTTTCCCCTGCTCCCATCGGTTGGATGCTAGATCGTATGTTATTAAGGTTCGGCTATTCGTATTTTTACAGTAGCTAATCCTCTTGTATTTGATCTCGTATTTCGATGAATCCCCCTATTCGTATTTGAACCCCCCCCATGTTCGGAGGGTCGCATGCCCCCGATCAAGCCCAAGTCGCCCAAGGTCAAGGGACTGGGTAGTAAGAAGTGGAGGAGGAGCCAGAGGAAGGAGGCAGAGGCCATGAGGGGGCCACTGATCTGTAGGGGATCGGTGCGGAAAACAAAAAATTTCCTACGACGGAACCCCAGAAACTTGCCTAGGATCTATCTATGTAGTAATGCAGTAACGGCTAATGCATAGAGAGTACATACCCTTGTAGTCTGTACGCAGTTAACGTTCCGCGGGGAACGTGGTTGAAGTAGTCGTACTCGTAGCCGACCTCAAGGTCGCGAAGCTCCTCGCAGGTCACCCCTTGCTCCTTCTTGATCTTCATCATCTTCATCGTGCAACAGCTCCGGCTCACAACATTCTAGCGCCCCAAGTGTTGCGCCTCGTGTCTTCGTACACATCCGGTGCACGATGAGACCTCCGGCTCCCCGATCCCGCCGGGAGTGCGGAAGTTGATATCCGTCTAGGAATCCCTGCAGCGCAACGACATACTGCACGTGTGCCTCGATCGCACAGCCCAAACTTGGGGCCATGGTCACGAGGTATAGAGAGAGGGAGGGAGAAAGTCAACCAAAGGACTTCTCTAATTGTATATTTGGTGTCTTTAATCCCACCCATGGGCACCCCTTTATATAGGCGGAGGGGGTGTGCCCTCCCCATTGGGTTAGCCATGTGGGACTAATACTAAAGGAAAAAGTCAGCAAAAATTCGGACTGCCAAATGGGCCAAAAGTACTCAGCCCAAATAGCAAACATAAAATACTTAAATAAAAGGAAAAGGAGAAAAGGGGCAGCGGCAGCAGCCAGCCGGGTGGGCTGGCCTGCCCACCGCAGCCCAACGCGCCAAGCCAGCAGGCGGCCACAGCCATGAGGCTTGCCTTTGGCTGTAGGCTTGCCGCCTGGCTGAGCCAGTCCGGGTGGGCCGGCATGCCCACCGGCGACCTAGCTCCCCGCCTCGCCCCGCCTGGGTGGGCCATCGACAGCGCGGCCCGTGGCGCCTGGCCTGGCCACATTTGGCGTTGCCCGATTATCTCCGCCACACATGCGGTGGCGGTTATCCGCCGCCCATGTGTGGCCGCTGTTTTGTCTTTTCCATTATTTTTTCTGCACTTTCATTTCTAGGCCTTTTCCCTCTGGAATTTGGCCTAATATAAAAGTTGACTTTATAAATCTTAATCTAAATATTATTTATAATATATTAATTCATAATTAACATATAATAAATATATATTTAAATTCCCATTTATCCGAAAACACTTTTCCGGACTTTTCCTTTATTCTTTCTCTGAACAACTTCGGATCTCTGCGCGGAACGATTCTGGCTTTCTCTCTTTCTCTACTGTGATTCCGTCTTACGAATGATCGCTCTCATCGTACCCTTAAGTGTATCCTCTCACGGCTCGGGAATGCTCTAGAAATGATCTATATCAATGATCAACAGAGGGACCAGGGATATCCATGTGACCCCTATGCATTCCTGATGACAATGTCGTTTGAACCGCCTAAATGTAGCATCCTCTTCCTTTTGTTTCTTGGTACAACTTGTCCGAGATCCGATCACTGGTATCCCATACCTTTGTTCAATCTCGTTCACAACAAGTTATGTTTTCTTGTTACCATGATATTACATCCCCGTGACCTAGTCACATGTTGTAACATTTATAGATGTAATCTCACCAAGTCGGCCATATGTATCTTTACCCGTCATGTGGGTGAACAAATCCATCTTGCATACATGTCATCTATCGTTCCTTCTAATACCCAACGACACCTTTATAGCCATCGTACACGAATGATGGTTGATGCAAATAAGCGACCTAGGGAAACAGTGAGTAATATGAGCTCACGGTCTAAGGAGAAGGATTCTAGGTATAGCTGTTGCAACAATGAACTATATGACTTGATCGAGTTGCAATCCTTTGAGGAATGTCCAATCACATCATTCTCCAATGATATGATCTCGTTGTCAGTCAGCATAAATGCCCATGATCTTGAAACCCAGATCATCTTCGTGACCAACGAACTAGTATGAATAGAGGCTACTAGGGACTTGGTTGTTTCATACCACACCTGTACCAATGTTTCTACTTGGCACAGTTATAACACAATATGAAACTATTATAAACTAATTGAGATATGACAATAAAAACCTATTTATTATTTGCCTCTAGGGCATATCTCCTTCAGTCTCCCACTTGCACTAGAGTACAAATAAACTAGCTCGCATTTTACTCATATAAACCATATACCTTATGTGTTTACAGATCATGCATGCTCATGGGAAACGTCATGTCCATGTTCTGTTTTACCAGATCATTATGTCTTTTGCAAATCATTAATGTCTTCGTAATTTTGACATTCACACCATTATCGTATAATGGGTCGAAGCATTTGTTTAGCAACAAAGTGGGACTTTGTTTCTAGTGTTTATGATGACGGTCGTTTTCACTGTTGTCATCTAAACTTCAAAACACACTTTGCTATCCTTTGTGTATATACTATAGTCATGACAGCAGAACGAGGCCGGATTCCAGGAGCTTACAATGACTTTAGATCAACCTCGAGGGCTTTCTCATGGGCACTGGGCACTAGGACACATCATTCTACGTTAAAAGCGAACTAGCCCCGCCATAACATTATACATCATATCAGATGTAGCTTTTATACTTCTATATCTATGTAGATCCTAGTGCATGAAATGCAACTATGCCACTTACATTGCTTCTAGCTACTTAAGTACAAACTTAATTATGGTTCCGTGATCAACTCAAGAATCACTTAAAGACACGTTCTTATAGTTAAGACTTTGTCAACCAGAACCTCGGGTCACATTATGTCGAGTATACAACATGGTTATATGAAAGAACCTATGACTGAGGCATAGGAGATGCAACGCATCTCTTTCTTTCAACCATAGTTGCAGTACTCAATGCTTCATATAGTAAGAACTACTTTCTTACCTTGTTTCATTATGAGCTACTTCAGAATCTTGCTTAGGATATTCTGAACATCTTTCAAAATCAAGTCCAGGAAGCATTAGACATTCAGTGTTTATTAAACTCACCAATCTATCTCGATAGATCTTATTGTTTAATAACTTCAACTTCATCCTTATTTATCTACTTAAATACTATTAACACCAATCACATCATTCACATATGTTGTCCACATATCCTAGAATGATTTCACGCTCCCACTCAAATATGACATTCATGTTTGAGATCCAGGGATTTCACTTAGCTCCCACTCAAAATATGTCAGTTACATATTATGATTTAGCCAAGATGATTTGCTCCCACTCAAATCTAGGTCCTCTCGATAATCTTGGACATTCCAAAATTATTTGATCACCACCAAGTCGAGAATTCCACTAACGAGATTTCAATGACTATTCATTTCTCATACTTAGGTCCATCACGCTTCTCTGTAATTCGTAGGTATGTCTTGTTCAAAACAAGACAAGTGGATCAACAATATAATTCCACAAACTTGTAGAATATATAGTTGAATCCTACTTTCTTTAGTAAAAGTATTGACTTGAAACTTTATGATCATTATCAATAGTTTCTCCTCTATTTGCAGAGTTTGGATTCACGAAACAAATTCCGCTGCACCACTCAACAATTCAGAGGTAAGGTCAAGTACCTTATTTTGATCTTTTACTTTCTTCCACATGTATCTACATCAAGACACGTTAACTTTGGAAAACAACAGGTTTGCCCCTTTTGTGGAAGATGCATTCATAGCTTCCTAAGAATGCTCTACAAAGACTTGTTTATTCGCCACGACTTCGACTTATCGAAATCTCTAGAAACTCGAACTTGCCATAACACTTATGGTGTTGTTTCCACGAATCTTTGGATGTTCCTTTGTATTTCAAATGAGTGTTTGCTTATTTTGATCTTTAACTCTAAACGATAACTATAACCCCGATAAGAGATATTATTGTACCATATGTATCTAATACATATTGATTATGATGTTTAGACATTTCAACATAGTTTGAATTCGTCCAATTATCATAATCTGTGAAACATCTTTCACAAGTTCCTTTTAATGCTAAACTTAACTTGAATACCTTGGTCATGTCGATCAAATCGAAGAGACTTGTTAATTTAGTTAATTCAATATCTCATTTAGTTATGAACTCATTTGAACAATTCTAATCATTTCAAACTTCATGTTTCATTAAGTAAATACACTTATTCACTTAAGTCCACAACAAATGATTTCCACTACATGTTGAAAATATGATACATCATTATGTATAAGTTCCAACATTTCTTCGCATATCACTGTTTTACCAGAATGCGGAGTTTTAGTCATTCTGTCCAAAAGACATGGTTTTGCAAAGTCTCTAGATTAAGCATCTAGGACCCCGATCTTTCATAAAGAACCTGCAATAACCAAAATGACTTGAACTGTAGCGTCATTTCATTATTAAACTTTGGATATCTTTTAGCATTCTAATCCTTTATAAATGTTTAAACTTTTATCATTAACATAGTGATGAAAATAACTTATTTGTAATCATAATGTGACCATAAGGTATTGTTCATAAGAATAGTACAAACTGGTTTGTAACTTGTTCATATGAATAATCGTCTTGCCAAAAGCAAGACACACAAACAAGGATTACAAAATTATATTCAAGTCCACTAATCCAAATGACAAACTTTGAGGGAAGAGGTGATGTCGGCCATCAACTATTTTGCTTACCATCATCAAGCCACATTGTCTCAAATCCAGCAATTCTCAAGCAGATCATCCTGTTTTCACAAAACAGGACAAGTATCAAATACTTTGCAAACTGCGACGAGTTTTGCAAGAACCACATTTATAATTTGTATATCTTACATATACCTTTTCATCCATGACCTCCTTTTTGCAATCAAGCCCTTCTAAGAGTTCTTAACTCTAATGCAAGATCACTAAGTGTTTTTCCAAACATTCCGGAGTCATCGAATTATCTCCTAATGGTTATTGTGTTAAGAAGAGAAGATCACCTTTTACGAGGATATCCCTTAGGCGAGGTATTAATCTATGAAGTTGGACCCTTTTGCGAAGTTCCAAATAAAGCAATATATTCCCATGGTCGCAAAGGACCTCAATGGTATAGGCCATGATCTAATAAGATATTTGCAAACAGACATCTAGACTAAGTTTATAATAAGAGATCAATTTATAATTGGTCTCCACTAAAAATTGTCATCCCCTGGACAACTTTAGTGATCGCATGATCCCTATCCTCTGCACCTCCCCCGATAATCACGGTCATCCGTGCATTATCAAAGGTAGGCATTCAACAATGCCAATCACATCATCCATGTAACTCATGCTCGATCTTTCGATCTCTTGTGTTCCGAGGCCATGTCTGTACATGCTAGGCTCGCCAAATCTAACTTGTGTGTATTCGTTGTGCAACATGGCTTACACCCACTGTATGCGAACTTAGATATGTCTGACACTCAGGCATGTAACCCTGGATCGCCTCATACCGAAGAACTTTCTTGATGGTGCACACACAAGGGGAACACGGAACATTGGAATTCAATAGGGATTATTTTATTTGCTACCATTGAGTATCTAAATACTAGCACACAATAAGATGTAAAACAGGTATCAACATCATATGTATAATGTGATATGATATGGTCTTTCTTGCGCCTTGATCTCCATCGAGCGCTCTGGCATGATCTCCATCTTACCCTTGGTTTGACGCCAAGTCCACGACGCCTCCACCAGGTCGTTCATCGGAACGATGACTATTACTATACTATTTAGTAACAGAAAAGTAAACTACTTTACCTTCGCAATGACTATTTCCATATCATAATCACATTCCCCCTGCAAAATAAAGTTAGACGCCTCTACTTTATCTATTGCAAGTTTTACGTGGTTGTTAGGGCTTTCGCACTAGAACCGTTTCTAAACTACGAACTTTCCAACCACAACATGGATCCGACAGTTGTCTCTACTACACCCCTTTTGGGGCTCTCCGTTGTAAATGCTATATCAACTATTGAATGAGAGACAGACACCCGCTAGCCACTTATACGGGCCGTATGTTGAGCGTGGAACCAGTCTCGCGTATGAATACACGTAAGGTCGGTCCGAGCCGCTTCATCAAACAATACCGTGATATAAACAAGTACACGTTAGAAGGTAACAACTAAGGGATCAATGCCCGCACAAAACTTATGCGTACTAGTCGTACAACACTCCTATGCATAGATCAGCTCTGATACCACTGTAGGGGATCGGTGTGGAAAACAAAAAAATTCCTACGACGGAACCCCAGAAACTTGCCTAGGATCTATCTATGTAGTAATGCAGTAACGGCCAATGCGTAGAGAGTACATAGCCTTGTAGTCTATACGCGGTTAACGTTCCGCGGGGAACGTGGTTGAAGTAGTCGTACTCGTAGCCGACCTCAAGGTCGCGAAGCTCCTCGCAGGTCACCCCTTGCTCCTTCTTGATCTTCATCATCTTCATCGTGCAACAGCTCCGGCTCACGACATTCTAGCGCCCCAAGTGTTGCGCCTCGTGTCTTCGTACACATCCGGTGCACGATGAGACCTCCAGCTCCCCGATCCCGCCGGAAGTGCGGAAGTTGATATCCGACTAGGAATCCCTGTAGCGCAAGGGCATACTGCAGGTGTGCCTCGATCGCACAGCCCAGACTTGGGGCCATGATCACAAGGTATAGAGAGAGGGAGGGAGAAAGTCAACCAAAGGACTTCTCTAATTGTATATTTGGTGTCTTTAATCCCACCCATGGGCACCCCTTTATATAGGCAGAGGGGATGTGCCCTCCCCATTGGGTTAGCCATGTGGGACTAATACTAAAGGAAAAAGTCAGCAGAAATTCGGACTGCCAAATGGGACAAAAGTACTCAGCCCAAATAGCAAACAGAAAATACTTAAATAAAAGGAAAAGAAAAAGAGAAGGGCAGCGGCAGCAGCCGGTGTGGTGCCTACAGTTGTGCTGAAGTGTGTGCGGCGTGACGGCGGCAGTGGTGGGCCTTTTTTCCCCCTTCATGGCAGCCGCTTGGCTAGCGATCCGGGTGGGCAGCATGCTGCTCCGCCGCCCACCCTGCCTGCCGGGTGGGCTGCTGGATAGCGGCGGCCCATGGCCTGGGGCCCATTGGCGTCAGCCGATTATCTGCCGCCCTATCACGGTGGCGATTATCCGCCATGTATGTGGCTATTTTTGTCTTTTCCATTATTTTTTCTGCACTTTCATTTCTAGGCCTTTTCCCTCTGGAATTTGGCCTAATATAAAAGTTGACTTTATAAATCTTAATCTAAATATTATTTATAATATATTAATTCATAATTAACATATAATAGATATATATTTAAATTCCCATTTATCCAAAAACACTTTTCCGGACTTTTCCTTTATTCTTTCTCCGAACAAGTTCGGATCTCTCCGTGAAATGATTCCAGCTTTCTCTCTTTCTCTATTGTGATTCCGTCTTACGAATGATCGCTCTCATCGTACCTTTAGGTGTATCCTCTCATGGCTCGGGAATTCTCTAGACATGATCTGTATCAATGATCAACAGAGGGACCAGGGATATCCATGTGACCCCTATGCATTCCTGATGACAATGTCGTTTAAACCGTCTAAATGTATCATCCTCTTCCTTTTGTTTCTCGATACAACTTGTCCGAGATCCGATAACTGGTATCCCATACCTTTGTTCAATCTCGTTCACAACAAGTTATATTTTCTTGTTACCGTGATATTACATCCCCGTGACCTAGTCACATGTTGCAACATTTATAGATGTAATCTCACCAAGTCGGCCGTATGTATCTTTACCCGTCATGTGGGTGAACAAATCCCGGTCTTGCAGTCACATGTCATCTACTGTTCCTTCGGAATACCCAACGTACACCTTTATGGCCATCGTATTACCGAATGATAGTTGATGCAGTCTAAGCAGCCTAGGGAAACAGTGAGTAATATGAGCTCACGGTTTAAGGAGAAGGATTCTAGGTATAGCTGTTGCAACAATGAACTATATGACTTGATCGAGTTGCAATCCTTCGAGGAATGTCCAATCACATCATTCTCCAATGATATGATCTTGTTGTCAGTCGGCATAAATGCCCATGATCTTGAAACCCAGATCATCTTCGTGACCAATGAACTAGTATGAATAGAGGCTACTAGGGACTTGGTTGTTTCATACCACACCTGTAACAATGTTTCTACTTGGCATAGTTATAACACAATATGAAACTATTATAAACTAATTGAGATATGACAATAAAAACCTATTTATTATTTGCCTCTAGGGCATATATCCATCATGATCTTGTGCTGCTGCTATGTAAAGCAGCTTCTTTTGTCTTATCTATGTTGAACTTGTCCGCTGCTGCTGCTAAGCAGCCTAATTGCCGAACCTCCTTCAGTACCATACTATATAACCTATATTAGCTGCTTTATCTATATCTACTCTATTTACTGAATTTATTTATGGTGCTGGTTAGATTTGGTGCTATAGATTTGCTACCAGATTGGGGAAAAACGAGGGTCAAAAGGAACAATGAATGAAGAGAGAAGCTTCTCTAGATTCACTACCTTTTTTGGCAAAAAAACATAACTGTTAGCGAGAGAGAGGGGAAAAGACGCTCTTAAAAAGGCCAATCATAAAAATAATAAAAAAGAATACTTCCAATTTAGGCAACACGGCGCAGTAACCACCAAACGCGCCCCACATGGTTCCACACCACGTCCCCCATAATCAGCGAGAGATGGATGACTGGTCCGCTGTGTATCCTGGCCCCACCTGTCAGCATGTAATTGTCGAGGCGACGTAACGTAATGCTCAACACACGACCCGCCCAACGAGGTCCCACCGGTAAGCATGTAACGGTCAATCCTTTGACCTGACGGCATCCTCCTGTCCGAGCGTTGTGAGGGTTTCAGAATAGAGGTAGGGGAAAAGTGAGGAAAAACTAAGCGGCTGGGGAAAACAGAGTACAACTAACAATCTGAGGGCACGAAAATAGAAAACCCTTTCTTTTATAATGTATTGTAATGTTCACGTTAAAAAATGGATAAAGTGTTCAATTATAAAATTATGTCGAGTAAGAAGAAAGAAAATCGGCCCTCATGGATTTATTGAATTTGTCTTTCCTAAAAACCATGTGCAAGTACAAAACAGAGGTTACATAATATTGACACCTAAAGGTGTTACTAGCTGAGCTTTGGCAGGGCGCACTACCGGTGCTAGTAGCAACATGGAGACCTGCACAACACAACCACAGAACTTTGTCCCCAACTTGCGATGAGGTTGTCAATCTCACCGTGTTTTGTGGAAAACAAAGGATTAAACGTATCGAATGGAAAGAAGTAAAAGTTTGTAGAAAGTAAACACAAAGCAGTAAACAGTTGTAGATTGTATGTAAAGAAAAAGGACCGGGATCCATAGTTCACTAGAGGTGGCTCTCCTTAAGATAGATAACATGCTGGGTGAACTAATTACAGCAGGGCAATTGACAAACACCGAGAAAGCAATACATGCATATACTAATCATCTTGACTCCTTTGAGACTTGATTGGGCATTACAACATAATACATAGACCGCCATCCAACTGCATCTATGACTAATAATCCACCTTCAAAGTTATCATCCAACCCCTCCAAAGATTAAGTTGCAAGCAATGATTATTGCTTTACAAATCGTGTAAAGTTAACAATACGATTGTTCTATGAACAAAGGATTGTTGTTTTCTCCTAGTAGCAACAGACATCTAGTACCTTAGAGATTTCATCACTTCCCAGTTACGGAGGCATGAACCCACTATCGAGCATAAATACTAACTCTTGGAGTTGCTAGCATCTACTTGGACAAGATAGCTACTAACAACGGAAAGCATGCAAGATCTCAAATAACAAAGACATGATAGAATCAATAATCAATCTGAAATAGCATCTCAATATCCATCGGATCCCCGTAAACACAACATGTATGGATTACAAAAAGATGATCTTAATCATGAACGGAGCTCACAAGATCTAAACATGAAAGCACAAAGGAGGAGAAACCAGCCATCTAGCTACTACATGGATCCGTAGTCCAAGGATGAACTACTCACGCATCACACCGGAGGCTTGCATGGTGATGAAGAAGGCCTCAGGTGAGTTCTCCGCAGGTGCCGGAAGAGCTTCAGATCCCTCCCAATCTAGGGATGGAGATGACGTCGGCTACAGACTCTTTCGTGGATTCCGTCCAATTCCGAGAATATTCATTTTCTGACTTTCCTGGAACCAAAAACAGCAGAAAACAGGCAGCTAGCACTGTGGCTCTTGTTAATAGGTTAGTCCAATAAATCATATGAAAATTACTCCAAAGTTGGAACAAAACACAAGAAAGTGGATAAAACTAAGCATGGAACATCAAAAATTATAGATACATTTGCAATGTATCAAGAACCTGCTGGTGTAATTTATCAACTCAATGCAAGATGTATCTTTTTCAGATGATCTGCATTGATATGTAATAGTAACAAAGGAATTCATCTGCCATCGAAAAGCAATGGGAAAATGAATTTGAGTAAGTTAGGCTAAGATTAGAAGAGCAGCACGAGAAATTTAATTTTGAAAAGTATATCATGGATTTCTGATCCTAAATTCAAGGGCCTATATAAATGAATTAGTGAAAGGCTAGTACTCCATTACATGTACATTCATACTATGATCATAATGTTAGAATTTGGTGTAGTCTAGTGTTAGGCTTTTGTCCCATAGATAATACAAATTCTGAAATTCTCTTTGGCCCATTATTTGTGGCAACTTATGTGTGTGCTATGTAACTACCTCGGTGAATTACGCTCCTAGTTACAAGCCTGGATGAACGGAAATGGTTGAAATAGTACGGTGGGGCCCAAATGCCACTCACAGGTAGACCTTTCGGCCGTCCCAACCATTTCCAAACATCGGGACAAGAACGGGCGGCGTAATCGGCAGGCGAAGGGATCAACTACATACACAAATGAGTATGTATGCAAGCCACCATACAATAGTACATCAGAGCCATTCCATCTACAAAGAAAGGAAATATAGCAACGCCATACGGCAAGATCCAAATATCCTAGATAGATATAATAGTTTAGGATATCTCCTCATACATCAAATATCAGAGTATCAGGCGGAAGCGGAAGATAAAATCCGAGTACGGATAAGAAGCAAATCGGCATAAGATGCCCCATAAATAAGCAGATCCCGCCCACAGATCTCACGGATCCCCGTTCCCGGAATCTCGACACCGAATGATCGTTGCCCACATCGTCCGTCTCTTCCACCCAGTATCCATCTTGTGAATGTACCTATTCATCTGAACCAATAATTTATCGTGTGAGACCCTAGGGGTACTCAGCAAGTCTTTATGCCTCTAAAGGGGACACAACCTGGGGTGACGCATTTGCAGCAAAAGATAAACCCTAACAATTCTATAGATACTCGCTAACCATCCGCCTAACCAGAGATAGACGGATGTCCGTGAATTAATAACAACAGTTATAAGAGTTATAACGGTAATCTTAACAGATCCATCCTCCTCCTCGCTTACCGACGAGGAAGCGGACGAACAACCCCCCCATCCGTTGGCAGTTTTATTATCCATTCCGTGAGTATTGCACTATTTACTAGTCAGGTACCTAGTCTAGTCAAATTAAAAGCGGTACTTTAGTTATTCTTGTCTATGATCGAGAAACTGTGCTCCAAGTCGTCCATAACCGTGGACACGGCTTTCGAAGTTTTACCGCAGGGTGCACAAATAGCAACACACACTGATCAACCTCGAAAAACCAAATCAAAACCCAATGAGGCATTCACGACAAAGCGATCACGGATTCAGAAATATTTCAGGGGCCACCCCATTGAGCTACCCGCAACGGTTAATGACTCGAGACGGCCTCAAGGTTTGCGCCAAACGTGAACGACTGGGAACCCGAAAATGTGACTGGGCTTGTCGACACCGCGAAAACACTCCGCTTTCCTAAACAGTACAGTGTGCATCACCTCGCACAATTTAAATAAAGCAGTAAAGCATGGCATAAGTACAGAATAGTAAATAAAACCCCAAACTAGTTTGTGGCCCCAAGAAATAAGAATGAATCAAGCTCTGGCTCAGGGGGGTTCATAAGCCTCCCGGATGTGGATAGCGCGAAATTCAAGGAACAGGAATCAAGTACTCGGGGTCCTACGGGACACAAGTGAGCCTGAAAAACCAAATAGCGAATATGGCTCACCGATGCCACTTTCATTAGTTATCCCATTACTACTCAGGTTAAGTTGTTTAGGTACCTCGTTTTCCATCAGACACTCACATACCCTACACATGCTGTTCTACGACTCGCATGGCTCAAACAACTCCTGTAGTAATGGCTCATGGGATGGAGGAACAAGCTTCGGTGGGGTTTAAAAGTAAAGGCTATGCAATACTTGGGATTCAGTTTAATGCAATCGCGACTCAATGATGCAAGAATAAGAAAGAGGCAATAGGTACTATATGTATGCAAGCATGTGGTAGTGCTTGCCTGGCAGCTCATTTGAAGCAAGGGATGGATCTGGGTAGTGCTCCTGGTTCTCTTGATATATCCCCTGCTCAGCGTCTATTCGAGAAGAACCAAACAAACAAGGGCCAACATAAATAAAGTGCACAAGCATATGAATTAAATGCATCAAGCACACAATCATGCCATGATGAATGATGCACAATTTGCATGGCATTAATGAAGCATGGCATGGGTGAGGTGTGGGGTACAAGAGTAAAACATTTTATTGAGTTTTGGCCCCATTTTAACCTCATATTAGTTGCTGTACACATTATATTTATATGATGCATGCTGCAAAACAGAACAAGGATTGCATAAACAGAAAGGTCTCGTCGAGCTAATCATTTTATACATATCATTTGTTAAATTTGGAGTTATAAAACAAAAGTTATTAATTAATTAAGGTGGAAGGGCATTTTAATGTAATTTTAACCAACTTGGAATTTTGAATGTTCAAAATAAATTTTGAATGGCATATTTGAAATCCTCACATTTTTCTGATTGAAAACATATATTATTTGCATTATTTGGGTTTATAAATTAAATGTTATCATAAAACAGATTTGAATTTGAATTTGAAAAAGATTTTAAAAGATTTGAATTAAAACAGAAATAGGCAGGGACTTTTTGCACTCAGGCAGAGCTAACCCAAGTCACCGACGGGTGGGACCCGTGCTGACTGGGCGACACAGAGCGTGCTGGGGCTTTTCTCACTGCGCAGATAGATAACCCAGGAGGCAGACATGTGGGACCAACGGCCTCGCAGGCCCACGTGTCAGCGGGCGAATCGTGCCCAACCACGTGGCCCAGCTGTGGATCGCGGGTTGAGGTTTACAAAACTACGGGATCCTTTTTGCAAAACGCCACGGGAGGCTGACGGTACACGCTGGGCCTGAGTTGATGCGTAAAAGGTGTGGGGTTATCTGCAAAAGGCGTCGCGATGCAATCGCTTTCTTCCTCTCTATCTCGAAATCGACAAAGAAGACGCGCACGGGGGGCTCGATCCCGTGACCTAGGGCTCGGGCGCGGAGGCGGTGGCCACTGGGCTATGCGGGGGTAGCTGTCAGGGAGGTGGGCGAGGACTAGCTGGGGCTTGGCGCTACGCGGGAGCGAGCAGACAGAAGCGAGCTACGGCGCGCGGAGGGCGCTCGACGAAACTAACGGCGAGCACAGGCGACGGCGGGGGAAACGGAGGTGTCAGGGAGGTTAGTCAGCTCACCGAGAGTGCGTCGGTGTAGGTGGATCGGCTTGGGGCGCTGGCGATCGACGATGAAGCAGACGGACCGAGGATTTAGGGTTCCGGCAAGACGCGTCGGTGTTCAGCGGCCTAGGGCTCCTCCTCCTCGCTGCTGTGTACAAAGGCGACGCCGGGGATCTCCTGTCCTTCCTCGTACTGCAGGTGGACACCGAAGCCGACGGTGGCCGGCGATGGTTAGCTGGCGGCGATGGAGAAGAGAGGGGAGCGGGCAGGGCGCCTCGGCCAGATCTGGAGATGCAGGAGGACCGTGAGGTGGTGGTAAAGCAGAGGGGGAGAGGGGGTGCCGTGGGGAGATGGGGTAGATGGGAAAAGGTGGCCTCGGTGCCACCTTTCTCTCCTCCCCTCCTCACGTGCTTGGGTCGGCCAGGACAGGTGCATGGGGCTTCCAGGTGGGACCAGAGGACGAGGCCAGGAGGCAGGGGCAGGCTCGGGCTAGGGGCCACAAGGCAGGGAGAGAAGAGAGGGAGAGGGAGGAGTAGCCTCGGGTTAGAGCTAGGGTAGGAGGGGAGAGGGGGTATGGCTCGGGCTAGGGCTGGTTTGGGTGGGGTAGCTAGGTGGCATGGTAGGGCCAGCTAGGTGGGGCCAGGGTGACCATGTGGTGAGAGAGGAGAGAGGCCGAGAGAGGGGGATTAGGGAGGAACTAGGGTTTAGCTTAGATAGAGATAAGGAGAGAGGTTTAGAGAGAGAGGAGAGATTAGATGGAGTGGTCCTTTATGACAAGATCAAGCATGCCCTAGACAAGCTCCAACAAGAACAAGTCAAGAAAAAGAGAGGGATGTGAAGCTAGGGTTTAAGCAAGATCAGAATAGATCAAGCCAAAAGAAAGGATAGAGATAGAGAGAGAGATGATGATCCACTCAAGATTCAAATAAAAACCAAATACTAGAAAAGGTGGCACTTGCATGGCCCATGCAAAATATTTAATACCATGTTGATTCTTGTGGAAACAATAATATTAGACATGGCATTGTTCATTTGCATTTCCAAAGGTGGAATAAAGCCAAGCAAAAGAAATGAAAAGATACCCCATGTGGAGTAGTTGGAGATGGCCATGTTTGAAATAAAATGGGACATGCTAGTGTGTATGTTCCACTAGATGATTACTAGTCCCAAAAATATTCCCACATGAGCATAAATCCATAATAATCCATATGAAAGCTAGGAAAAGGGGTTCCACTCACAAGGCATGCAAAGGTGGCCAAGTGGCTCTCATATATCAATGATGTGGAAACAACATGATGCTAAGATGAGAGCATGTGGGAAGTAAAATTGGATCCATCCCAACCCACATGAGCTAGAGGTAAAACCCAAATAAAGTGCAAAGCTCATATTTGGTTGGATGGTGGAATTATAAGGTGGTGAAAGAAAGGTGGTGGAGTTAATAAGAGATATGCCCCCAACTCAACTTGGGCATTAAACAATATATCAAGACCCAAATACAATATATCAAGAGGCAAAAACAATTAATAAATGCATATGAGAGAAGAACCAATCAGAAAGGGTTTTATATGATGCTCAAATGCAAGGTGGCATGATGACATGAGCATGATATAATTATGATGCAACAATTATATATTTGAAGTAGCCATTATTTTACTAGACCAAGTAGCATTACAATTGTTAGACAATTGGGATGCTACAACTCTCCCCCACTAAACAAGAATCTCGCCCCGAGATTCCTAGGAAAAAGAAAACAACACAAGGAGAGGCGGGTGTTCGAACGAAGGTGATCCTTGCGTTCCCAAGATGATGAAGAGCGGAATGGTGCGACCACTGCACCTTGCAAAACTTGCTAGACTTGTTGCGAGTCTTGCTTTTTGCTGCAGAAACAACGGTTAGAAGAGTTGAAGGATTGTCGTGAGACAAGAAGGATAGGATGGACATAGCTCCGATTTTCTCATGAAACATGATAAAAGAAAAAAAAGAACCACTTGTGAAAGAAAAGGAAAAGATGATGTATCATGGATAAAGAAAGACACACCATTAAGATTACAGATTTACCGATACTAGAGATGATGAAATCTTTGTGTCGCCGGAAGAAAAAGAGCTAGACTGGAGAGGTTTTGAACCGCTATGACAATAGCATCGTATCTTCTCTCGGATTTAAGAAACGAAGTTCGGAAACAATATTGCCTTCAAACAATAGAGTCCCTTGATATCAACAGAAAGATTTAGTTAGACATCGTCGGATTCGATTTTTCTTGCGCCGGTAAGACTCCGAAGGATCACGCAATTGAGGTGCGCGGATATAACTTCCAGAGACGGACGTGAAGCCAGATCATGGTGGAATCCCGAGAGGCAAAGAATAGGGAGGATCTGGAGTTTATTGTAGATATACTTATTGCTTTCTTTAGCCTGGAGGCTAACGCAATAGATTTGCGGCTGATGGCATCAACCATAACTGGCTTTACCACAGAAAAGAATTGGTGAAACAAAGAGAGATAGTTTTTCTTTCCTCTTGTTTGGGGATGTCGAGCACCGGTAGAAAGACGAGGACAGAAAGGAGTTTGCGTTTGTTTCCACCAGATAATTGAAGATTTTGCTCCGTGTAGAAAGGACGAGATCACCAACAAGAGATTATTGATTACTTTCTTCGAGAGAGCGCTCCGGAAAAACAAGGACGGAAGTAAAAGTATCGAGGGATAAAGGCCACTTCTAACTTCCGTGGAATGAGTGAAATCACATTAATTCACCAATTCGATGTACAAGAGCGAATGATAAGAGTAGTGGTATGGTAGCTACTCCATCCCGCACTCAAAGCATTACTCCGCACATGAATAAGATACACCGTGCAACCCAACTACCGAAACAGACTGAAGGTATTGACAAGGATAACTCATGGAACTCCGTTAGAAAACAAGGATAGATGCAAACGATTCACCGGATCCAAGATAGATAAGGGTGATGATGTTGTCGTCCTGTCTGACATACCAAGCCACCAGAAAGATATGAAGGAAGATTACGGAGAAGAACTGCAAGATTCAACAGCTACAGAAAAGATAGCACCAACTTGAACAAAAGGAATACAAGATCTGGAAGGTCTTCATGGCCTCCGGTGGATTGAGCATAGACGATAGAGCGAGAGGGTTTCTCGAAGGTTACTTGACGAGACTGAGGTGAAAGAATTCCATGTTCTTCCATTGATATGGATTAGGCAAGCATATTATCAACATATACCACCATGGATTAACAAGATATTCCCAGAATATCAAGTTCAAAAGGCGAGAGAAACGAACACATGGTCGAAACACTTTCTGAGCTCAACGCTCTTAGAAAGATCAATATTAAGAGCACGGGTTCGTGTTGAAGACTATGCACTAGAAGAATAGATTATCTGGTCCTTCAGAAGAAAAAGAGATGACACCTGGTTCACATTGTCGATCGGATCACCGGTTACAGAGATAAAGAGATCTTGGATAAAGAAACGATGATAGCTCATACCTCAAGCAAAGCTACCAGAGACGAAAAGATGCAATTCCCTCGTATCAAGGAGAATTGTGCAGATATGGAGTTCAAAAAGATGTGCAGCATGATGAACAGATGATAGACCGCCGTAGTGGTTTGAGAAACTCCGGATCGCCAAAGATGCTTGAATATGCATAGATATGATCACGGTGTACTCAAAATCACAGGAGATAACCGTCACCATTTGGAGGATAGTGGTGATTACATTATCCATATTCCAATCGTCACTTATCATGAGTGGAATATAGCTATGCCGAGAGCCAAATTACAATCACCAGCATCGGATCGACACACGTTATGTAATTAGCCCAAGAGGATTGTTGATGAAACGAAACTCCAGGATTAAGCGCTGGTGGCAAAAGAATGAGTTAGCATGAACATGCTGATAAATGGAAGATAGATAATGTTTCACACACGACTGAAAAGGAGTGTGGAAGCACAGATGTATCAAAGAAAAATTTTCCGCATTTTTCGGCATTAAAATACCAATAGATGCGCAAAATCACTTATCAGGTAGAGATTAGCAACAGATGCTTACACAGAATGTGGAGTTGCTAGAAGGACGGACACCCTTAAGAAGATGGCACCGGTTAACAAGGAGTCAGATAGATCGCGTCGGTTTGCAAAAGCCTGTCGGTATGGAATATACCAACAGTTGGTAACCAAAGGTATATTGTGATAACAAAAAGGATGCAACAGATAGACAAGGAATTACACACACACACACACACTTTCTATGGTACTACGGAAACCCAGAACACGTGAATCCTAGTTTGAATTTAAGAAGAGGATTGAAAACGTTACACTTCCTTACCAGAAAAGGGTGGTGGGTGGGTAAGAAGAAAAGTGGAAGCAGTCCTACTCTCACGTTTTGTTTTTCCCTAGTATACATAGCTACCAAAATATTTGCTAGACAGACAACGACCATTTGGCTGAGACCTTGAAGGTCGGGATGGCTCTGATACCAATTGTAACTACCTCGGTGAATTACGCTCCTAGTTACAAGCCTGGATGAACGGAAATGGTTGAAATAGTACGGTGGGGCCCAAATGCCACTCACAGGTAGACCTTTCGGCCGTCCCAACCATTTCCAAACATCGGGACAAGAACGGGCGGCATAATCGGCAGGCGAAGGGATCAACTACATACACAAATGAGTATGTATGCAAGCCACCATACAATAGTACATCAGAGCCATTCCATCTAAAAAGAAAGGAAATATAGCAACGCCATACGGCAAGATCCAAATATCCTAGATAGATATAATAGTTTAGGATATCTCCTCATACATCAAATATCAGAGTATCAGGCAGAAGCGGAAGACAAAATCCGAGTACGGATAAGAAGCAAATCGGCATAAGATGCCCCATAAATAAGCAGATCCCGCCCACAGATCTCACGGATCCCCGTTCCCGGAATCTCTACACCGAATGATCGTTGCCCACATCGTCCGTCTCTTCCACCCAGTATCCATCTTGCGAATGTACCTGTTCATCTGAACCAATAATTTATCATGTGAGACCCTAGGGGTACTCAGCAAGTCTTTATGCCTCTAAAGGGGACACAACCTGGGGTGACGCATTTGCAGCAAAAGATAAACCCTAACAATTCTATAGATACTCGCTAACCATCCGCCTAACCAGAGATAGACGGATGTCCGTGAATTAATAACAACAGTTATAAGAGTTATAACGGTAATCTTAACAGATCCATCCTCCTCCTCGCTTACCGACGAGGAAGCGGACGAACAACCCCCCCATCCGTTGGCAGTTTTATTATCCATTCCGTGAGTATTGCACTATTTACTAGTAAGGTACCTAGTCTAGTCAAATTAAAAGCGGTACTTTAATTATTCTTGTCTATGATTGAGAAACTGTGCTCCAAGTCGTCCATAACCGCGGACACGGCTTTCAGAAAGTTTTACCCTGCAGGGGTGCACAAATAGCAACACACACTCGATCAACCTCGGAAAAACCAAATCAAAACCCAACGAGGCATTCACGACAAAGCGATCACAGGATTCAGAAATATTTCAGGGGGCCACCCCATTGAGCTACCCGCAACGAAGTTAGCTGACTCCGAGACGGCCTCAAGGTTTGCGCCAGTGGCTGTGAACGACTGGGAACCCGAAAATGTGGCTGGGCTTGTCGACACCGCGAAAACACTCCGCTTTCCTAAACAGTACAGTGTGCATCACCTCGCACAATTTAAATAAAGCAGTAAAGCATGGCATAAGTACAGAATAGTAAATAAAACCCCAAACTAGTTTGTGGCCCCAAGAAATAAGAATGAATCAAGCTCGCTCGGGGTTCATAAGCCTCCCGGATGTGGATAGCGAATATTCAAGGAACAGGAATCAAGTACTGGGTCCCTGGGACACAAGTGAGCCTGAAAACCAAATAGCGAATATGGCTCACCGATGCCACTTTCATTAGTTATCCCATTACTACTCAAGTTAAGTTGTTTAGGTACCTCGCTTTCCATCGACACTCACATACCCTACACATGCGTTCTCTCGACTCGCATGGCTCAAACAACTCCTGTAGTAATGGCTCATGGGATGGAGGAACAAGCTTCGGTGGGGTTTAAAAGTAAAGGCTATGCAATACTTGGGATTCAGTTTAATGCAATCGCGACTCAATGATGCAAGAATAAGAAAGAGGCAATAGGTACTATATGTATGCAAGCATGTGGTAGTGCTTGCCTGGCAGCTCAGTTGAAGCAAGGGATGGATCTGGGTAGTGCTCCTAGTTCTCTTGATATATCCCCTGCTCAGCGTCTATTCGAGAAGAACCAAACAAACAAGGGCCAACATAAATAAAGTGCACAAGCATATGAATTAAATGCATCAAGCACACAATCATGCCATGATGAATTATGCACAATTTGCATGGCATTAATGAAGCATGGCATGGGTGAGGTGTGGGGTACAAGAGTAAAACATTTTATTGAGTTTTGGCCCCATTTTAACCTCATATTAGTTGCTGTACACATTATATTTATATGATGCATGCTGCAAAATAGAACAAGGATTGCATAAACAGAAAGGTCTCGTCGAGCTAATCATTTTAGACATATCATTTGTTAAATTTGGAGTTATAAAACAAAAGTTATTAATTAATTAAGGTGGAAGGGCATTTTAATGTAATTTTAACCAACTTGGAATTTTGAATGTTCAAAATAAATTTTGAATGGCATATTTGAAATCCTCACATTTTTCTGATTGTAAACATATATTATTTGCATTATTTGGGTTTATAAATTAAATGTTATCATAAAACAGACTTGAATTTGAATTTGAAAAAGATTTTAAAAGATTTGAATTAAAACAGAAATAGGCAGGGACTTTTTGCACTTAGGCAGAGCTAACCCAAGTCACCGACGGGTGGGACCCGTGCTGACTGGGCGACACGGAGCGTGCTGGGGCTTTTCTCACTGCGCAGATAGATAACCCAGAGGCGTATGTGTGGGACCAACGGCCTCGCAGGCCCACGTGTCAGCGGGCGAATCGTGCCCAACCACGTGACCCAGCTGGGGATCGCGGGTTGAGGTTTACGAAACTACGGGATCCTTTTTGCAAAACGCCACGGGAGGCTGACGGTGGGCCACGCGGGAGCGCGGGTTGATGCAGAAAAAGGTGTGGGGGTTATCTGCAAAAGGCGTCGCGATGCACTGTTTCTCTTCCTCTCTCTCGAAACGGCAGCGTGGCCTTGCACGGGGGCTCGATCCCGGGACCTAGGGCTCGGGCGCGGAGGCGGTGGCCACTGGGCTATGCGGGGGCAGCTGTCAGGGAGGTGGGCGAGGACTAGCTGGGGCTTGCGCCACGCAGCGAAAGCAGCGAAGCGAGCTACGCCTTGAGGGCGCTCGACGAAACTAACGGCGAGCACAGGTGACGGCGGGGGAAACGGAGGTGTCAGGGAGGTTAGTCAGCTCACCGAGAGTGCGTCGGTGCAGGTGGATCGGCTTGGGGCGCTGGCGATCGACGATGAAGCAGACGAACCGAGGATTTAGGGTTCCAGCGAGACGCGTCGGTGTTCAGCGGCCTGGGGCTCCTCCTCCTCACTGCCGTGTACAGAGGCGACGCCGGGGATCTCCTGTCCTTCCTCGATGACCACAACACCACGCCCGCCTCCTCGTCTCTCTGCGGTGGGCCTTGACGGTGGCAGCGATGGTTAGCAGCGATGGAGAAGAGAGGGAGCGGCAGGGCGCCTCGGCCAGATATGGAGATGCAGGAGGACCGTGAGGTGGTGGTAAAGCAGAGGGGGAGAGGGGGTGCCGTGGGGAGATGGGGTAGATGGGAAAAGGTGGCCTCGGTGCCACCTTTCTCTCCTCCCCTCCTCACGTGCTTGGGTCGGCCAGGACAGGTGCATGGGGGCTTCCAGGTGGGACCAGAGGGCGAGGCCAAGGAGGCAGGGGCAGGCTCGGGCTAGGGGCCACAAGGCAGGGAGAGAAGAGAGGGAGAGGGAGGAGTAGCCTCGGGTTAGATCTAGGGTAGGAGGGGAGAGGGGGTATGGCTCGGGCTAGGGCTGGTTTGGGTGGGGTAGCTAGGTGGCATGGTGGGGCCAGCTAGGTGGGGCCAGGGTGACCATGTGGTGAGAGAGGAGAGAGGCCGAGAGAGGGGGATTAGGGAGGAACTAGGGTTTAGCTTAGATAGAGATAAGGAGAGAGGTTTAGAGAGAGAGGAGAGATTAGATGGAGTGGTCCTTTATGACAAGATCAAGCATGCCCTAGACAAGCTCCAACAAGAACAAGTCAAGAAAAAGAGAGGGATGTGAAGCTAGGGTTTAAGCAAGATCAGAATAGATCAAGCCAAAAGAAAGGATAGAGATAGAGAGAGAGAGAGATGATGATCCACTCAAGATTCAAATAAAAACCAAATACTAGAAAAGGTGGCACTTGCATGGCCCATGCAAAATATTTAATACCATGTTGATTCTTGTGGAAACAATAATATTAAACATGGCATTGTTCATTTGCATTCCAAAGGTGGAATAAAGCCAAGCAAAATAAATGAAAAGATACCCCATGTGGAGTAGTTGGAGATGGCCATGTTTGAAATAAAATGGGACATGTTAGTGTGTATGTTCCACTAGATGATTACTAGTCCCAAAAATATTCCCACATGAGCATAAATCCATAATAATCCATATGAAAGCTAGGAAAAGGGGTTCCACTCACAAGGCATGCAAGGGTGGCCAAGTGGCTCTCATATATCAATGATGTGGAAACAACATGATGCTAAGATGAGAGCATGTGGGAAGTAAAATTGGATCCATCCCAACCCACATGAGCTAGAGGTAAAACCCAAATAAAGTGCAAAGCTCATATTTGGTTGGATGGTGGAATTATAAGGTGGTGAAAGAAAGGTGGTGGAGTTAATAAGAGATATGCCCCCAACTCTACTTGGGCATTAAACAATATATCAAGACCCAAATACAATATATCAAGAGGCAAAAACAATTAATAAATGCATATGAGAGAAGAACCAATCAGAAAGGGTTTTATATGATGCTCAAATGCAAGGTGGCATGATGACATGAGCATGATATAATTATGATGCAACAATTATATATTTGAAGTAGCCATTATATTACTAGACCAAGTAGCATTACAATTGTTAGACAATTGGGATGCTACATGCTACTAGAGCTAAAGTTTAGTCCAATATTGCTAGTTGAGAGGGGGTTGCACCACCTTATATACGAGGATGTTCTAGCACTACTATGTGAGTGAGAAGAGAAGCAGCTATCACTCACTCCTCCTCTGACACCACGCCATGTCTCGTCACGACGCGCCACGGGTTGCAGGAATCTCGTCGAGCCGAGCTTTATTTTGCTGCTTGGAAAAATTAATTATGTGTCATTAACAGACGTGTTAATTAGCCAGATCTTCTGCATCATGGACTGTGTAGACTCGGACGTGGGTTGCGCCCCACGACCTACCCGACCGACACTATATAAACTGAGACACAAACCCTACGCGATGACTACTCATCACACACACCTCCTTCCATTCCATTGCACCGTTGTTTTCATCTTCCACATCCCGCCTTGCGGCGTGCACAACAGATCGGAACAGTAGGCATGTGATGGCTCCCAAGTGTAGGAGATCAATTGTAGTACTTTTCAAATAAGAAAAGTTGTCGAATCCACAAGGAGCTGATGGTATTGGTTAGCAAGTTTGAAAAGTAAAGCAATAAAAGGTGCCATGGTTTTGGTGTTTTGGGTTTGTGGAATATAAGATACTGAAAGTAAATAGTAACAAGTAAACGCTCTCAATGAGAGAAAACCCAATCCTCTATGCAGCAAGAGGACAAGCTCAAGTGTGTGTGAACTTATATGTGACAAGCGTTCTCGAGGGTGGCATGGATTTACTTAGCATATAGATTTCTACATAACATGGTGAATATCTTGTCAAGTTTCATTCCTTCAGGGCGGAGCCTAAATTAGGTGCAACCATAGATATGAGAAAGTACATCCCTTGTGATGGGTCCTAGAGCCATTTTTATGAGTAAGTATAAGAATCATTAAGACATAAATGTCCCACCATAGTAGTTAGTTCATTGGTCCCCGATAGAAATCCCTCTAATGCAACTCAAAGTATTAGAAAATGGTTTCTATCATTCCGTCCCTTCCAGCCGTCATCATTACATTAAAGTGTATCCCTATGAGTGATATGGGGTGGCCCGATCTTCTTAGTAAGCGGGGGTGGTAGATGATGATAGTTGGTGGAGATAACTTGTATGACGTTCACGAACCTCTCGATTAATCCCTGATGCCAATGCAATAGCTCTCAACCCTTGTAGATATTCGAAATTTCACACACTTGCACGTGTAGCCACTGACCATGAAGCGGTAATGCAATCTTATAATTCCCAATGGAACAACAGATCATACAAAACTTGTAATTGGCTAATTCCCAATGGAACAACTAATCACACTTGACTGATAGTAGCAATTACACCAGATCTATACGAATTGGTGTAGGGGTTTAATTGATTTCAAGTAGCAACTCAATGAATCTAAGGTTTACTATAAACGTGGTATTAACTGAGCTAAAGGGTCATCCTAGGGCTTATATGGGCGGCTGGGATGGCCAAAAACTAAAAACAAGTCGTGAAGGACTCAAACTGATACAACCGATTTGGAACAGGTTTGTCGGTGGCCACACATTCCGGTCCGTATGGGTCGGACACTCCGGGTGGTAGACACCGGATACTCCGGTCCTGTCAGAAACTTCATAGTTTCCAGATGGATTCCGGGTGGCTTACGATTTGGGTCTCTGACTGCCATTCACCTTGGTGCGTCTCGAGGTGTGCCGGATAGTCCGGGTGGTGTGCGTCGGACAATTCGCTTTTCTTAGATTTCTTCGTGACCTTCTTGATGATCTTCTCCTCGGCCCCGTGCGCCCGTCTCCTGCTCCTCCCTCACGCATCCTTGGATGATCATCACGTCGGGCTCCTCGCCTTCCTCCCTCTCCTTCCCGCTGGCTCTAGTCCAATGAATATTAAATCTAGTCAAATAATAACACAATGATTTAGGTAGTATAAAGTTCTTATAGATCAAAGTATCATGTCATACTAGGAATGAAG